>BSBM01000019.1:7070000-7517500 GCA_027924585.1 Larix kaempferi
TTAAGTAATAATAATAAAGGATTAGCCGCTCATGTGACAGGGCAAGCTGCTATGCAAGGGTGCAAACACATGGTGTGGGACCAGATCATAAAAGAAGTTGAGAAACTAAGACCGTATCTGGATTACATAAGGGTCAAAGAAAAAGTGGTCAAAGATGCCTTCGAAAGTTGCAGAGCAGTCAGGGAAAACTTAAATAAAAATCCAAAAGAAGTAGCCCATAAAGCAATAACCTTTTTAAATAGTCTAACTGAGGCAGACCTGACAGCCATGAACATAACGAACAGAATTTCAGTCATCACATGGGCCAGAAGGATCTTGGGGAAATACTCGCATGTTGAGAATATTGAAGCCAAAGCTGGAGAAATACGGGAAGAAGTAGTAAAGTTCAAAAAGCAATTTGAAAAATTAGTAAACAAAGGATTCCCTGCTTTTTGGAATGAAAAAAGTGAATTAATTCCTCCTAATGAATATAAGAGATTGCTATTTGACATAAGGATGGATCACAAAAAGTTCCAACAGTTGGATCATATGCTCACAGGAAAAAATTTAATGGAAAAAATATCAGAGGATTTTGAAATTTTAAATATGCTAATATCAACCTGTGGAAATCTTCTTCCTGTTTCTTATGCAGGTCATGTTGAAATGCGAGTCTTGGTAAAGGAAATGACCAACTATGACTTACCCACGGCCGACGAGTGGAATTATGTGGAAAAATATGGAAGGACGAGATATTCTGTCCATTCATAGATGCTTTCAAGACTCTTGCCAAGTGGCGAAAAGATGATATTCAAAATTTTTGCCAAGTGGCAAAAAGATACTTTTATTTTAAATTTGTAATATTATTTGAAGACAGTTATCTGTTGCTCAAAGACAGTTATCTTTTAAGTTAAAGTATTTTCAGTTATTTGTTAGAGGAAGCAGTTATGTCAAGCTTCCTCCAAATTTTGTATAAAAACAATGAGATTCGTTGTTGAAAGGGTTGGAAATCCTTTGAGAGACAAGTATGTTTTGAAGTCTATTTTTTGATAAATAAAGGCAGTACAGTGGATATACCTATCTTTTGAAACCAGAGATTCATGTGTTGATCAGCTTTACAGTCTGTTTTTTCCTTTATATTTATATGTGCATGTTCACTCTCTTCGTTATATCTTCCATTATGTTTTTCTTCTATATTTAAATGAGCATATGAAATAATTCGAGATTCATACTGGTTATGCCTCGTTTTATCGCATTTAAATATTCACTATTTTCTCCAAAGTTGACAATGGATTCATCCTAGTTAGATGCCTGTTGTTGATGGAATGTCATTATTTCTTTCTATACCACTTGCAAAAATCAGATTGACTGTGATATGATTACTATCTTGCCTCTGTGAAAATCTATTTGGTATAAATCTCTTACTGGCACATTATATATTTGAAACTTTTGAATCCATTCCCAACGTTTCTTGTTTTCCTTTTCAACCAGAAAATCCTTTTTGAGAAATTTTGAGAGAACTTTTATATATATTTCAGCCCTTGTATATGTATTGTGAGAGAGCCCTCTCTGGTGGAGAAATGGCTGGGTTTTCTGCCTAAAGCCTGGTTTGAAATAGGTTACCTTAGGTGTTATTCTTTTACAACCGGAATAAAATCTAAGTGCTAACATTTTGGCGCCGTTGCCGGGGAACGAAAGTGAAATTTTCCCTGGGAGAAACGACAAAGAAAGGTCAAATTTCTTGGGCAAGGAAGTTTGAAATAAGTTGGTTGTAGATATTTCCCTGGCGACTTCACTTGTGACAATTTCTGAAGGTTTTTTGAAGATATTCTGTGAAAGACACTGTGGCTACAAGAAGAAATCCCGGTTTGCAGTTCTTCTCAGGCGTGGATAATCCAGAAAAGCTCCTCAAGACGGAGAGAGGCAAAGGCAAGACGAAAGAAGGTATTTCTCAGTTTTCAAATATATTTCCTTCTTTGCAAGAAAATCTGTTTGAGGAAGAAAATATTGGTTTAAGTGAAAAGATTTTGCTTAGAACTAAGTTAGATTCTGATTTGAAAGAAACAAAAGTTGATCCAAAAAGTTTGTGGGGTTATTCTCTAAAATCTGTTTGGGAAAATTTACAAAAATCTGAAAGGGTAGAGTCCAGAATATCCAAAGCCCAAAGATTACCTATGCAAAGTAATAGACAACAGGCCGTGGTTGTTCCACGTTATAATCCACCACCTATGGTTGCCAGATTCGCCCCATTGGTTTTGCCCGCGGTTTTACATGACTTGCCTCAAAATTATGCACAGAGAATCTTTACTTTTGATAATGAGGGTAGTTATACTGCACAACAACATGTTGATAACTTTAGTGATTTCATTGATTTGGAAGAAGTGGATTATGATGATGCAAAACTGAGGCTGTTTGCTCAAATCTTAAGAGGTGAAGTCAAAAAATGGTTTAGAGCTTTAACTGGAGGATCAATTGCTAATTATGATGCCTTTACAACTCTTTTTATCGAAAGATGGGAAGACCAGAAAAATCCTTCACAGGTGTTGACACATTATAATAATCTGAAAAAAGGAGGTTTTGAGTCAGTTCAGGAGTTCTCTGCCAGATTTATGAAAGTCTATAATTCTATCCCTACAGATATAAAACCTCCAGTGGGAGCAGCCAAGTTACATTATGCAGATGCTTTTGAAGGTGATTTTTCATGCACATTAAGAGAAAGAAGATCTATTACTTTGGCAATAATGATGAAAGATGCGGTAGAAGTTGAAGCTAATATGATGGCTTCTGGAAAGATGAGACATAGAGATGTGGACAGAAAGAAAATTAGAGAAGATAATCAAAATGCAGCATCTTCTTCTTCTTCCACAGATTTAAAGTTTGAAGCCATGATGAAAACTATGGAAAGGTTATTAGAAAGGTTAGTGGTGGATAACAAAGCTCCAAATAAAGAACAAGCAGAGCCTCAAATCAGAAACCCAAATTTTAGGAGACCCTTTGTTCGAGCTGCAAGGCCCAGAGAATAGCGAAACCCAAGGAATGCAGAAGAAGATCAAATCAGACCTCCTTTCCCTGAAAATTATGTTGCTGGAGAAGTAGAAGATGAGATACCTGAGAGTGACATTCACCATTGTAGCAGTTCCGATGCAGAAGTGTATTTGACTAAACAAGAACATGATATGTTCCTTGTAGAAGGGGAATGTTGTAATTTGGAAACCGAAATTAATCAATACTAGATTGATTACCAAAATGCTATAAACGATCTCCAAAGAAAGATAAATCTTAGAAATCGGGACGTTATAGTAGACAAGGGAAAGGACAAAGGAAAAGAACCAATGGGAAAATCAAAAGGAACTGTGGATAAACCTTCGGCTATTCAGCATGAACAACAAACTAAAAGAAAAGAAATTGAAGATGTGCCAAAGATAATTTCAGATAACAAGAAAGATTCGGTGAAGGAGGTTGATAAAAATTTGGTTCCTTTCAATATACAGAATGAAGTGTCAAAAGTCAATATTTATGTACCTTTCAATGAGATATTAAAGAATAAAGAATACAAGGAACAAATATTTAAGATGATGCAGGTAGAAAATCGAGTGGAAATAGATACTTTGGAATTAGATGATGATACTCCTAATATCTGCCTGGGTTCAAGAATGGAGGATAATAGTGTTGATGAAGTTTCTCCTTTCTATGTGAATTTGAATATTCATGATAAAGTCGTGCATAATTGTATGTTAGATTCAAGAGCTTCTCATAATTTGATGCCAAAACTTGTGGTAGAATCTTTGGGACTGGAAATCACAAGATCGAATGATGACTTATTCTCTTTTGATTCAAGGAAAGTTAAATGTTTAGGGTTGATAAAAGATTTGACAGTCAATCTCAGTAAAATACGAGCCAAATGTATTCTTATGGATGTGGTGGTTGCTGACATTCCAGCGAAGTTTGGTATGTTACTGTCCAGGTCATGGGCCTCAAAGTTAATAGGAACTTTGCAGATGGATATGTCTTTTGCTACTATTCCGGTATTGGGAGTACACAGAAGATTATATGCTGAAAAGATGGCTGCTTATTTGGTAAGTGATTTAAAAGAATCTGAGAAACATGCTATATATGCAGTAGATACAGATTTGGGTTCTTGCATTTTGTACAATGATGTTGAATCTAAAGAAAAGATTGATTTGATTGAACCGAAAGAAAATGAAAAATAAATATTGTTGAGAGAAAAGATCAGAAAAGAAGGGACTTGGACAATGCATTTTGATGGAGCTAGAAGCAGAGAAGGAGCTGGTGCAGGAGTATGGATAATTACACTTGATCGAGAATTACTAATTTTTTCTTACCAATTGAATTTTGAATGTACCAACAACGTTGCAGAATATGAAGCTTTGATTCTGGGATTGAATGTGTTGAGAGATTTAAAAGCAAAAAGAATTGATGTGTTTGGAGATTCTGAATTGGTTATAAATATGGTAAAAGCTATTTATCAGACCAAACACCCTAAAATGAGGTCCTATAGGAATGAGGTGTGGGATTTGCTGGAAAAAAATTTCGATGAACATGACATTGTTTCAATTCCCAGAGTTAGCAACACTGTAGCAGATTCTTTGGCCACTTCAGGAGCAGCATTCAAAACTCCCATCTTTTCTAAAAAGAAATATGATATTGAAGTCATACACAGACCATCTATCCCAGACAATATCAAACATTGGCAATTTTTTGAGGATGATCAACAGATTAAACGCTTTTTGGAAATGACAGATGAATTCAATTACAGGTCTATTGATGCAGAAGTTGATGAAATTGGTCAAGATGAAGTGGATTCTCCGGAAGAAACAGAAAAGTTCAGGCAAAGGATTGGAGGTAAGGATATAATTCAACTGAAGAATAATGTTATACCTAGGGGCTTGATTCCTTTAGAAAAATTATTTGATAAAAATGATGTGGTGAAAAATCCAAAGATAGAACCTAAACCTGAAGATGTAAAAGATTACAATTCAGGTTCTGAAAAAGATCCCAAGTTGGTAAATCTTTCCAGGAAATTACCAAGAAAGGAAGAAGATAAAAGCGTGGAAGTGATGAAGAGATTTTATGATGTTTTTGCTTGGATCTATGAGGACCTGAAAGAATATGATGTTTATGTTATACAACATACAATTCCAATCAAACCAGATGAAAAGCCTTTTAAACAAAAATTAAGAAGAATAAATCCCAAGTTGCTTCCAGTGATAGAAAAAGAGGTGAGAAAGCTGTTTGATGCCAAGATAATTGTGTCTTTGAGGTTTTCCAAGTGGTTAGCTAACCTAGTACCAGTGAGGAAAAAGAATGGTGAAATAAGGTTGTGCGTGGATTTTAGAAATTTGAACAGAGCTTCTTTGAAAGATAATTATCCCCTCCCTAAAGTGGATCAGGTTTTACAACAAGTTGTGGGAGCTGAAAGAATTTCCATGTTAGACGGTTTCTCAGGTTATAATCAAATTAAAGTTCATCCAGAAGATCAAGAAAAAACTACTTTTACTACTCCATGGGGAACATTTATGTACACCAAAATGCCATTTGGTTTGATGAATGCAGACGCAACTTTTCAGAGAGCCATGGACATTGCATTTGCAGATGAAAGGGACAAAATTGTGGTAGTATACATGGATGATATCACTATTTATTCAAAAAATGCTGCTGACCACTGGAAACATCTGGAAAGAGTTTTTATAAAATGTAGAAGATTTGGGATTTCCCTAAATCCAAAGAAATCTCATTTTTGCATGGAGGAAGGGAGATTATTGGGGCATATCATATCAAAAGACGGCATTAAAATTGACCCGGAGAGAGTATCTACGATACAAAAGGTGGGAATCCCTAGGAGCAAAAAGGAGATTCAGTCATTTATTGGAAGGGTAAATTGGCTAAGAAGGTTCATTCCTAGTTTTGCCGAAATTCTGAGAAATATAACTGAAATGCTAAGAAAAGACAAGGAAATTAAATGGACTGAAGAAGCAAGAAAATCCTTTGAAAACATTAAAAGAGCATTGACTGAAGCACCAGTGTTGATTAGTCCAGATTATACAAAGGATTTCATTATGTTTACTTATGCATCAGAACATATAGTAGCTGGGGTATTGTTGCAAAAGAATCAAGAAGGTATGGAACAACCAATTGCATTTTTTAGTAAGATTCTGAGAGATGTGGAATTAAAATACAACATCATGGAGAAACAAGCTTATGCTTTAGTAAAAGCATTGAAAGATTTCAGGATATATATTTTGCATTCTCATACAATAGTACATGTTCCATCAGCAGCAGTGAAAGACATTCTTACCCAGCCAGATCCTGAGGGGAAAAGAGCAAAATGGATAGTCGTGCTATTGGAATATGACCTGGACATTAAACCTACAAAACTGATAAAGGGCCAAGGTTTGGCTAAAATGATGACGGAGACAAATTGGGATTCTCTTGGTATGAATTTTATTTCTGAAACTTCGACCGACAATGTTTCAAATTCACAGATTATTGAAGATTTCTCTTTATCCCCCTGGTACGCAGATATTGTATATGTCTTGTAGAATCTCCAAACACCCGCGAATATGGAAAAAAATAGGGCAAGATCAGTAAAATTGAAAGCAGCAAAGTTTTGCATATTACACGGAAATTTGTTCTGGAAAGATCCAGGAGGAATACTGTTAAATTCTCTATTAGAGAATGAAGCACAGCATATTATGATGGAATTTCATAAAGGTATGTGCGGAGGGCATCATTCATGTAAAGCTAGAGTGAACAAAATTCTTAGAGCTGGTTTTGATTGGCCCAGCATGTATTCAGATGTATATAAAGAAGTAACGAAATGTCATGAATGTCAAATTTTTGATGAAAAAAGAGAACTATTGCCATTTCCATTGAAACCTATTTCAGTTGAAGCACCGTTCCAACAGTGGGGGTTAGATTTTATTGGTGAGATCAAGCCCAATTCTTCAGGGCAACATAAGTGGATTCTAACGGCTACAGATTACTTCACAAAATGGATTGAAGCCATCCCAACCAGAAATGCTACAGAAACAGTGATTATGAACTTTTTAGAAGAAAATATTTGTCCAGGTTTGGTTGTCCTAAAAGGATAGTGACAGATAATGCTCCAGCGCTCAAGTCAAAAAAGATGATAAATTTTTGTCACAAATATCACATACATCTGAATCATTCAACTGCTTATTATCCACAAGGAAATGGATTGGCCGAATCTTCAAATAAAAGTTTAGTGAGAATCATAAAAAGATTGCTGGAAGATAACAAAAGGGCTTGGCACACTAAACTGAAATATGCTCTGTGGGCAAACAGAATCAATACAAAGAGAGCAATTGGCACTTCCCCTTTCCAGTTGGTATACGGCACAGAAGTAATTTTCCCTGTTTCTTTGGGATTGCCAGTTATGAAATTATTACAAGAAGTTGATGAAGAACAAAATCATATGCAAAGGAGAATAAATCAAATGATAGAATTGCATGAAGTCAGAGAAAAAGCATATAACAAAACCCAAATGCATCAGGAAAAAATGAAGAAAACTTTTGACAGAAAAGTTAAGGAAAGGGATATTCAGATAAATGATTTGGTTTTGAAGTGGGACTCCAGAAAAGAAGACCACCATGGAAAGTTTGAGCATTTATGGAAAGGTCCATATATTGTTGCAGGATGTCAAGGAGAAAATGCATTTATCCTAAAAAATTGCAATGGAGAATTCTATCCTGGAGGACCCGTAAATGGGAGGCACCTCAAACATTATCTTTCCTAGAAGACAGAAGTGAAAGAGAGTTTTTGTACAGTGTAAAAAAAAAAAAAAAAAAGGGTTTGGATGCAGCCCAATGGATCAGGCACTGGGTCTACGATGTTCTTTGCTACCTCACAGGGAGGATAGCATCCCTAGTTGGAGCTAGTTGTTGACACTATATGTGAAAAATATTCAAATCCTAAAATTTTTTCCATGATAACCTAAAAGCAGTGAAATTACAACAAGGAGGTTGAAGAAAAGGTTGACAATTCAAAAAACAAAAGGGAAAAACCCACTTATGCAAAGTCCAAAAGCAAATTTGTGAAAAGATTAAACCCCGATCAAGTTTCGGTGGCGAAGATGTCAAAAATCCCGATCAACGGCCAATATTGCTTCCCGCATCGCCAAAGTGATCGGCGGAAAATAGATGTGGGCGGTAGCGGACTCAATACCACCGGGGCACATGTCCAAACCTCATCCTTCCGCATATGTGATATGGTGGTAAAGGAAACCACCATAGCGTCGGGCGGAACCACCAAATATGGAAGCGCGGTGGGGTCAATACACGTGGCAGGGTGGGACCTAATACGTGGCAAATGGAGAAAGCGCGGCAGGGCCATAGCACGTGGCGTCATACGTTGTGAAATTGGAGGGCTGATATAAATTTAAAACAAAATCAATGGCTAGTGTTCGTCCGCATCGGGGAAGCTGCACACTGGATATGAGGAAGGGTGGTCGCGGAAAGTAAACCACTCCAACAGGTGTCAGCTGGTGGTTGATCCATGCAGGGAACAAACCGGAGAAGAAAACCTCTTTTTGATCGCGGATACCACCAAAAGGGATAAAGGGAGACGAGATCCGACGGCTCAAAACAAAAGTTCAAGATCAAGGGTCAGATATGAAACTGCATTCATAAAGTTGCAGGGAAGTTAATTAAAAAGACTTATATAAAACAAAAAGGGCTCCACACAACGACATTCTGCATATGTGTCACTATCTTGGAGAGCTCTGAAGACTGGTGGAGGTCGGCGATTACGACAGAATGCGAAAGGCGGGTGCATACAGGTAGGGTCTGGTTACCTGTCCCACTTTTTAAATAGAATTTTGTTTAAATAAATGTTTAAATGGAGACGGTGCACGATATAGACGATTTTAAATCAAAAGAAGCCCTAGAGGATAGAGACAAAGACGTCTACGATACCCTAATTAGGTTACCAGTCTCTGATATAAAAATTAGGTTGTCTGAATTGTTAAAGGAAGGTACAGACCCCCATAGATTTCACCAGTCGTCTTTGATAGCCTTTTGCCCAGACCAAATTCCTTTTTTCCCAGAATTTGTAGCATGGTGTGCCGACAATTACTACCGGGAAGAAAGAGTTTTTCTAAACAACCAAAAAACCAGAGTCATTTGCGAAATAAAGCCAGCCGAATTAATTAAAGCCCTAGAAATAGATTTTTCCCAAACCCTTGACCTTGAGGTTTTTTCTGAAGTCTCCATCATCGAAAATTATCATCATACTTCTCAAAATGATAGGTAAATGTTCTTGTCGTTGTGTCTCAAGCCAGAGACCAGCATTTCAGAGGTCCCATACCCTATAGATATCAATCTTTTTAATGAAAATACCCAATTAGTTTTGACATTATTGGTTTAGTTCTAAGGTTGGATACGGACTTGTATGTAACCAAGTTTCAATTGAGTCTGTTGCACAAAATGAGTTCAGTTCATTCAGGGATCGATGAAAATCAAATCCCTCGACTTAATTTTGAAGCATTTCTAACAGAAAAGATTCATGACCAGATGGTCAATTTTCCCACTCTCAGACATTTCAGGTTTCAGGCCTTTTTGATGAAAATGATTATGATAGCCAGTCAAGAAGAGTTGCAGTTCCCAGAAATCATTTTCATGACTTTATTAGAAAATAACATGTTCAATTATATCAATTACATGCTTTCCGATATTTATAGAATGATTTTTGGAAGAAATCTGCCTAGAGTACTACCAGAAATGCAGGCATCCATGCAATTGAGTACAGAGTACACGACAGGGGATTGGTTTTTGTCGAAGGACAGTACAGTAATCAGATTGTACGGATTCAGACATAAACCTTACGTTTTACCAGCTTTTCTTACTTTAAGAGTTTTTGCCTTGAAATTCTTGAGACAAAAGTTGATTGTGGAAGACAACAATTTTTTGGTTCACAGACAAGCAACAGACATTAAATACCCATTCACATTTGGTCCTTTCACAATAAAGAATAAGAATGTTGCTATGTATATAGAGAAGTTATTGAAGGATATGAATTTTGAGACAGATACGGCTATGTAGTATGATCTGTTAAACATCATATCAAAACGAAGAACGGATCATCGCATCAAAGCCCTAAACCATCAGATGATTGAAGGAATGTCTGACAGAGCCAATCGGCTAGAATATAAAGAAGAAACCATTCCGGATACATCCAATAAAGAAATGGCATTGATCGATACAACAACAGAGACAGAAAGCACAATGGATACTGCATTGGTGGGGTCTAAAAGACCCATACAGGACATAATGATCATTGAAGAGGAAGAAACAGAAAGAGGAAAAGGATTGAAAATGAATGAACCACAAGAGTTAACAACATTTTCAGAAGAAGCAAAAAGAACTGAAGAAGAAATACTAGAGGTTACAGTTAAAGAGTACAACATTGAAGAAACCCCAGTAGAGGGTGATGTAAATAGACCCCGGAATATCATGGAGGTATTTGATGAACATAGTCAGAATAAACAGGAGTCCTCAAAACAAACCAGTCAATTGTTTCCGAAGGTTAGAAGTATATCTAATACTGAAGTAAGCTTATTTACTAGCAGAAATATCAGAGAGAATTCTTTAAAATTTTCAGTTGTAACAAAAGATAAGATTTCAGAGATGAAAATAGATTTGTCAAAAGTAAATGCCCCGGATAAAATTTTATTGCATAGACAAAATGGAGAAGTCATATATTCAGACTATTTGGGGGCCATATTAAGGGTAGACAAGTTGAAAAGTTCAGTGGATAAATTGAATAATCAGTTGAGACAGGAGAAGGAAGAGAATAAGTCTTGACAGCAACAGATTAAAAAATTGCAAGTAGATTTGATAAATAAAGAAGGAGATGCAGCAACAAAACTGCTCAAAGAGAAAGACGATATGATCCTGATGTTGAGACGAAAATTAAAAATTCCAGACACTGTACTTATCCAAGGAGCAGAATTGACAATATTGGAAAAAGAAAAAGAAGAATTATCTAATGAAGTCAATGATGTTACTGCTAAAATGTTAAAGCTTTCTGATGAAAAAGATCATTGGGAAAAAGAGAAAATCATTTTAGAAGAACAGTTGGCAGAAGCAAGGAAAAGATTAGCAGAAAGTGGTCAGCAATAAGTACAAACAGACACACAGGAAGATAAAACTGGAGTAGATGATATTCTACGGGCTATGTCCCAAGTAAGCTTGAAAGAAAATGAAATCAAAGAATTGAAGATTGAAATACAGAAGCTGACAGAGGAGAATGAAATCAAAAATAAGGAAATAAAAACGTTGCAGACAAAGAATCAGGAATTAAGTAATAATAATAAAGGATTAGCCGCTCATGTGACAGGGCAAGCTGCTATGCAAGGGTGCAAACACATGGTGTGGGACCAGATCATAAAAGAAGTTGAGAAACTAAGACCGTATCTGGATTACATAAGAGTCAAAGAAAAAGTGGTCAAAGATGCCTTCGAAAGTTGCAGAGCAGTCAGGGAAAACTTAAATAAAAAGCCAAAAGAAGTAGCCCAAAAAGAAATAACCTTTTTAAACAGTCTAACTGAGGCAAACCTGACAGCCATGAACATAATGAACAAAATTTCAGTCATCACATGGGCCAGAAGGATCTTGGGGAAATACTCGCATGTTCAAAATATTGAAGCCAAAGCTGGAGAAATACGGGAAGAAGTAGTAAAGTTCAAAAAGCAATTTGAAAAATTAGTAAACAAAGGATTCCCTGCTTTTTGGAATGAAAAAAGTGAATTAATTCCTCCTAATGAATATAAGAGATTGCTATTTGACATAAGTATGGATCACAGAAAGTTCCAACAGTTGGATCATATGCTCACAGGAAAAATTTTAATGGAAAAAATATCAGAGGATTTTGAAATTTTAAATATGCTAATATCAACATGTGGAAATCTTCTTCCTGTTTCTTATGCAGGTCATGTTGAAATGCGAGTCTTGGTAAAGGAAATGACTAACTATGACTTACCCACGGCCGACCAGTGGAATTATGTGGAAAAATATGGAAGGACAATATAATCTGTCCATTCATAGATGCTTTCAAAACTCTTGCCAAGTGGCGAAAATATGATATTCAAAATTTTTGCCAAGTGGCAAAAAGATACTTTTATTTTAAATTTGTAATATTATTTGAAGACAGTTATCTGTTGCTCAAAGACAGTTATCTTTTAAGTTAAAGTATTTTCAGTTATTTGTTAGAGGAAGCAGTTATGTCAAGCTTCCTCCAAATTTTGTATAAAAACAATGAGAGTCGTTGTTGAAAGGGTTGGAAATCCTTTGAGAGACAAGTATGTTTTGAAGTCTAGTTTTTGATAAATAAAGGCAGTACAGTGGATATACCTATCTTTTGAAACCAGAGATTCATGTGTTGATCAGCTTTACAGTCTGTTTTTTCCTTTATCTTTATATGTGCATGTTCACTCTCTTCGTTATATCTTCCATTATGTTTTTCTTCTATATTTAAATGAGCATATGAAATAATTCGAGATTCATACTGGTTATGCCTCGTTTTATCGCATTTAAATATTCACTATTTTCTCCAAAGTTGACAATGGATTCATCCTAGTTAGATGCCTGTTGTTGATGGAATGTCATTATTTCTTTCTATACCAATTGCAAAAATCAGATTGATTGTGATATGATTACTATCTTGCCTCTCTGAAAATCTATTTGGTATAAATCTCTTACTGGCACATTATATATTTGAAACTTTTGACTCCATGCCCAACGTTTCTTGTTTTCCTTTTCAACCAGAAAATCCTTTTTGAGAAATTTTGAGAGAACTTTTATATATATTTCAACCCTTGTATATGTATTGTGAGAGAGCCCTCTCTGGTGGAAAAATGGCTGAGTTTTCTGCCTAAAGCTTGGTTTGAAATAGGTTACCTTAGGTGTTATTCTTTTACAACCGGAATAAAATCTAAGTGCTAACAACTGTATGACATATTTCTTTATGTGTAAGAAACTGTTCTAAAAACTATGAGAAGTTTCTAATCATGCAATTTAACTTGTATTGTAGGAAAGATCATATACGATAACCTACAAAAGAAGGAATACAACATTTGTTCCAGCAATAAAGTTATCTATTGAAGATATTGAATATATTGAAGTTCCCAGGATCCGGGAAGAATGCCATGATCCATCGATCATGAAGAATGGTGTTTGGGATGTGGTCCCAAGACCTGAAGGGAAGTCTGTTGTGACTTCCAAGTGGATCTATAAGATCAAGCATGTTGCAGAAGGAAGCATAGAGAAATACAAAGCAAGTGATGAAATGGAAGATACACCAGATGGATGTCAAGACAACTTTCTTGCTTGGTGTTCTTCAGATTGTTTGTCGACATGAAGAGGAAGCTTGCTGCTGAGTTCAAGATGAAGATCTTGGGGATGATGCACTAATTTCTAGGCATGGAGGTGTGGTAGAGTGTAGATGGAATATTCCTTGGACAAGGAAAGTATGCAATAGAGATCCTGAAGAGGTTCGGGATGATGGACTGCAAGGCCATGGAAACACCTATGGCATCGAACCTGAAGCTTCTGTGTGATGCTTCATTTGATCCAGTTGATGTTACTGTGTATCCTCAGATGATTGGGTCCTTGATCTACCTAACGAACACAAGGCCATATATTTTCTTTGCAGTGAACACATTGAGCCAGTTCCTGACGGATACCATAGGTGTTCACCTAGTTGCTATAAAGCATATTCTGAGGTTCCTTGAAGGGTACGATTGATTATGGGCTCAAGTATGAGGTGAATCAAAAGTTTAACCTGGAGGGTTATGTTGATTTGGATTGGGGAAGTAGTGCCATTGATCGGAAGAGCACTTCGGGGTACTGCTTCAGTATGGGATCCGGTATGATCTCTTGGTTTAGCAGGAAGCAGTCCTATGTGGCACTGAGTACAGCCGAAGCAGAGTATGCCGTAGCTTGTTCAACTAGTTATGAGGTAGTATGGTTGAGGAAGCTACTGTATGAGTTATTTGATCTCTTGTTGGATGCTACTAGTATCTTTTGTGACAACCAGAGTTGTGTGAAGCTGTCTGAAAACCCTGTGTTCCATGACAGGTCAAATCACATTGAGATCAAATATCACTATATAAAGGATATGGTGCAGAGAGGAGCAGTGAAGCTATTGTATGTTGCAACGGATGAGCAGATAGCTAATGTGTTGACCAAGCCACTGGCTAGAGTGAAGTTTGAGTACTTCAGAAAGAATCTTGGTGTACTTTAGATCAAGATTCCTTCCAAGGGGAAATGATGAGTCCGGAGACACAGATGCACATGAGCCATTTTCACATGGTCGTAGGTGTGTCCTCCCATGGTGTAGATATAAGGGATAGGACCATTCCGACATGGTTGAAGTGTGTATTCCCATGGTATTTGATGTAAGAGTTGTGTCATTCGAGCATGGTTGAAGTGTGTCTTCCCATGGCTACGATATAAGTGTTGTTCCATTTGAGCATGGTTGAAGTGTGTCTTCCCATGGCTGTGATATAAGTGTTCTGCCATTCGAGCATGGTTGAAGTGTGTCTTCCCATGGCTGCAATATAAGTGCTATGCCATTCGAGCATGGTTGAAGTGTGTCTTCCCATGGCTACAATATAAGTGTTGTGCCATTCAAGCATGGTTGAACTGTGTCTTCCCATGGTTGCGATATAAGTGTTGTGCCATTCTCGCATGGTTGAAGTGTGTCTTCCCATGGCATAGATATAAGTACTGAGCCTTTCACGGATGGTTGAAGTCTATCTTCCCATGCCGGTGAGTGTAAGTGCTGTGTGATGTGCATCTGGGTTGTGCTCCGTGGACGATGAGGTGATCTGAAGATGATGAGGTGACAGTATGGTACACAGGTTTTGTAGAGGCATATAATTAGTCCTAAGATACTCTTGCAGGTTTTGTAGAGGTAGTGTAATCAGTCCTGGGAGATCTTGCAGGTTTTGTAGAGGCAGTGTAATCAGTCTTGAGGTGTACCTACTTGATGGCTTGCTCGCTGAGATGACATTATCAGTATTATCATGAGTATCAGGATGATACTCCATGGCTGTGGACAAGTTGTGTAGTTAGTTGCATGTAAAATATCCTAGGAGATCCGATAGGTTGAGCTATGTGCTCGTAATTAGTCCTAGGATGCGCTTTCGAGGTTTTTCCATGACCACATATAATATTTCCCTTGGAGATTCGATAGGTTGAGCTGTGTGCTCATAATAAGTCCTAGGATTCTCTTTCAAGGTTTTGTGGAGGTCACATATAATATTTCCCTGGGAGTTCTGATAGGTTGAACAGTGAGCTCGTAAAAGTTCTGGTATTCTCTTTCAAGGTTTTGTTGACACATGTAATAAGTACTGAGGATTCCACAGTATGGCCAGTGATGATGAAGACCTATAGGTGGTGGGCCTACATCCAGCATGAAAAAGGGATGGCTCTGTAGAACTTCCTATGACGAGAAGAATTATGAGGTAGCACCAGTGATCGAGATGATGAGTACAGCACCAGTGACGATGATGCTCCGTGATCCATTGATGATGATCCAGCTCCAGTATTGAAGACTTATGCCTATATGTATTGATGACTTGTGTCAAGAGAATACCTTACTAGTTAAGAGGGAGTGTTGATGTATATGTAACTTCGAAAGATATTCACTTGTATATTGTATGTATTACATTTGTACTTTATGGTATCCCCAACGGAGATGTATTATTCCTCCGATTGGAAGTGTCTTCATGTGTACTTGCAAGTGTCACAAGTTATATTGCAAGTGTCACAACTTATACTTGATGGGTTATTAGACCACCTTGTTGGGGTCGGCCCTGTATGAGTCATGTGGGTCAAAGGGTTATTAGACCACCCTATTGGGGGTCGGCCCAGTCAGCATTATGTTACATGGTTAAGTTAGGGCTGACCTAGTTGAGTAAAGGTCAAGTGATGTAGTGTATAAATAGAGAGTGTGTCTCTCTCATTTTACACATTCTATTGTTCACTCACTTCGCATTAGTGAGAGAAGAGGAGGATGTGCACAAGTGGAGGAGGAGCATGTTGCTGCAGATATCTATCTCTTGGGTTTGATCATGGTGATCATTGTATTGATGCTTATTCTATCTCTGAGGAAGTTGCGGGGTTTTTCACCTTCTTGGTTTTCTCCGGTTAAATGTTGTGTGTCTCTTATCTCTTGTCTCTTATGCTTGATATGTTGTACATGTTGTTATTTCAGTTAAGATCCTAGATCAGATTGAAGTAAATTCTAAAAAATTAACATACTCTAGTACAAGGGAGGAAAATTACAATAGATAAATGATATACATTGATTGAATAGACTAATGCTGATTGAATAGACTAATGTAGATGTATTTTCCTTAAAAATTTCCTTATCTATTAGATTTTGCTATTTAAATTATCTTATGTCTAGTTTTAGGAAATAGAATAAACATTCAATGTATACAAACATTATAATATGTTATGGTAGTAGAAGTAAAACACTTTTCAATTCTGTACAAAAGCTAGGGTTTTATTTCAGAGTAATTGTTTCCATGCAATAGATAAACGCTATTTAATTTATATTTGTTCTTTTCATCCTCTATAGTATTCAAACCTCATACTTAGACCTTTATTTCATTCTATATTATAATCAAAACAGTTACCAACATTCTCTATTGAAAAACATCTTTCATTACAAATAAGGTAAACAGAATTGATAAAACTTTTATCATCATCAATATAGATTCTTACAAATAGAGAACAAGTATGCATTAGACTAATATTCTATTATTGATAGCACTCTAGCCTCTGTATTATAACACATAGCATTCTTTCAAACTTATCAAATCAAATAGATTATCCAAGACATAATTTGACCATTTAGAAGACATTTGCATACATAATAGTTATGGGTTCGAAACCCTCATCACCTCTTTTTCTTTTTACATTGTATCAACACTAGAAACCGAAACACCTTTTTAAAACACAGGTTTCACTTGACTGAGTTTTGACTAAGGATCTATGCCACATGTGTTATACTTATATGTACAATCACATTCTATTTAACAGTGATCCTACCACAGGAAACTTTTGATGAAAAATACTTTTAACCTTTCAGCTTTAATTCTTTTTCAGAATAATCTTGGGTTAGTAACCTATCTCTAAATAAATTAAAAATAGACTTGTTATGATGGCAAAACCAACTAATCGTCACTATTATTTATTTACACAAGCAAAATCGATACAAATCATGAAACCAAGCCAATCGGCTCCCAAATCTTGCAAACTTAGTTAACATCATAATCACACACGGAACGAAGGGCTCGAGGCCTTAAAACAATTGAATAAACCTTCATAACAAAACAAAGTTGATAAATGAGATTGAGTTTCCACACTTTGTTCTTTTTCTTAAAGACTATCGAGATAATTCTTAACAAAACAAGAATTAGGGTTCAAGAATCCAAAACGAGGCTTTAGACTTTGGCTTGCGGCCATTATCTACACGACGTATTTTAGAAGCAAAAAATTGAATAAAATAACACAGTCCTGAAGCATTGCTCTCAGTTACAACATAAACGACCATTATTAAATTAAAGGAACCACAACCTTTCATTAAACCAAAATAGTTGAGGGTTAAACCCTCTCAACTGTATTACATTATTTTACAAGGTATCTACACATAAACACACTATAGGGTTAACGCCAAAGTGGGTCGAGGATTTCATCCTCCCTACGCTGTCAGTCGGATCACAAAAATCACAACGACAGTCATTTTTCCACAGCCATACATTACATACAAAGTCTCGAAGAACCAAAGAAAGGACCAACAGTCATCGAACTGAAACCTACAGGGAAAACCACCGAAGCTTACCAATTCTAACACTGTCACCATCATTCAACCTTGAGCATAAAAACCAAGAGCCGAAGAACACCTGCCACAAAAACAAGGTATGGTTAAAGGGCATCATTGAAATTTTAAGAAACAAAATAACAACAATTACAAACTTCATAACCAACAGAAGTAGCAGGTTTCGAGACCATTACATTACGTTGAAAAAAGAACCAGGTGCCTGAAACTTAGCATGGCCATGCTCAACTACCTTAGAAAACTTAGCGAATAGGAAAGATAACTTTGAAATCTCACTGTGGGAAGCACTTGCAAGCTGAAGGTCGGGGTATTGAACCATGTAGAGGTTCCACATAAAAACAACTCCGTAAACCCTACATTTTCGTAGCCTGTTGGCCTCTCCAAACCCTTCCCCTATAAAAATGAATGTAGTTGTTATGCTCTCGTTGAGGTAATCACGAGCATTTAGGGATAGCAACATTTCCAATAAAGAACCACGCGAAGTCTGGCCACATAGGTTTCCATTAGACTCTCCACTACGAACCTTTTTAATGCACTTTATTATCATATCTACCAAGTACGTAATACCTACCAACAAGTATTATTAAACCAAGGTTCGAATTTCTAGAAGCTTAAACTATATCATAGCATGGACAAGATTAAACTAAGGTTGAAACACAGTTTATCACCCAAGCTTTTAAATTGATGTGACATCGAATCATGTCCCAAGCTTAGGTTTAAACATTTTAATACAACCATTGCATTATGGCATAATGACATTATATAATACCAAAGTATCAATGCGTGTTGCTAACATTTGGGTAGAAATAAGGCCCCTAAAGCACTTCATCAAAATGATAGCATAAGTCATTATCACATTGACCTATTTCCATGATATGAATTTCTAGAGTGAGCTCTTGTAGTGTATAGTCATAACCATAGACTATCAACAAAGTAATGTATTAATAATATTTTCTAGGTTATGTACATAGTGCATAGGATATAAGGTTAGATCTAGGATTATAATAATAACATCCAAGCATAGATTGTCTAATAATCCATTCATGTTATTCTAAGACGTTAGCTCTACAAAACATAAGTTCCAATACTATCAAATATAATTTAGTACAAGACAAAGGTGAAGATAACAGTCATATATTCTGAGGGTTGATTCATTTTTTGAAATTGTGTAAACCACTTGATAAAAACTGAAAGTTTAGCTAGGATAGATGTCACTGGAACTATTTAATGTTTAGTATATTCCTTCCTTAAACATTGAAGGCTAATGGAAGCTATTTAGGACTTCGTTAAACGTTTAAAACAACTTTTTTCTTACTTGTAATCTGCACACAGAAGTTCAATTCTTTAGCCAAACATCTAAGTAAGCTTCGGGGTGTCCATAGGACCCCTTCATCATCAACAAACAAAAGAACACAGTTAGCACATATAAACAATAACTATAGCAAAGCAAACGTTTAAAGCATCAACATCATTTTGAAGTAATCATAAGTAATCATGAGAAGTTTAGTACACATGCTTGAAGCATGAAAACATCCAGTAGCATATTTGGGTCACATAAACACTTTCCGCACATGTCATAAAATGATAGACGTCCATGATCCTTATCACATTTTATTTCAGTATGACTTTTAGAAGATCAAATAAGCATTCAATTCCCTAATCGTGATCTCTCTCTCTCTCTCAATCACTCTCATCCCTACTCACCCCCAATATCTCTCTCTGTCTCTCTCTAAAACCATAACCACTAATCTCTCTCTCTCTCTAAACCCCTAGCCCCTCTCTCTCTCAACTCGTAACCCCTCATCTCTCTCTCTCTCTATATATATATATCCTCGCTTGGATAACCACTCTTCACCCTCCTAGACCTACCCCCACCACTATATCTCTCCCTCACCCTCACTAATAACCACCTTACCATCCCTCTCTGATTCTCTAAACCGTGAAACCCCAATTTCACTCTCTCTCTCTAAAACCCTAATCCCTAATATTTCTCTCTCTCTCTCTCTCTATAACCCTAACCTATAATCTCTCTCTCTCTAAACACCTATCCTATCATATATATATATATATCTTTCTCAAACCCCCACTCATCACCTTCTTTCTCCTCCCCCCTCTCTCTCTCTCTCAAACCAACACTCCTCAGCTTCCTACCCCTCCCCTCCATCTCTCTCTCTCTCGCTCTCCCATACCATTAACCATCCATACTACCCATGTGATCTCTCTCTATATCTAAGATCCTATTAACCCCCAATCCTTATCTCTCTCTCTCTAAATCCTAACCTCCAATATCTATATCTCTCTAAGCCCTTACACTTCAATCTCTCTCTCTCTCTCTATCTAAACCCCTAATGCCTAATCCTTTTATGTCTTTCTCTCTCTAAATCCCTAACACCTAATCCTTATATATATCTCTCTCTAAACTCCTATAACCAAATATTTCTATCTCTCTCTCTCTCTCTCTCCCAACACCCCACTCCCCACCCTCCTACCACTACCCCCACTCTTTGTCTCTCTCTCCCTGATGTTATAGCTTAAAATGACACTTCTGCATCCGTGATGACACTTGCATCGCTTGGTCGCATGACGACACTTCTTGAGATCAAGTTTAGTCACACAACAGGACACTTTTGGATTGAAGGGTCATTAGGGACACTGAACATGGTTGCAATTACCTCACTCTTGGCCCATTTGATGGTTATAACCCTTAGGAACACTTTTCCAGACCAAACAACCTCCTGAAAATCATCAGAAAACCCTATTTTTGGCCAATTTTCCACAAAAACGATACTCTATAAGCATAAGAGGGGCGTTTTCCTTCAAAAATATGCAACTCTTCTTCATAAAAGCAGAGCACATACGCTGGTTTGTAGTAGAAAATTAGGGCATTTTCTTGAATCAATCAAAATCTCGAATTTTGGTCAAAATGAGTTGGTTTGGGAACTTCCTGATCGGTTATAACTGCTTTTCCTCTCCTTCATTGACTATATAAGGAAGGTAGAGGGGCCATGAGTAGGGACCAATCCCATGACAATGTTATGCTGGAGGAATGGAGACCCTCATCCCCCTCTCTTGTGCCTCAATTTATGATAAACCCTAGCACAACTGATTAGAGATTGGGATCCTTGGAGAATGAAAGCAGGAGACCTTGAATCTAGGTTTCGTGAAGTGCCAAGCTTGAAGGAAGGTATAATTTTATGTACTTGCTTCATTCATTAATAAAGATCAGACATTCTTCCCTTTCCAAATATGACCTATTCATGTGTGTCTTAGATTTGATTACAGTTTGCTTATAGTTTGATGTCTTTTACTGTCATGAATATCAGTCGTATATATGTATTCAAATGTATTTGAGAAAGGTATGAAGTTGATTTGTAGGTGTGGGCATTGTGACACTGAATAGCATTGAAGGGAAAGGAAGAGGAAGGCTGGGATCAACCTTCTTAATAAGGTACTCATCTTTCTAATCTTAAATATATTTGCTTACTAGTTGCACTTGCAGAACATTTATAGGTCTATCTTTCATCCCTGTAAGTTCGTAGTTTCTCCCCTGAACTATAGGTGTATTTTCCTCACAACAGAATGGCGACTCCGCTGGGGAAAACCTATCTTCTTAGGGGTATCCAAGGTCATTTCTTCAGTTTTGTTTGAAGGTCTTTGTTCAATTTCTTGATTAGAATCAATTATTAAGCTCTATTTGACCCTCCTTAGCTCTTACAGACCGTTCCTAGCCCTTACAGACCCTTACTGGCTCAGGTGTGGGGGGTTTTAACCCTATTTTTCCAACTTTTCCCACATGTGCGCTACTGTTGTGAAGAAGAGTAGCACATTCTCCTATGTGGGCATTGGTTTTCCTCATAGACAATAGCGCACACATCTTGGAACTGATTTTTTTTGAGTTTTGATCTGTTTGGGGGGGCTGTGGCTACATTTTTTGGGGTCCCTGATGACCCTAGGTGTGATTTAAACTAATGTAAGTGGTCTCCCATCCTTGTACTAATCCTATGTTCATGATTTGGACCTTATTTGATCAATTTGGGCTTGTTTGGAAAGTTTTGGGGCTTGTTGACCCAAGTTGGGGGGTTGTGGACCAGTTTGGTGTTTTGTACCCTGATTTGAGTCTGACTGAATCTACTTGCTCCATTTCGACTGGATTTGAAACTTACTGAGTGTACTTGAACCTGTTTGTATCTATATGAGTGAAATTTCTCTTTATATGGGTTTCTTATCCTCCCTTATCCTTTTAGTTTTCTTGTTGTAGTGAAAGCTCAAGTGTCTTTGCTGCTGTTCAGGACCTTGACTGCACTGTTTATGTGCAGACCTGACTTTATCAAGCCATAGTTCTTTGTAGGTCATTTGATTTGTTTGGGTCTAAAAGTAGGTTTCGTACTCTTTTGCCAATGGTTGGCATGCTTACATCAATAAGAATCTAAAAGTCATATTGGTTCCTTTTATTGTTTCAATAAGGAAACCTGAAAGTTCTTTGCTTTTGCTTTGATAGTAGGTTACCTTCAATTTCAGTTTTGTTTCTCACCTTTAAAAGCATTAAAAAAAAATTGATTTATTTTCTGAGTGGAGTACATTGCAAGTGGCTTAAAGGATTTAAAAGTGGTTTGCATAAAAAAGAATAAGTTTTCTTTTGCATACTTATTTGTTTGAGTAGATGCATTCTTAGGTTTTGAGTTTAATTTTGTACATTTAGACTTTATTTTTACCTTTTTGCATTCGAAAAGACTAAAAATTGCATTTGCATATACATTCTAAATCGTATCTTTAGGACTTGCATTGAAAAGAAAAGATTTGTTTAGTGGTAAACATTTCATTTCAGTATTCTATCTCTGTTATAACCACTCTCGCACACCCACTACCTTTTTGAGTAAGCAAGTAACCTTTAAAATGAACCCTAATAAAATGTACTAGTAACATTTTCATTTCTAGGTTACACTATTCACCAACCAGTTTTGGTTAGGATCTTGGGTTTAAAACACCTTAAACCACCCGAGATAACACATTATGCAAAAATCGTAGTTCAACTATCACAGGTAAACTCACCTCATTCAAAACTTGTCTGGGATCTATGCAGTAGGTATTGTGAGATCAGATTGTTGGGAATAAACCTCTTACTTTCTGTTTCAAGCAAATACCGGGATTAGATCACGTTTGGGGACTCTTTTGAGTTTCGAGCTCAGTTACCCTTCCCATGCTTTCTGATTCGACCAGAGACTATTCCCCCATGAGTTTTCAGTGTGGTGTTATCCTTAGTATCTGACCATAGGATCATACACAGGTGACGGCGGAGGGTTATATCTGCTGTACCTAGGACAAACATGGGAGGAAATCCCTTGCAGGTTTTTGGGAGGGAAGTTGGGTGATTCTATCACTTGCACCCTTAGTCATTGTATTGTGGACATCGAGTAACTATCCTTCTTCCTTCGTTGATTTGTTCTGAGCCCTCATCATCCCAGACTCTTCTCCAGAAGGCATCTATTTGCTTGGTTTGATTTACTTAGGACCTTTTTTAGTGGTGTGCTCTTTGTGCTACTTGTCTTAGTTTTCCTTAGAGAACTTCTTTCTCATTTGAGTAGGAAACTATGTCTAGCATTCCGGTGAGCGCCAATCAAGGTACCCCTGTTCCGAGGGATCCTTGTGTTGTTCCATTCATTGGAAACATTGGTACTCCCTTAATGGCTACTCTGAATCTTCCTGGATTCACTATAGGGCTGCCGATTTGGTTGTTCTCCACTCCGAATGCCTTACATGCTCCTAACACTTCTTCTGTAAGCACCTCAAATCAACAGCATCAGAACCTTGTGCCTTCTTTGCCAGTAACATCTTCTACTACTCCTTCTACCTCATGTGGCAAAAGTAGCAATACTAGTAACCAGTATTCTAGAAGGAATAGACGGAGGAAGAATAGGAAGAAGATGCCAAAACAAGGGGGAAGCAACCCATCCACTGCAAGTCATGCTGGGGGCAAGCACCCTGCCTCTGCAAATCATGCAGGGGGCACCTACCCAGCCTCTGGAGGTCATGCTGGGAGAAATATTTTAGTCACTGAAAATCACATTGAAAGTTTGTCTTCAACCACTGTCAGTCATGTTGAGGACACGTCATTGATCACTGCTAGTCATATTAATGACAACTCACCAGTTCCTATGAGTCATACTAGAGACACCAGGTCATCCACTGCAAGTCATGCTGAGGGATTTGACATTTTTGACAAACCCAATAAATAGAAGTATAAGTTCCCTTGCAATTTTTGAGGGAGACCACCTTACTTACTTGTACCCTGTACTTCCAGAAGTGCAAAAAGTGTGGTCCTTAGTTCAAAAGTCTTTTGCTTTTGAGCAACCAACCACTACAAGTTATGCTGGGGGAAAGCTGTCAGCCAATGCTAATCATGCTCAGAGTAATGAAATTGTAAAGGAGTCTCAACCTATAGGATGGAAACCAAAGTTCCCTTGTAAACTTTGTAAGGGAGATCACCTTACTCACCAATGCCCTGCCATTCCAGAGGCACGAAGAGTGTGGTCCATGTCTGAAGGAACCTCTGTTCCTGAGTTGTCTATAGATTCCCTACGGTCAAATCAACCTTTGGTTGATAAAGTGGTTGAAGCAATGCAATCTTTGGTCAACCCCACTCTTCCTTCGGAGAGTGAAGTGATTGAATCGATGCAATCTTTGACCGATCCCACCAGTCCTGCAAAGATTGATGCACCTACTGCGGAAGTCTTCTACATTACTAGTTTGGATGTTTCTAAAAAAGGGGACACTTCATCTATTCCATGTGAACCCCTACCAAGCCCTATGATCATTTCCTTTGATTGGATCTGAACCTTGTCTTCCTTCTTCGACACCTTTCCAGATAAAGGTTGATATCGGGAACCATACGGTTGATCGATGCATTGTAGATGAAGGAGCTTTTGTTAGTATCTTATCCTCTTATGATTGGAGAGATTTGGGTTTCCCTAATGTTATTCCAACTATTAATTGGCCATTGACCTTTGATAAAAGACCTAATGAACCATTCTGATTCCTTGGTTAGGTACCTGTTACTTTGGGTGGAAAAATAGTCTTAGTTGTTTTTATGGTTTTAAAGAACCCCGTGGACTTTGATATGATCCTCGGGCATGATTAAATTTATGCTATGCATGTTGTGGTGTCTACGCTCTTTCCTGTGATGCATTTTCCTCATAATGAAAGCATCGTCACTATCGACCAACTTACATTCATTGATTCTCCTTATTACCCAACTATAGACCGATCAGATCCCTCGTCATTAGGCACTACTATGTCACATGAGACTTATATGGCATATTTTTCTTTGAGTTCAACTGCTACTGAGAAGAAGTCTCTGAGTTCATGCTTACCTTCTCGGGACTTAGTCCTAACTTTTGACCAAGTGACACCTCCATCTGAATGTTTAGATATGTGTTCTATCTGGGACTATATACTTCCTTCTGATGAAGGTTTCCTAGATTCCATAGTACAATCTTCCATTCATTTGGATGTTGATCCAGTCGCAGTTATGTCTAGCCCTAGTTTGACCTTAAATTCTGATCTTCCTACTGTTGAGTCTTTGGACTCTCCTATAGATCCACAAATCGGTGTTCCTGCTGAGTTTGATTCCGCTTCTAGAATTTTCAACTCCCATGATGATGAACTTGTTTCTGCAGATTCCATCATGTCCTTCAACTTTGATCTTCATCTTGAAGTCGATCTTGTTGATTGTAAGTCCTTGGGCTTGGGTACCATAGAGTCTTCATTTGAAAACTCTCCCTTGTTTATGCCTGTTGTTGATGATAGTGAAGTTGAAAGTATTTCTACCATAGTGACTTGTATCGGGTCTTTCTTTACATATGTTTTAGATATGATATTGGTACTAATGTTTCTTGGAGACAGGATTCTTAGTTGGATTTATACTTGCTTACTGGTCCTTTTCGACACCTTATGCAACCATGTCAAGTATATTCAGAACCTTGCATATAGGTTTAGGCTACCCCGCTGTTATGTTTCATTTGAACCTTTTGCCATCCGAATTCGCCATAGGGTTGAACCTATTTGATATTGGTGTGTTAGCCATCTCTTTATGCATTGCGCACCAGTCCAATAGCAGAGCCTACCTAACATGGGTCACCCTATTCAGCACCCTTATTCCATTTTGGTGCCCATGCTGAGTTTTTCTCATAGGCTCAGGAGCCTTTTTAGATTTACAATGACTTTAAGAAGAAGCCTCATGTCTTTCTTCCTCATATAATTCTGGCCATCCCTGATAAGGATCCCATCTACTTGTTCAAGTTGCATATGCATATGTTATGATCCCACTTGCGCTTATGAGCCTGATGCCAGCTTCCACACTTTTAGCTCATTGTATGAGCCTCCATCTCTGATCTCATTTCCGCTAATCCTTGTATCACTTTGCCTTCACAATTTGACACCTTTTACCTGGAGGAGACACACCATGAGTGTCCTTATCTTTCTCATATTCCTTGCATTAGGCATAGCTTTGTTCCATGCACTTGGAGCTAGTTTTGTATGTCCCTGACACTCGTCTCCTCCCATTTCGAGCATTCTTTCACCTTTACTTTGAACTCGTTAAAAACAATAAGAAGGTTCCGTGCATTCTTTCACCTTTACTTCGAGCTATCTTCTACCTTTACTTTGAGCTCGTTAAAAACAATAAGTAGGTTACGAGCATTCTTCTACCTTTACTTCGAGCTTGTTAAAAACAATAAGTAGGTTATGAGCATTCTTCCACCTTTACTTCGAGATCGTTAAAAAAAGAAAGTAGGTTTTGAGCATTTCTTCCATCTTAACTTCGAGCTCATTAAAAACAGTAAGGAAGTTATGAGCATTTTTTTGTCTCTCCTTTGAGCTCGTTAAAAAACAGTAAGGAGGTCACGAGTTTACTTTTTCGGGCTCGTTAAACCTTTACAGAAAAGATCCCTATGGAGTTCTTTTAAGCCCTTTTCAGACTTCCTAAATAGGAAAATTTTTCCGAGCATAGTTGTCTTTTCGGGCTCGTTAAAATAATTGAACTGACATCCACTTAGGTATAGAATTATCCCTTTTCGGGCCCTTGGTGGATAATTTACAGAAAAGGTATACTCTAGGTATATTTTGGTATGCACTAGAAGAGTTCTTCTTCCATTATTTTACACTTTTTTGGGGAAGGAGACTAACTTTACGAAAAAGGAACTTTGGATTCATCTTTAGGGTTTTCAGACTCTCGAAATGTGAAAACACCAAGCAAGGATTCACCTACTCGGGCTCGATGTGAAATCCACAAGATGGTTGATAGAGGACTGTTTAAGTTTCTCAACTCTATAAGAAAGAAAACACCGCTAAGCATAGACCAATCCAGGCTCGATATAAAATCCATGGATAGGTGTATGGAGTTTTCTTCTAGGTTTCTTAGACTCCTTAAATATGAAAATACCGTCGAGCATGCTTTAGTTCTTTTTCAAGCTCGTTAAAAAATGAAAAAGGAAAGGGAAGGGAATAATGTTAAAATATATTTCAATATGATGGCAGCAAGTCAACTATCTCCTTGAACAAAGAACCTGTTTTGAGTCTATTAAAAAAGTTGGGTTCTAGTGTTAGCCTTAGGATAAACCTGATCTCAGATTTCTTACGCCTCCATTTGGTTAGTCCTCCAATCATATGGAGAATCTGTTAATGTCTCCTACATTACATATTTGCATCATGGTCTCTTTATGTTAAAAGCTTCCTAAGTCACTCTTGTGTCGTGCTCACTGTTCAAGGATATAACCTGTGTCAACCATTCTATAGTTGTCTTGACCTCATGCATCGGCCATTCCTTGGTGTCAGTACGCTTCATCATGTGTTCAGTCCTACTCCAAATCAGCTCATACCTATTGAGTGTCCCTCATGTTGGATGATGGAGGATGCCTTAAGGCCTCCCTTCCAATGGACTTCTTCCCATCAACTTCAACTCATTGTTCTCTGGGAATGAAGTTTAGAGTTTCGGTTAGTATCTTGGGGATTGCAGTCATTAGTAGTAGTTTCCCTCGTTATTGGATAGATGGGAATACATCAATGCCTCCTATCCGATAGATTCTTCAAGTGTTCGACGGAAAGAACACTTATTCACACTTGTTAGAATGTACTAGGTACCTTGGGTTCCATTTTCATTATTGGTGGACACTCTCATGTTTGTTAATGGTATACATCAATGACCGGTAATCAAACAATACCTCCCATGTTCGACATCAACTCATTTATTCGCATGGATAGGTTTGTACCTTGGGTTGTTTTTGGATGAAGATTGAGCCACATTCTTTTTGTCTCTTGATGAGACATAGATCCAGCTTGTTCTTTATGGCTATGTTCTCCAGTTTTGACATAGATCCACCTTCTATTTATGTGGCTATGTTTACACTTATGTTCCTCATGGATCCATGCTTGTATTATAGTGGGCGTGATATATGCATCAACATTTTGGATCATTTTTGTATCCTCTTGGAGGTCATGTTCCACTATTTGAACATGGACAGTTACCCCAACGATGAGTTTGTATGACATTGCCTTTGCTTTCAGGTACTTCATTTGAGCCTATGATTCTTGGTTTCTCCGGTTCCTCCGCTTCCATGATTCAACTCTTTATTATTTATAATGTATTTCGGACATCATTTCCCTCACTCCCTTTTACCTCATACATTAGGGGGCATCTGTTATAGCTTAAAATGACACTTCTCCGTCCGTGACGACACTTGCATCGCTTGGTCACATGACGACACTTCTTGAGATCAAGTTTAGTCACACAACAGGACACTTTTGGATTGAAGGGTCATTAGGGAAACTGAATATGGTTGAAATTACCTCACTCTTGGCCCATTTGATGGTTAGAACCCTTAGGAACACTTTTCCAGACCAAACCACCTCCTGAAAATCAACAAAAAACCCTATTTTTGGCCATTTTTCCACAAAAATGATACTCTATAAGCATAAGAGGGGCATTTTCCGTAAAAAATATGCAACTCCGCTTCATAAAAGTAGAGCACATACATTGGTTTGCAGTAGAAAAGTAGGGCATTTTCCTGAATCAATCAAAATCTTGAATTTTGGTCAAAATGAGTTGGTTTGGGAACTTCCTGATCGGTTATAACTGCTTTTCCTCTCCTTCATTGACTATATAAGGAAGGTAGAGGAGCCATGAGTAGGGACCAAGCCCATGACAATGTTATGCTGGAGGAATGGAGACCCTCATCCCCCTCTCTTGTGCCTCAGTTTTTGATAAACCCTAGCACAACTAGTTAGAGATTGGGATCCTTGGAGAACAGAAGCAGGAGACCTTGAATCTAGGTTTCGTGAAGTGCCAAGCTTGAAGGAAGGTATAATTTTATGTACTTTCTTCATTCATTAATAAAGATCAGATGTTCTTCCCTTTCCAAATATGACCTATTCATGTGTGTCTTAGATTTGATTATAGTTTTCTTATAGTTTGATTTCTTTTACTGTCATGAATATAAATCTTCTATATGTATTCAAATGTATTTGAGAAAGGTAAGAAGTTGTTTTACAGGTGTGGGCATTGCGACACTGAATAAAATTGAAGAGCAAGGAAGAGGAAGGTTGGGATTAGTCTTCTTAATAAGGTACTCATCTTTCTAACCTTAAATATCTTTGCTTACTAGTTGCACTTGTAGAACATTTATAGGTATATCTTTCATCCCTATAAGTTGGTAGTTTCTCCCCTGAACTATAGGTGTATTTTCCTCACAAAACCCGAAACCACTAACCATCCATAACCTCTCCCCGCCATGATTTCTTCGTCCCTCTTTAGACTCATATTAGTGCCCAATCTCTCTCTCCTATTATCTAAACCTGTAACTAGCAATGTCTTTCTCTAAACACCTTACCACCAATCTCTCTCTCTTTAAATGCCTAATCTACAATCTCTCTCTCTCTCTCTCTCTCTCTCTCTCTCTCTCTCTCTAAACCCCTAACCTCTAATATATATGTCTCTAAATTCCTAACCCCCAATCTCTCTCACTCTCTCTCTTTGGCTTTATCCCTAAACCCAAATTTCTCTCTCTTTATCTCTAAACCCCTAACCACCAATCTCTCTCTTTCTATCTCTCTCTCTAAACTCCTAACCCTCAGTCTCTCTAACTCTCTAAAATCCAAACCCCCAATCTCTCTCTCTCTCTCTAAAGCCCTAACCTGTAATCTCTCTCTCTCTGAATCCCTAACCCCCAATCTCTCTATCTCTCTCTAAACCCCTAACCACCAATCTCTCTCTCCCTCTCTATAAAACCCTAACCCAAAATATATCTCTTTCTATCAATCACACACTCTCTCTAAACCCCTAACCTCCAATGTCTCTCTCTCTCTCTCTAAACCCTTGGCCACCAACCTCCTTCTTTCTATCTCGATCTTCCTGTTTTCACAATGCTACCCTCTCCCTCTCTAGCTAACCCTTCTCATCTCTCTCCCTCTCTCTCTCTCTAGCCCAAAATTTCCCTAAACCCATTCATTTCTCTCTCCTTGTTTCATTGAGCCCCCCTCTCTCTACATCCCTACCTTTTCCTGACTCCACCTCCCTCTCTCTTGTTAAATTTTCAGAATTTACTTCAATCTGATCTAGGATCTTAACTGAGAGAACAACATGTATAACAAATCTACAACATAACAATCATGGACACAATAATGCAAGCACACAAGAGACACAAAGTTTACTTGGGGAAAACCATAAAGGTGAAAAACCCCAATAACTTCCTCAGAGATAGATAGATCAATGATACAACCAGAATATAAGAGATAGTCTTCTCCTAGCAGCAGAGCCTCCTCCTCCACAAGTGCGCCACTCTCCCAAGTGTGAGTGAGAGAATAGAATATGTAAAATGAGAGAGACACACTCTCTATTTATACACTAACTTGACTTGACCTTTACTCAACTAGGTCGGCCTCAACTTAACCACTTAACATAATATTGACTGGGCCGACCCCCACTAGGGTGGTCTAATAACCCTTTGACCCACATGACTTATACAGGGCCGACCCCAACAAGGTGGTCTAATAACCCATCAAGTATAAGTTATGACACTTACAATATAAATGATGACACTTCCGTATAGAGGAATAATAACATCTCTATAGGAATACAATATACATATATGTGAAATACATTCTGAAGTTACATATACATCAACACTCCCTCTTAACTAGGAAGGTATTTCTCGACACAGGTCTTCTAGCACAAGTCATCTTCTCTGGATCATCGTCACTGGATAATCGTCATCGAGTCATCATCATTATCACTGTTGCTGCTATCTCAATCAATTTCTAAATCTACTTGTCATAGGAAGTTCTACAGAGGCAGTCCTTTTTCATACTGGATGTAGGCCCACCACCTGCAGGTCTTCGTCATCACTGGACATACTGTGGAAATCTCAGGACTTATTACGTGCATCACAAAACCTTAAAAGAGTCTCTTGACTAGCAAGAACCCTAAAGAGCATCTGAGGCCTTTTTCATCCTGTCCAGATCTCTAGGACTTATTACATGTGACACCACCACAAAACCTCGAAAGAGAATCGCAGGACTGATTACGAGCACAAGCCTTAACCTATCGGATCTCCCAGGGCACAAATTACATGTGGTCACCACAAAACCTCCAAAGAGCATCCCAGGACTGATTACAAGCAAAAAGCTCAACCTATTGGATCTCCCAGGGCATGAATTACATGTGGTCATGGAAAAATCTCGAAAGAGCATCCCAGGACTGATTACGAGCACATGGCTCAACCTATCGAATCTCCCAGGGCACAAATTACATGCCATAGGACAAAACCTTGAAAGAGCATCTGCTAGATATCCCAGGGCACAAATTACATGCCATAGGAAAAACCTCGAAAGACTATCTGCAGATCTCCCAAGGCACAAATTATATGTCCTCCCAAGCAAAACCTCGAAAGAGCATTTGCCAGATATCCCAAGGTAAAAATTACATGCCATAGTCAAAAACTCGAAAGACTATCTGCAAATCTCCCAGGACACAAATTACATGCTTATCTGCACAACCTGTTCCACGGCCACAGAGTATCAACTTGATACTCACCAGACATCATCCTGATGTACACATGATCATCCTGATCATCATCACTGCAACATCCTGTTGCATGTCATCTGGAGCAACATCTTGAAGCTCATCATCCATGATCATATAATGCATCTACCTAATGCATACCAAGTATCTACCTGATACATATCATCATACATGATCCACCTGATCATACAGTGTATCCACCTGATACAAATACAAATACATGATACATATCACCATACATGATCCACTTGATCATACAATGTATCCACTTGATACATATATAGATACATGGTCCAAGAATCCAACATGATGCATATACAAAAATACATACAAGTGATCCAACTGATCATATCCAGCATCCAACATGATGCGTACATACATATACATATAAATGATCCAACTGATCATATCCAGCATCCAACATGATGCATATACAGAGCATTAACTGGAGCATCATCCTGATGCTCATCATCCAGCGCTTATATCCACCGCCATGTGAAGGATCCTCCTTCAAACATGCTTGGAATGGCTTCTGCAAATGTGTCCATCACTTCTTCCTCAGAGTGTCATCAATCTGAAGAACACCAAGCCTCTCCCTGAAGTACTCAAACTTCACCTTGGCTAGTGGTTTCGTCAACACATTTGCAATCTACTCGTCCATCGCAATGTACAGGAGATTCACAGCTCCTCTCTGCACCATATCCCTGATATAGTGATATTTGATCTCTATGTGTTTCGACCTGTCATGAAACACTGGGTTCTCGGACAGCTCCACACAACTCTGGTTATCACAAACGATACCAGTAGCATCCAACGGAAGATCAAATAACTCAGACAGTAGCTTTCGTAACCATACTGCCTCACAATTAGCTAAACAGGCTACAACATACTCTGCCTCAGCTATACTCAGTGCTACGCAGGACTGCTTCCTGCTAAACCAAGAGATCACACCTTATCGCATACTGAAGCAGCATCCAGATGTGCTCTTCCTATCTGCAGCACTGCTAGCCCATTCTGAATCAACATAACCCTGCAGGTTTAAACTTTTGATTCGTTTCGTACTTGAGCCCATAATCCACTGTACCCTTTAGGTACCTCAGAACATGCTTTATAGCAACCAGGTGAACACTCCTTGGATCCGTCAGGAACTGGCTCAATGTGTTCACCACAAAGCAAATATCTGGTCTCGTGTTCGTTAAGTAAATCAAGGACCCAATCATCTGACGATACACAGTGACATAAACTGGATTAGATGAAGCATCACACAGAAACTTCAGGTTCGATGCAATAGGTGTGGCCATGGCCTTGTAGTCCATCATCCCGAACCTCTTCAGGATCTCTACTGCATACTTCCCTTGTCCAAGGAAGATCCATCTGCACTCTACCACACCTCCATGCCAAAAACAAATAGTGCATCATCCCCAAGTTCTTCAACTCGAACTCGGCAACAAGCTTTCGCTGCATGTCGGCAATCAATCTATCCTCACCTATTACAAATAGGTCATCCATATACATAAGTAGTATCACTGGATTGCCTTCCTCAACCTTGTAGTAAAGGTTGGAATCCACTTTATTCTTGGTATAGCCCAAACTGGATAGAAAGTTATCTATCCTACCATACTAAGTTCTGCACATATATGAGTCCCTGTCATGTGTCTCAGAACTAAGTAGCTGCACCACATACATTTCTTCTTCATCTACACCATTTAAGAAAGTGTATCTTCCTCTTCATTACTGAAACATGCTTGATCTTGTAGATCCTCTTGGAAGTCACCACAGACTCCCCTTCAGGTCTTGGGGCTACATCTCAAACATCTTGGTGATCGACAGGTACTCCTTGATCATGGCATTCTTCCCAAATCCTGGGAACTTCAATATCTTCAATATTCTCAATAGATAACTTTGTTGCTGAACAAATCTTGTAGTCCTTCTTTTGTAGGTGATGGTATACGATCTTTCCTACACAACAAGTTAAATTGCATGATTAGAAAACATCTCATAGTTTTCAAAACAAATTCTTACACAGAAAGAAATATGTCATACAGTCATGCAATTATCTTAGCCAATGCTTCAATACAACATTTATCCATATTCCATAACTTTCTAGATGCCTTCCAATCTTTACCAGAACATTGTTAAGAGTGTGCACAACTCCTAACATGTCAACAATGGAATGTTGTATAGTGCCATATGCAACTTAACCATGTATATTAGTAGTATACTTTTCATCAATGCAACTATTCTAATATGCATAATACACAACCTAATTCTATGAACATAAGCATATACATCATTGAATAACATTATGTAAGAAATGACAATTCAAATACTTATCTTTGTTTGGTTGCTGGGTGGACTCCCTATGAATCTTTGCAACTCCATTCTGATGTGGATTGTGAGAAGTGGTCAACTCCCTCTGAATATTTGCATCCTTGCAGAAACTACTGAAGTGTGCTCCTTTGCTTTCTTGCAGGAACAACTGGAGTGTGCTCCCTCTTGATCTTGCTTCCTGGATTACCTGTCCTTGAACTTACATCCATCCTTAATCACTATGCATGCTTATTAGTATCATCATTGTGTTATCCTTTAAGTCTCATACATAATCACACATTTATTAGTATAATCTTAATACTATCAAAACACAATAATCTTAAACATGTATAGTCATGATCATTCATAGATAATAAACATTAGTATTCAAGGTTTCAGGGAAGTCTTCTTTTACTCATGCATATTCTTATTTGATCATAGGACTCTTCTGATTAGTTAAATCATCAATGCATAAACCCGTGATTACTTAAACTTCTACCTTCACGATTCTTATGGTTAGTCATATCATCAATTATGGTAAGAAACATAATATGCATACAACCATGACTATCCAAACCTATGACTTCATGAATAATCATGATCAACAACACAACAGTATAAGATCCTAACACAAGGTAGGATTCTAGCTTGATATAGAAAAACATACCTGGATTAGCATGCTAGCTAGTTATGTCTAACATACCTGCATAATGTCTTCTGGTTCTCTTCGGTGACTTGTGCTAGTAACCTGCATGTCTCATAAGTTAACCATTGTAGAACCAAGTTATACATACCTCATAAGTAGATCTTCTATGTGATCCATGACAATGGATGAATCTTTGTCTTCATGTCACCATGATCATATGTTCTTGAAGTAGAACATGATTTGTCTTTCTTGGTGTACCTTTTATGTTAGCGAACAACATAAACCTCATACAACATCACAATGCATTAGTACAATCATAAGTGTAAAAACCTTAATCAATGAATATCTTCTACTAACGTAATACGACAAGTCTAGTAATTAATCAAGATTGTACTGTAATGATATGAAGACAAAAATATCATAAACTTAACCATGAACAAAATTCGAAACATACTTGTAAGCCATACCTGTCAAGATTGCTTGTAATCTTCTTATGGAAGGCCTTTGCCTCATCTCCCTCTGAAACAGGAACTTCTTCACTTATGTAGGTGACCAATCCATCCTCTTCTAGGATTAACCCAACCCACTTGATTTGCAAGAACTGGACCTCGAGCTGGATTAGGGTTTGTCAAAGAAACCCCAAAAATTCAAACTTTGAATTTCAAACTTCCGAAAGGATAGAAATATGCGCCTTGATGAGCTGATCAAGCTGGTATATTTAGAATTTGAAAACTGCAAAGTTTCAGCCCTCGAAATTGCCTTTTAGATTTTTGGATTCACTGGGAGAACCTCGAATTAGAGTTTGAGTTTCCCAGAGCTTCACCCAACCAAAATATTTGATTCAAAGCTCTAAGATTCAATTTTTCTAAGGAGCTTCCAGCCGTGGTCAAAGATTTCCAAAATTCCAAGTTTTTGCAGAAGCCCTAATTTTCCATCTTTCCGATCAAAGTCCCGAACTGGGGTTTGATCAAGACTAGCCTTCTGGCCAACCAAAAAATATGATATTGGTCTCTAAATTTTTATTTTGATGAGTAGCATCCAACCATGGTCTCCGATTAGAGAAATTCCAACTTTCTCTGAAGCCCTAAATTCCGGAAGCCATGAATGAAGGTGCTAAAAAATAATTATGTTTTGACAGAAATATGTACTTGATTGTTTATGGTGTAACTCCAAACTTTTCAATCCACAGGGTCTGGAAACGTTTCTTGAGATAGCCCGACCTATCATATTTCCATCCCGATAGGTTTGACCTCAATTGGATTCTCTGAGAGAAATTTATGCCAAGTGTCGCAATGTGACTTGTTTATGGGATAAAACAGGAGAGCGAAATTGTACGGAATTCCACATGTCACTGGTTCAACTTCGGCCTCTAAAAACATTTATTATGAAAGTACCATCTGTGTACTACCTATCACTTTTTACGAAATTTCATTTGGAGCTTCCTATCCCAAGTTATGACCTTTTTTCCAAGGTCACCTGTTTTTGACTCAGATCTGGAAGAGGCAGAAACCCTATATTGTACAAGTCATAAATCACAAAGTACAATGAATTAGAGATTTTCCTTTGGCCCCAAGGTACATGGGGATCTGATCTTTGACCTGTAAAAGTTTCAGATCCAAAACCTTTGCCAAAATGGATTTATAGAAAAAGTACTACGATGAATCATTTTTTCTATATCAAGCCCTAGCATCGTAAGTGCAACAAGTGTCATACATGCCATATCATGCCTTCTTTCATGATAGCTCTGATACCATTTTAAATTTTCAGAATTTACTTCAATCTGATCTAGGGTATTAACTGAGAGAACAACATGTACAAAAAATCTACAACATAACAATCATGGACACAATAATGCAAGCACACAAGAGACACAGAGTTTACTTGGGGAAAACCATAAAGGTGAAAAACCCCAATAACGTCCTCAGAGATAGATAGAGCAATGATACAACTAGAATACAAGAGATAGCCTTCTCCTAGCAGCAGAGCCTCCTCCTCCACAAGTGCTCCACTCTCCCAAGTGTGAGTGAGAGAATAGAATATGTAAAATGAGAGAGACACACTCTCTATTTATACACTAACTTGACTTGACCTTTACTCAACTAGGTCGGCCTCAACTTAACCACTTAACATAATACTGACTGGGGGTGGTCTAATAACCCTTTGACCCACATGGCCAACCCCCACTAGGGTAGTCTAATAACCCTTTGACCCACATGGCCGACCCCCAATAGGGTGGTCTAATAACCCTTTGACCCACATGACCTATACAGGGCCGACCCCAACAAGGTGGTCTAATAACCCATCAAGCATAAGTTACGACACTTATAATATAAATGATGACACTTCCGTATAGAGGAATAATAACATCTCTATAGGAATACAATATACATATATGTGAAATACATTCCGAAGTTACATATACATCAACATCTCTAACCCAACCTACCCTCTCTCTCCTCCTTTTCCTAACAATCCCTCCCTCTTCATAACTATACCCCCTTTCTCTCTCTCAAACCCCCATCCTCTCTCTCAAACCCCCATCCTCTCCTATACCATAAATAATAACCCCTTGTCCCTCTATGTACCCTCTTTATTACCCTAAATCATAAACCCCTTCTCTTTTTATTATCTAATCCTCCATCTCTCCTCCCCCTATCTCTCTGTCTCTCTCTTTATCCCCTAATCTCCATCCCTATTTCCCCTAGCCATATACCCACATTGCTAACCATCGATGCTCCCCCCGTGATATCTATCTCTCTCATCATAAACCCCTAAACCCTAATATCTCTCCCTCTCTCCCTCTCAAAAGCCCCACTCTTCACCCTCCCATCCTTGCCCCACACTTTATCTCTCTATCTGCCCTACAACTAACCATCTCCACATCCATCTCTCTCTATTCCTCTCGCACCTACTCTCCCCAATCTCTTTCTCTCTAAACCCATGACACCTACTCTTCTCTAAAATCCCAAACCCTCTATTTCTATCTAAACCCCTAATCTCCCTCTTTCTCTCTCTAAACCCCTAACCTTCAATCTATCATGATCTCTCACTCTCTCAATCCCTAACCACCAATCTCTCTCTCTAAACCTCTAACACCAATATCTCTTTTTATCTAGATCCCTAACCCCCAATATTTCTCTCTCTCTAAACTCTTACCCATCTCTCTCTCCCTAAAACTTTACCCCTCTCTTTCTCTTTCTAAACCCCTAACCATCTCTCTCTCTCTAAACCCCAAATCTACAATCTCTCTCTAGTCCCACCTTTCCCTAACCACCCTTCATCTCTCTCTCCTCCTTTTCCTATCCCTGCTTCACCTCTCTCACCCCTATCTCTACCTCCTCCATTCCATACCCCCCCCTCATTCTTTATAACCCACTCCCTCTCATTCTCTCTCAAACCCCCATCTTTCCCTATACCATAAATCCTAACCCCCCCATATCTCTATGCACCATAAGCCATCCTCTCTCTCCTCTTCCCCTTCTCTCTCTCTCTCTCTCTCTCTCTCTCTCTCCCTAATCCCTAATCCTACCTTCCCTAACCACACCCACATAACTAACCGTTGATGTTCCCCAATGGTCTCTCTCTCTCTCTCAACCCCTAATCCCCAATATCTATCTACCTCTCTAAACACCTAATCTCCAATGTCTCTCTCTCTCTCTCTCTCCCCACCTTTCTCTAACCCCCCATTCCTCTCTCTCTCATCCTTCCCTAAGCACCCTTTCTCTCTCTCCAACACCACTTTTCCCTAGCAACCCCTCTCTCTTTATTCTACCACTCCCTGTTAGGATATTCCTATACTCCATCCTAGTCCCACCAGTATTTTGATCATTTACATTTTTAGTCATGCATGCACTTTTACGGTTTTCATGCATCATTTAGGGTTTGCATGCATTCCAGTCATCAGTCCCAGCACCTAGCCCTCAGTTAGCTAGCCCCCGGAGCTTCCTTCCACTCAGTTTCATCCCTCCTAGCCTATCATGCGTCGTCCTTTCACCTACTGCATGAGAAGGGCACCTTTCTCACCTACCAGTCCAGTTTACTTTAGTTAGCCACCAGTCTTTCCTTGATTTGAGGCCAGACTAACTCCTCACTACTGTTATCACTCTGATTGACCTCCGATGAGACATGATTACCTGTTCTAAATCCAGTTAACTCCTCATGTGCCCTCAACTGAGCCTCCTTCATTCAGTTAGTGTCTCCATGTTCCAGTTACATTCAGTTACGCCTACCACACTTAGTTAGACTCAGTTTGATTGACGGTTGACAATTACTTGTGCATTGATGACTCCACCGATGATGAGATAGACTACTAGTTGTGCTCCAATGACACTCCAGTAATCCTTTGATCACTCCATGAAGGCTAATTCGAATTGCCACCTTAGGCATTCGAATCCTCATGCATTTTATTAGTAATATGTCCATTTGTGATTAATAATTTAGTGTGTGTGAAGTATTTTTGCTTCTACTTGAGTTCTATTGTATTATTATTTTGTTGCTCATTATACTACACTGACCACTCTTCTTCTATTTTATTGCTTAATCAATTACTTTCTTGTGAGGTATACATCATCTCTTAGATCTGCTGTGAGGATTTTCACATGGTATCAGAGCATGTTGAGAGTATTGTTTATCTACATTCCTGAGATTTTTTTGCAGGTTATTATCCAGATTTCGAGTGTAGCAGTTTTTTCATTTTTGCAACAGTAGCAGTTGCAGATATTCTCTATTGTTTTTGCAAGTCTTCTACATCTTCTATGTATCCATAAAGAATTACTCCTCCTTCTCCATTCAACTATGATGAATGGAAACCAAAAATGATAGCATATTTGAAGAGCCATGATCTCTTTGATTGTTATTTTGAAAGAGAGTTCGAATCCCCTAAAGAGAATATTGATTGGTTAAATAAAGGTGACGGAGCCTTTGGAGCAATGATGCTTTCTTTGCTTGAACACATGACATACCAATACCTTGATGTTGTTGAAACTCCAAAAGAGCTATGGACTGATCTAGATGAAAGATTCGGCAAACAGAATGAAGGAATTGGTCCAAACCCTTTCGAGAACAAGCAAAGTGATGCATTCGCCCTCCTTGATGATCTCATTGATCATGAACCAGTATCAAACTCATCTCATATTGAAGTTGTCCACAAAGAACTTGCAGATTCTACACTCATGCTCCAAATTCTTCTCTTTCTGTGCCAACTCAGACTCTAGATATTGTAGAAGGTCCTAAATCCTCTCTTGCACCAGAGTTTGTTGGTTTGCATCATGATCACATGATTATTTTGGAGGTAAAATCAGCTATTGGAGGTAATGCATTCACTCTCCTCAAGAAATCACCTCTTATTTACTACTATATGATCATTATTCCATGCTTTCAGAAGGTTATTGAAGAATATGGCCATTGCCATTCGCTTGGGATGATTTCTCATGCATTTACTTGTTTTGATCTCACCTCTCATGGTTCAAAGAAGATCTCAAAAAGCCATGATTCAAGTCTTGGATCTAATTTGGATTCTAAGCAATTACTATTTGGGATAATTTCTCATGCACATGATAGTTTTGATCTCACCCCTGTTGGTTCAAAGGAGATCTCAAGAAACTATTCTTCAAGTCTTAAATCTGATTTGGATTTGAAGCAATCCTTACTATTTGATGGTTCCTTTTGGCATAATCTAACTCATGATGGTTCGAAGGAGAAGACAAAAGACTATCTGCATATTCATGTTTTTGATCCTACCTCAACTGATTCGAATCACAGGTTCAAGGATCATCCTCATACTTTTGGATTTATTCTCATCACATTCGATTTGAAGAGAAAGTACAAGCACATGCTTTTTGAGCATGATCCACTTCTTCCCAAGAAGAAGATACCTCCAGACATATGACCAAGCATCACACCTACTTGAGTTTGGAGCATTTATTTTTGTGTGTGGCTTCCAGTCTGTTTTGAGGGGGGGGTATTTTTCCCATGAAATTTTCCCCACTTTCTTGGTTTATTGAATGTTATTATTCATTGTATTGGGTGACCTTTGGTCTTAGTTACCAGGGCCCAGGATGGATTAAGGGAGGGTGTTAGGATATTCCTATACTCCATCCTAGTCCCACCAATATTTTGATCATTTACATTTTTAGTCATGCATGCACTTTTAGGGTTTGCATGCATCATGTAGGGTTTGCATGCATTTTCATGCATTCTAGTCATCAGTCCCAGCACCTAGCCCTTAGTTAGCTAGCCCCTAGAGCTTCCTTCCACTCAGTTTTAGCCCTCCTATCCTGTCAGATTCCCTCCTTTCACCTACTGCATGACAAGGGCGCCTTTCTCACCTACCAGTCCAATTTACTTTAGTTAGCCACCATTATTTCCTTGATTTGAGGACAGAATGACTCCTCACTGCTGTTATCACTCCGATTGACCTCTGATGAGACATGACTACCTGTTCTGACTCCAGTTAGCTCCTCATGCACCCTCCACTGAGCCTCCTTCATTCAGTTAATGTCTCCATGTTCCAATTACATTCAGTCACACCTACAACACTTAGTTAGACTCAGTTTGACTAATGGTTGACAATTACTTGTGCATTGATGACTCCACCGATGATGAGATAGACTGCTAGTTGTGCTCCGATGACACTCCAATGATCCTTTGATCACTCCATGAAGGCTAATTCGAATTTCCACCTTAGGCATTCAAATCCTCATGCATTGTATTATTTATATGTCCATTTGTGATTAATAATTTAGTGTGTGTGAAGTATTTTTGCTTCTATCCAAGTTCTACTATATTATTCTTCTGTTGCTCATTATACTGCATTGACCACTCTTCTTCTATTTTCTTACTTAATCAATTACTTTCTTGTGAGGTATACATAATCTCTTAGATCTGCTGTGAGTATTTTCACACTCCCTCTATCTCTCTCTCAAACTCCATCTTCCCCTATACTTGAAATCCTAATGACCCCATCTCTCTTCGCACCCCCTTTATTACACTAGACTTAACCTCATTCTCTCTCCATTTCTCTAAGCCTCCCTCTCTCTCCCTCCCTCCCTCTCTTATCTTCTCCTTCTCTCTCTATCTCTAAACCCCTAACCCAAATATATATCTCTCTCTCTAAACCCATAACCCCTAATATCTCTCACACTCTCTCTCTAAATCCCTAACCCCTATTCTTTCTATCTCTCTCTCTCTCTAAGCCCCTAACCACCAATCTCTTCCTTTCTATCTCTCTCTATATAAACCCCTAATCCCCAATCATTATATTTCTCTCTCTCCTCAAACACCACTCCTCACCCTCCTACCACTCCCCCCACTCTATCTCACTCTCCCCCAAACCACTAACCATCCATATACTGCCCCCTTGTGATTTCCCTCTCTAGACCACTATTATCCCCCCTCTCTCTCTACACCCCTAACCTCCAATCTCTCTCTCTCTCTAAACACCTTACCTACAATATCTCTCTCTCTCTCTATAAAACCCTAACCTCCAATATTTCTCTCTCTCTAAACTCCTAACCTCCAATCTGTCTCCCTCTAAACCACTAACCTCCAATATATATCTCTCTTTAAACCCCTAACAACCAACCTCTCTCACTCTCTCTCTTTGTCTTAATCACTAAACCCAAGTCTCTCTCTCTCTCTCTCTAAACCCCTAACCACAAATATCTCTCTTTCTATCTCTATCCCTAACCGCCAATCTCTCTAACTCTCTAAACCCCTAATCCCCATTCTCTCTCTCTCTCTAAATCCCTAACCTCCAATCTCTATATCTCTCTCTAAACCCATAACCCCTAATCTCTCTATCTCTCTCTCGCTCTATAAACCCCTAACCACCAATATCTCTTTTTATATCACTCTCTCTCTCTTTTTAAACCCCTAACCACCAATCTCTCTATCTCTCTCTCTAAACCCATAGCCACTAATATCTCTCTTTATATCTCTCTCTTCCTCTCTGCCCAACAAACCCCCTCCCTCTCTCACTATCCCTTCTCCTCTCACTCTCTCTCTCTCTCTCAAGCCACAAATTTCCCTAACCACCCTTCCTTTATTTCTCCTCATTTCACTAACCCACCCCTATCTCTCCATTCCCACATTTCCCTTACCCCTCATCCCTCTCTCTCCTCATTTTCCTACTGACCCCTTCCTCTTCATAACCACACCCCTTGTGTCTCTCTCACACACAAACCCCCATATGCCCCTATACCATAAATCCTAACCCCCCTGTCTCTCTATGTACCCTCTTTATTATCCTATAACCTAACCACCTTCTTTTCTTATTCTCTAATCCTTCATATCTCCTCTACCCCCCATCTCTCTCTCTCTTTCTCTTTCTGTCTAGTCCCCGACCCTACTCCCCCTGAAAATATACCTACATCGCTAACCATCAATGCTCCACCCATGATCTCTCTCTCTCTCTCTCTCTCTCTCTCTCTCTCTCTCTATCTATCTATATATATATATAAACCCCTAACCCTACCTTGCACCCTATCTCTCTATCTCCTGTACCACTAAGCATCTCCCCATCTCTCTCTCTCTATCTCTTTTCCATATACTCCACCCAATCTCTCTCTCTCTCTGTAAACACCTACGCTCTCTCTCTCTAATCCTCTAACAAAAAATATATCTCTCTCTCTCTAGCCCCACCTTTTCCTAACTCACCCTTCCTCTCTCTCTCCTCCATTCCCTAATCCCCATGTCTCTCTCCCCAACCCCCTCCCTCTCATAAACTCGACCACCCCTTTTTATGTCCTCCTTTCCATAACATCCCCCTCTCTCTCTCAACCCAACATCTTCCCCTACAACATAAATCCTAACACCATTATCTCTACATCTACCACCTTTATTACACTAAACCTTAATCCTCTACTCCATCCTTTTCTCTAATCCTCCCTCTCTTTTCGTCCCTCTCTCCTCTTTCCCTTCTCTCTCTCTCTCTCTATCTCTCTCTAATTGATAACCCTAATCCCCCTAACCATATACCTGCATCGCTAACCTTCAATGCTCCCGCACGATCTATCTATCTCTCTATCGCTCTCGAAACCCATAACCCACAATATCTCTCTCACTAAAAAATTAGCCAACAATCTCTCTCTCTCTTTAAGACCCTAACCACCAATATATCTCTAAAATATAACCTTCATTAACTCTCTCTCTCTCACACAACCCCTAATGCTTAATCTCTCTCTCTCTCCCACAGCTAACCACCTCAAAATCCTTGTCTCTCTCTATATGTTCCCCCCATCTCTCTAAAACCCTAAGGAATAGTATATCTCTTTCTATATTTATCTCTCTAAACCCCTAACCCCCAATCTCTCTCTCTCCCTCTCTAAAAACCTAACCCTTCTCTCCCTCTCTCTCTCTCTCTGAAACCACCACTCATCATCCTCCTACCTATCCCCCGACCCACCTCCTCCCCTCTCACTCTCTCTCTCTCTCTTCCACCACACCACTAATCATCCATATTCCCCCTATGATATCTCTCTCTCTAAACCCCTATTAACCCCCAATATCTCTCCATCTCTCTAAACCCTTAACCCCCAATATCTCTATCTAAAACCCTAAATTATAATCTCTCTCTCTCTCTAAACCCTTAACCCCCAATCTGTCTATCTAAAACCCTAAATTATAATCTCTTTCTCTCTCTAATCCCTCAAAACCTTGAATATATTTATCTTTATCTCTCTAAACCCATAAACCATCAATATATTTCTCTCTCTCTCTCTCTCTCTAAACCCCTAACCCCCAATCTTTCTCTTTTTATCTCTCTATCTAATCCGGTAACCACCAATGTTTCTCTAAAATCTAACCTTCAATCTATCTCTCTCTCTTTCTCAATTGCTAACACCCAATCTCTCTCTCTCTCTCTCTCAACCCCTAATTCCTAATATCACTCTCTCTCTCTAGCCCCATCTTTCTCTAACTCCCCATTCCTCTCTCTCCTCCTTTCCCTAACCCCCCCCCTCTCTCTCCATCCCCAACTTTCTGTAACCCCCCCTCTCTATAACCCCACCCTACCTTTGTCTCTCAAGCATTCATATTCCCCTATACCATAAAGGATAACCCACCCATTTCTTTTTTTACCCTCTTTATTACCCTAATTGACCCCTGCTCTCTATATCTCTCTAAGACTCTCTCTTTCTCCCTCCCTTTCTCCTCTTCCCCTTCTTTATCCCTCACAAACTCACTTTATCCCCTTAATCCCTAACCCTACTCACCCTGACCATATACTAGCATCACTAAAAATCGACACTCCCACCGTTATCTCTTTGTCTCTCTACCCCTAACCAATGATATCTCTCCCTCCCCTCTTCCAAACCCCCACTCCTCACCCTCCTAACCCTATACCCCACTGTATCTCTCTATCTCCCCTACTACTAACCATCTTCCCATCCCTCTCTTTCTCCCTATAAACACCTAACCCCTAATCTCTCTCTCTCTCTAATCCCTCTCCCCCTACCCTTAACAACCAATGCCTACTCCTGCCAATAACCACCACCACTTGATATCTCTCTCTCTCTCTTTATACCCCTAACCTACAACCTCTCTCTTTCTATCTGTCTCTCTAAACCCTAACACTCAATATCTCTATCTCTATCTATCCCAAAACCCTATTCCTCACTCTCCTAGCCCTCCCCTTTATCCCCCTCTCCCCCACACCACTAACAATCCATACATCCCACATGAACTATCTCTCTCTAAATCCCTATTAAACCCCAATCTCTCTCTCTCTCTCTCTCTTTCTCTCTCTCTCTCTCTATCTATCTATCTATCTAAACTCGTAAACCCCAATCTCTCTCTCTCTCTCTCCCTAAAAACCTAACCTCCAATCTCTTCCTCCCTCTCCCTCTCTAAACCCCTAACTCCTCCCCCAAACACACACTTTTCAATGTCATACCCCTATCCCTCCCCACACTATTTGTCTCTCTTCCCCACTACCAACCCTCCCCATTCCTTAAATTCATTATCTATCTAAACCGATAAATTACAATCTCTCTCCCTCTCTCTATACCCTTAAACCCTCGATATCTCTCTCTCTTTAAACCCCTAATCCTCAATATTTCTCTTTCTATGTATCTATAAACCCATAACCCCCAATCTCTCTCTCTCTCTCTCTCTCTCTCTCTCTCTCTCTCTCTCTCTCTCTAAACCTATAACCCCCAATATCTCTCTCTCTCTCTCATTATCCTTCTCTCTCTCTAACCATTGAGCTCCCAATCTCTCTCTCCCCCTCTCTCTCTCATTATCCTTCTCTCTCTCTAACCATTGAGCTCCCAATCTCTCTCTCCCCCTCTCTCTCTCATTATCCTTCTCTCTCTCTAACCATTGAGCTCCCAATCTCTCTCTCCCCCTCTCTCTCTCAATCCCTAACACCCAATCTCTCTATCTCTATCTCTCGCTATCTCTCTTTATCTCTCTCTCCCTCTCTCTCTCTCAATCCCTAACACTGTTAGGAACCCATGTCTTTACTTTGTTAGTCTATTATTGTTTGATGCATACGCTTTGTAAGTCATCCCATAGTATTTGTTGATCCATAGTTTGTGTTATTGTTGTTTGGCACATATGCTTTGTACGTCGCCCATCGTATTGTTGATCCATAGTTTGTATTGGCCCATGGTTTTGACCCATAGTATTGTTTCCCTGACTTAGTATATAAGTGTGTGTTGAGGCCTATGTAGGTACCGTGAAGTTATTTGTAATGAGTTTGCTCAAAGGAGGTTGCCTCCTCGAGGTGGCCTGCGATCAATAAAAGTGATTCCGAGTTTTGTTATTTCTGCTATCTCGTGTATTTTCATCAACTACTTGTTGCAGGTTCCTCACATCTAGTATCCGAGCACTTTCTTGGGCACATTGGATGGAATTTCTACCAAAAAAAAATTTCACATTCGTTGCAAGTTCGGATATGGGAATTATCCCTATCCGCTTAACAGTGGGAAGTACTTGGGCATAAGCCCAACAACTCATTATGAGCAGTACCATGGGAACCCAAAAGTAACTAGCCCATTGAGAGGACCTGCCAGCGAAAAGGGCAACGACCCCTACTTGATGGACTAGTTCCCACCCGTGAGGTAAACCAAGAGGCGTCGTTTGTGGAAAAGCGGTTATCAGTTTTACCTGAGCCATGGAGTGAGGGGTACTGCCCCAATATGAAAGCCATCAGATAGCATTGGTGGCCGAGTGAAACCCCTAAACTGTTAGGAAGCTGCACATACCTGGGGTCCATATCTATTTTCAGCTGAACTGTTGCCGATCACTACCGCACCGTTTCAAATCCAGCCGTTCAGATCCATTCTGAAAGTCGTTCCAGATCCATCCATTTCAAATCTATTTTAGATCTAGCCATTTTTGATCCATTTGGTGCCATTTCAGATCCCTCTGTTGACGATCACTTCAATGCCATTGCAGATCTATCTGTTTCAGATCCCTTCCACACCGTAGCCGCTCCATTTTGGAAAAAAAAGAGTATAAAATTCAGTTTTTTCTCCATATCTCCCTTGTTTTCACTATGTTTCCCTTGAAACTTCCTTGGAACCCCTGTAATCCCATTTTGCATATTTCATTCATGAGGACCCTATCCCAACTTCCACTTCCCAAAGCCCGAAATCCCACATTTGTCTATTTTTAGGGTTTGCCATAACTTCCTCGGATTTCACCCAATCACCTTCAAATTTTACCACAGAGTTTCTTTCCTAATTCTGCTTCTTTGTCCCTCTATGCCAAATTTTCCCATTCTTTCACCCCGCTTCTGAATTCCTCCTTTTCTGCTTCCCTGTCCATTCGACAGTGTCCAAAACCTAGTCAAACCCCAATTACCCTTCATATTTTTTCCCAAATCCAGATTTTCCTTTACTGAAACAGTTTCTATTTTTGTTTTTCTACCCACTAAAAAAAATAAATAAATAAAATTCCTGGTTATGGTTGTCATCCGCACAACAGCAAAAACCATGGAAGAAGCACTTGTAGCCATCTAAGCCAAACTATAGGATCTTGATGAAAAATTTCTCGGCCTCCATCTTAAGCATTTAGCCATGAACAACAAATGACAGTCCGAGTCTGCATCAGACAATGGGTTCTCTTCTTCCAGCAATTTCTGTGGCCCTAATCTTGATTTTCCTCACTTCAATGGTACTGATCCGACTGGATGGATCTATCGTGCAGAACAATATTTCAGTCTACATAACACTTTTGATGTCAACAAAGTTCCACTTGCATCCTTTCATTTGGAACATGAAGCTCTTCAATGGTATCGTTGGTACATCAAGGCTCATGAAGAGCCAAAATGGACAGATTTTTGTCAGCTCCTTTTGCAGTGATTTGGTCCTAGTGCTTTTGATGACTTCACAGGAGCCCTCATTAAACTTTGCCAAATTGGCACTGTGGGAGAGTACCAAACCAAATTTGAGAAACTAGCCAACCACACTGAAGGATTGCCTGATGAATTCTACTGGAGTTGTTTTATCAGTGGTCTCAAGGATGAAATCTGCTCTAAGGTCAAAATGTTATGTCCCAACACAATGATAGAAGCCATGGGGTTGGCTAAGTTGGCAGAAGACAATATTGCAGCCCAACAACGCTCCAAACCCACTTTTGTTCCCTTTTGAAATATGGGTTCTCAACGACCTCCCATCCTTCCAGCTCCTCGACCAACTCCTGACAAGTATTTGTTTGAAACAAAGATGTAGGCATGCAGATAAAAAGGGCTTTGTTATAATCGTGATGAGAAATTCACTCAGGGACAGAGATGTGTTCAACAAAATCTCTATCTCTTGGAAATGGATTCTCCGCCTACCTTTGAAATTGGTGAAAAAGCTCCAGATACAATGGATGCTTAGGTCGACATTCTGGAGCTGTCTATTGACCCTCCGTCTCAAGATGACCAGCTAGAGATATCTCTCCATGCTTTAGCTGGAATCACCACCCCCCAAACCATGCGGGTTAGGGGTTACTTCGTGAAGCTTCCTCTTACAATACTCATTGATTTTGGTAGCACTCATAATTTCATTGAACCTCGAATCACCAAACAGGATGATTGTTTTATCCATCCTTGCTCCAACTTTTGGTCCCAGCACTATTCTAGAGGTTTTCTAATATAGACCCAGGTACTTCGGGGTACAAGATACCAACAAAACCCCTATTCACCGACCCTTTTAGAAATAGACTGCAAGCAGCCTGAGGTCTCACCAAAAGTGAAGTTAAGGGGGTAGTTGCATAAGTAGGTTTCCACAACCATGTGATGCGATTGATTCAGCTGATTAATGTGCAATGCGGTGACATACTACGCAGCTACGTTTAGTGATTGCGTGGAGTCTCCTACTCCGCGTCGAGTATTTTCAGGAACAAAGATATTTGCACCCTTAACATGTCCAGAGGCTGCACAGTGGGGTCAATGAGACTTAATAACTTCTACTCAATCTTATTCAATAGCCCTCAAGCATTCATCATTATTTAGACTGATAAACATGGTGATTTATGCAGATGAGTGAGATACGCAGTGCTGCATGCTTTGATACTGCGATTCACTCCTAAGAATTAACTGTGTGGTTAGGGGATTGCCTGCTAACATTTATCCATACATGAACTATTATCATATTATTTCATCCCTTCCACGAAGAATATAGATAAAAATAAACACATATAAGATAACAGTAACCTTAGGTATGCACTGTAAGTAATTTAAATAACAAATTAATAATAATCATGCGCAGCAATCACATAACATGATGGTTTAACATGGTTCACCCCCCCGGATGGGAAGCTACATCCACAGGAACTGTTTTTTATTATTTAGGAAAGGATACAACAGTTCTTTCGTCTGTGCACTCAGCTACAGACGTTCTTCTTTCTTTATCTCAAGATTAGGTCTCTATGCCCTCAGGCGCTGTAGAGCCTTTACAATGCTTTTCTCTAACAGATCTCACAATATTCAATAATATTAACCAAAATGAGAGTTAACCCTTTTTATTTACAAAATTTCCTTATATATAGATCAAGACTCGTAGGTCATGTCTTTACATTTACGAAGGAAGAACCCTTAGGTTTACAAAACTGTCGTGGTTTTCCAAAAACTAGACTACTGATATCTGGCAGTGGATCTTCTGTTACATACGTGCCAATAGGTTTCTTCTGCCAATCTATTCCTTCTTTTCTGACCTTAGATGACTGGTTCGAGTAGTAGTAGTCTTCTTCCTATTGTGATCAGTCACCTACCTCCGATCTGCACCTATCCACTACTTGGTAGTTATCAACAATCTTTGCCAAAAATAGGTCTTCTATGAACTAACCAAAATAACTGCCTTCATCCATCTAGATCTTCATTGATGTGGAAAATCGCGGCACTGTACTCCTCGCAGCACCAACCTTGCATCTCCTCTGACACTATGCTATGCGCAACTTTGCAGTACACCAAAACTTATCCCAAAATTGTTCAAACTTAACTGCACTTAGTTCCACAGTTCTCACAATTCTTCCTGTTCAAAATTGCCCCATCTAGGCCAGGCCCAACAGGCCCCTAACACTTGCATGTGGCTCACCCCCGAGCCACTTGGAACTCCTTGAAGGTGTTCTGCTGATTATGGGATGATCTTCGCAGTGAAATCCTTGAATGTGTGAGCCAGCTTTTCTACTGTGGCCTTCGTATCTTGTTCAATCTGCCCAACTGTTTCACCATCTCTAATGTTATCTCCTGGCCTATCTGGACTTCCACCTGTTCTTGATTCTGGTTCAGCTCCTTCAACTTTTCTTCGATCTCTTGTGAGATCGTGTCGACATCCTCTAATAATGGTTGTGACTTATTGCCACTTTCTGTCTCCTTCTCCCGCAATGCTTTAACTTCCTTCTTGAGGTTGTTGATTGCCTTGTATTTCAGGATTTTCTGCCTTTCTAGCAGCGCCTTAACCTCCTCACCCATCTTTTCTAGTACTTCCTATTTTTCTTTCACTTCCTTCTTTACTTCCTATAATTGTTGATCTTCTTCAAGGGTACTAAATGCCTTCAGTGCTGCTTCCAGTAGACTCTGGAACTTAGTGACTTCGATAGCAATATTCTATGTCGTGGTCTTCACTAATCCTTGTCTCAACTATTGTTCATCTGGTGGAGTCTATGGATTGATCTGCACTTTCAGGGAAACAATTTCAGATTCATGGAGAATCTCCATGTCTTCCTTCTTAGTCCTTAGGCTATTTACTAAATCACCAATCTTGATGATGGTATCTGTTGGTTCTGTTTGAATTTCAAACTCATCTCTATTACCTGCAATGGCAGTGATCGTGTTCTCCAACCTCAGTCAACGATTTGTTTCATCCTGTAATTGCATAATACTTTGTGAGCTCTCTTCCTTGAGTTGCCTTTGTAACTCTACATGTCCTTTTAGTGCTTCTATGGTTCTGTCATGCATTTATTCATCGAGTTGTGTTTGTAAGTAATGGAGTCCTAGCAATGGTATGGTTGCAAGGTCAAGCTCCACGCACTCTACATTCTTTGTATCTAGCATTGCTTGATCTTGTAATGGCAACCTGATAGATAGTGGCTGCAAATGGACAATACGGGACCTCGCAAGAACCGTTATTTGCTATTGCGAAGTCCCTGTGGACCCTTTTCTAGCTACTGACTCATGGTGCAATGATAATATTTTGTTGACTTCATAAAATTTTTGGGATATCCCTTGTACTGTAGTCAGGTTCTGCTTTAAGCTATCTTGAATTGCCTCTTCCTTATTTTCTTTGTCTATCGAAAGTTCCTCCATTTGTTCAGTTACCCTCGCGACAGTCATTAAATAATCATATTCGCAAAGCACTGTGTCTAATTGGTCTTTGTATTCTTTCTGCTTCCTTTTTTCCTTATGCCCCGAAGGACTTCCAACATCCTTCCTTTTTCTAGACTCTTTATCTTCTACAATGGGACATGGGATAGGGTTATCCTCTCCAGAATCACTTTCGATATCCACAACCTCAACTCAAAATTTAGCTGGCCATTCTTTCATTAAGTTTTCAATATCTTCCTCGTACATATGGTAGTTTCCTGGGTACCAATCAACATTCTTCTTCTCGCTTTCGGTGAGATGGAGATGCATTTCATCGCAGCATAAAAGTTTATAATGCGGATATATTTTCTTGTCACTTGCTTTGGTATGCGAGTTGTAAGCATGATGGCCCTGCGTAGCTGGTCATAATATGTGTAAAACACCAACGCTGTCTCATGTTGTCTTTCTGGATTTAGGCTCGCCCATAGATTCTGAAATCAAGCACCTCTGCAGTCCGAAGTGTTTGTGACCACTCTGACATAGTGCTTTGATTCCCTCCACCCCAGGAAGTCGATCAATATGATTAGATATGTGAAATGAAAATATCCACCATTGATTTGTGTATCATTTAGTTCTTCAAGCAATTCATTTAATAGAAATTGGGACCATTTGAATTCTTGTCCCTCAGCAGCTACAGCGCCAAGTAGTACTGCGCCTGCATTTACTTCTAATGGTTTGCACTTTCTTAAGATTTTTCCCGCTAATAGCTGCATGACAAACTGTATTGCCTCGTCCTTTATGTCCTCCATCTGGAATCCTTGCTTCCCTTTGACCACAGATTGTGTTTGCTTCATCAATGTTGCGACCTCTTTATCCTTTGTCTTTCCCTGGAAGAACTTCCTTGTGTCTTCTCCCCTTTTGCTTAATCCAATTATACAGTGGATTAAGTCAATTGTCACGTCGATATTCTGGTCTAGCCATAAATATCCTTGGTGGATGCGAGCCATAAGGGTTCGCACCACCGTGTTGAGCTCTGGTGATCTATCGAAATGTGGAAGCCTTAGCAGGTTGAGCAACCCCAACTTGGATACTCCTGACAACCAGCTTTCAGTGACCCAGGTTAGGTCACCCTTCGCATTCTTCTTCCAGCATATGTATTTGTCGAGCTGGAACTATGGGAACTTTGGTTCAGTTGGCTTCTCCTTTTGCATTGCTAGCAGATCATAGTCCTCCCATTTGCATTCTGGAATCTTTCCTAATAGATTTTTGTCCACCTCAACATGCTTCGATATTGGTGAGAGTGGTATCCCATACTTTGGGATCTTTAGTAGTCTAATGGCTGGCACATCCACTGCACGCAGTGAGATGTAGTCTGGAGTCATAGTTAACGGTATCTCTTTATCAGCAAGGGGCTTTTTTGGCCCTACCGAACTTGTTTGCGGTAGTTTTGATCTAGGCGTTGCTGGATTTTTTCCTTTGTCTTGCATTGAGGGGCCATGTCATGGTGATCTCCTTGGATTTTGTTCTGATTCTTTAATGATTTTGTTGTTTGGGGTTCTCATTTATTTGTCAATTCCTCTGTGTTGGAACAAACTCACAATCTCTTCAACCGTGAACTCTTCTTCAAATAAAAATCTCTTAGGCATTCAAATAGTTTCAACGGTTGTAGACGGCTTATGAAAACTAGCTCAGACAAAAGTATCCGTGCCACTTCGCATTACTGCATTCACGCTCTGACCTGTAGGTATATTCTCTGATGCAATTAACTGGATGTTAGGGTTCGGTGTTTTTGTTCTTCTTCTCTTCTGCATTTCTACCTCAAGCACGGGGCAGTCTTCAATCACATGTTCAAATGATTTATAGTAGTTGCATGTTGTGCATGGATTAGTACATTCTCTTGATACATGACCTGGCCTTGTCCTCTTCCTTGATTTTACCTAGTATTTCTTCCTCTCCCACATTATCCACCACCGCAGCCTCGATATCCTCCTTGATCATAGTGGGTGTTCTATTGCTTTGGATGATTTTCCTCTTGAACGCGGTACATGCTAGCACCTCACATTGCTTCGATATCTCGCTTTCTTTCATTCATCAGTTCGTAAGCACGACAATTGGACTCATCATGTCCAACTGACTTACAAAAATTGTAGTATAAGTTTTTAGGTGTTTTTACATATTTTTGTATTAGGTAGCAGTCCTAAGGTTTGTTTTCTCTGCTTCTACAAATTTCACACCACAGTGCCTGGTTCTGATTCATATTTGTTGGGTTTGGTGCGCCACTGTTAAGGTATTCTTGAAATAAGGGGCAATGTTCTCTGGTGTGGCCCTCTCCTTTGCATCCTGTGCACCAAAATTCATGTCGTTGTTCATGTCTCTGCTCTTTTCCATTCTTCATACCTTGTAATTCTAATGTCAAGGTAGCCGATTGGTTTTGGATCTGTATCATCCCAGAACTACTTTCTCCAATTGGTGAAGCTTTCAACGTCATTGCGATCTCCAAGGCCTCAACTTGAGATACAACCTTCTGTTGCATTAGTGGTTGTCTGACGTGGGGCAACAACGCAACAATGAACCATTCTTGATGCTGTTGTGGAGCTATAACAAAGCTCACTTGGTCCAACAATGTTTTGAATTTTTGGTCAAATTCCCATACTAATTCAGTAGGTTTTTGCTTGATTTCTTTCAACTCCGTTATGCACTGTGATTCTGATTTGGGTTTCTTAAACTCGGCTGCAATTGCGGTCTTGATATATACTAAGGTTCTTGGCTGTGCTTGAGAATACTTCATAAGCCAATGTAGCGCTCTATCTCTAAAAGTAGTTATGAGCTGCGCTCTCTTAATAGCATCATCTGTCACTTGCTTAACACTCCACATGGCTTTGCATAGAAACCAGTGCTGATCAAGGTCTTCTTGACCCGTTCCTTTGAATATCGGCAGTTTTATATCATTATCTGTCATTCTGCTTCTGGATTTTGTACTATTCTGAGACTGATTCCCTGTGACAATAGTAGATACAGTTTGTTGGATCGTGTTAAGGATAGTATTTTGGGGAATGGGCTGAGATGTAGTGTTGTGAGCACTCGATCCTTCGGTGTTAGTAGTATTATTGAGCTGTGGGATGGGCTGCGCGACGCTCGCAGTGGATGAGTTCTGGACTGATGATTTTGAGGTATAATGCACTGGATTGTGGCTAATAACTGAGTGTTCTTACTATTGAGGTCACATGGAATTTCGATATCTATACGGTTTCTAGAGGGTGTGGGTTTCTTCTCATTAGTAATCTTGTATCTCTTTCCACTTCTCAAAGTATGGTTTTCTTCGTTAGAATCAATGTATGTGTTCTCTACCATGACAAATTTAGAACTATTGTTGCATTCTTAAAACACCTTTCTCAGCTAAAAGCATTTTAATGTATAGGGTAAGGTTTTTCAAGAACTTACCTTTGAATCCTTTGAAAAAGTATGCTTCAACTTGGCTGTATGATTTCAGCGTATCTATAGCAAACTCGGTCACAAAGCCTTCTAGTATGCTATCAACCCAGAAGTCAACTGCTCGTGATAGTGGGCTGTCGATTGCTTTGAGTTGTTCAGTAAGCTCCGGACTCCACTCTGTAGGTACTCCACCTTGGGAGCAATTATTTCTTTTTGCTAGGCACGATATCCACTCGTGTAGCTCATTTGGAAATGATGCCCAAAAAATTTCATGGATGTCTCTCCACAAGTATCTATTCAACCATTGTACGTTAGATAGTCGCAGATGTCTATTTTTTTTCTTTGTGAAGTCTCTTTCGATCTTATCGCACCAAGCCCATATCTCTTTCTATTCTAGATGGCAACTGTAGGACATTACTTTTATGAATACACTATCGCATCACCGATCTTAGTGCATCATCAGAACCATTTGTTGGTCGCAGCACTGTTTTAGAGGTTTTCTAATATAGACCCAGGTACTTCACGGTACAATACCAACAAAACCCCTATTCACCGTCCCTTTGGGAAATAGACTACAAGCAGCCTCAGGTCTCACCTGAGGCAAAGTTGAGGGGGTGGTTGCAGAAGTAGGTTTCCACAACCATGTGATGCAATTGATTCAGTTGATTAATGCGCAGTGTGGCGACGGACTGCGTAGTTGCGTATAGTGATTGCGCGGAGTATCCTACTCCGCATCAAGTATTTCTAGGAACAAGGATATTTGCACCCTCAACGTGTCGAGAGGCCGTGTAGAGGGGTCTATGAGACTTAATCACTTCTACTCAATCTTATTCAATAGCCCTTAAGCATTCATCATTATTTAGACTGATAAACATTGTGATCTATGTGGATGAGTGAGATACTTAGTGTTGCATGCTTTGATACCGCGATTCACTCCTAACAATTAACTATGTGGTTAGGGGATTTCCCATAGTATTGTTGATCCATAGTTTGTATTGGCTCATGGTTTTGACCCATAGTATTGACGCCTAGACTTACTATATAAGTATGTGTTGAGGCCTATGAAGGTGCTGTGAAGTTATTTGCATTGATCTTGATCAAAGGAGGTTTCCCCATCGAAGTGGCCTACAATCAATAAAAGTGATTCTGAGTTTTGTTATTTCTACTATCTCGTGTATTTTCTTTAATTACTTGTTGCAGGTTCCTCACAAACACCCAATCTCTCTATCTCTATATCTAGCCCCATATTTCTCTAACTCCCCATTCATCTATCTCCTCCTTTCCCTGACCCCTCTCTCGCTCTACATGCACACCTTTCCCTAAACCCCCCCTCTCTCTCTTCCTTTTCATATCCTTCCTACCTCTCTATAACCTCTGCCTGCCTCTCTCTCTCAACCATTCACATTCCCTTATACCATAAAGGATAAACCCCCCATCTCTTTATGTACTCTCTTTATTACCCTAATCTCCCCCCCGTACTCTATATCACTCTAAGAATCCCTCTTTCTCCCCCCTTTCTCCTCTTCTCTTTCTCTCTCTCTCTCAACCCATAACCCCTGATATATCTCCCTCTCCCCACAAAACCCCCACTCCTCATCCTCCTGAACCTACACCGCAATCTATCTCTCTATCCCCCTTATTACTATATCCCCATACCTCTCTCTCTCTAATCCCTCTCCCCATACTCGCCCCTACCCTTAACCACCAACTTCGACTCCTACTAATAAACACCACCACTCAATCTCTCTCTCTAAACCGATAACCTACAATCTATCTCTTTCTATATCTCTCGATAAAACCCTAACAAACAATATCTCTATCTAGATATATCCTAAATGCCTAATCCTTACCCTCGTACCCCTCCCCCTACTCTATCCCTCTCTCTCCCACACCACAAAAAATCCATACACCCCCCATTATCTCTCTCTCTCTCTCTCTAAACCCCTATTAAATCCCAGTCTCTCTCTATCTCTAAACCCCAATATCTCTCTGTCTCACTCTCTAAATGCCTAATCTCCAACCTCCAATCTCTCCCTCTCTCTCTCGCTCTAAACTCGTAACTCCTCCCCCAAACTTGCACTTTTCACCCTCCAACTGCTATCCTACACCACTCTATTTATCTCTCTCCCCCACTACTAACCACATCCCCATGATTTAAATTCCTTATGTATTTAAACTCATCAATTCTAACCTCTCTCTCTCTATACCCTTAAACCCTCAATATATTTCTCTCTCTCTCTAAACCCCTAATCGTTGATATTTCTCTTTCTCTCTCTTTATAAATCCATAACCCCCAATCTCTCTCTCTATCTAAAACTCTAACCCCCAATGTATCTCTCTCTAAAACCCTAACCCCCAATCTTTCTCTCTCTCTCTCATTCTCCTTCTCTCTATCTAACTGTCAAGCCACCAATCTTTCTCTATCTCTCTCTCTCTCTCTCTCTCCCAAACCACCACTGCTGACACTCCTGCACCTCTCCCCACTCACTCTCTCCACCACACCACTAACCATCCATTCTCCCCCCATGATTTAGTCTCTCTCTAAACCCCTATTATCCCCCAATCTCTCTCTCTCTCTCACTAAAACCCTAACTCGCAATATATCTCTCTCTCTGTCTCCCTATCTCTAAACCCATAGCACTCATTGTATATATATCTCTCTCCCCCAAAACCCCACTTCACAACTTCTTACCCATCCCAGCCACCTCTTACCCCTCCCAACACTCTATCTCTCTCCCCTCCACACCACTAACCATACATACTCTCCTTGTGATATCTCTCTATCTGAAACCCTATTAACCTCCCTCTCTCTCTTTCCCATCTGTCGTCAAACCCCTATCTTGCAATATTTTTATCTTGAAATAGTTAAACTCCGATATCTTTCTCTCTCTCTAAACCCGTAAAATCCAATATCTCTCACTCTAATCCCAAAACCTATCACCTCTCTCCCCCTCTCTCTAAATCCATAACCTTAAGTCTCTCTTTCTCTCTAGATAAACCCCTACCACCCAATCTTTCTCTTTCTATGCCTCTCCCTCTAAAACCAAAACCCCCAATCGATTTATCTCTCTATCTCCCTCTCTCTAAACCAATAATGCCTCCACTCTAACTCTCTCTATCCCACATTACTAACCATCCATACTACCCCTGTGGCCTCTCTCTCTCTCTCTAATCTCATAATCTCTCTCTCTCTCTCTCTCAACCCTTAACCTCCAATCTCTCTCTATATATCCCCCTCTCCCTTTCTCTCTCTCTAAACCCCTAGCCTCTGAAATCTCCACATCTCTATAAACACCTAACATCTAATCTCTCTCTCTCTCTCTCTCTATCAACCCTTAAACACCAATCTCTCTCTCTCTAAACCCCTAACCGCAACTCGATCACTATCTCTCTCTCTCCCAACCCCTAACCCCCAATCTCTCTATATCTATCTATCCCAAACCCCCACACCACACCCTCCAATTGCTCCCCCCTACTCTCCCCCACTCTCCCCCACACCACTAACAATCCATACACCCCCCAAGATCTCTCCCTCTCTCTCTAAACCCTTATTAACACCCAATCTCTCTCTATCTCTCTCTCATTCTCACAAAACCCACAGCCCCCAATCTCTCTCTATAAACACCTAACCTATAATATCTCTCTCTCTCTCTCAACCTCTAACCTACAATATCTCTCTCTTTCTCAAACCCTAACCCCCAATCTCTCTCTCTCTCTCTCTCTCTAAAGCCCTAAACACCAATCTCTCTCTTTCAATCACTCGCTCTTCCTCTCTAAACCCCTAATCTCCAATCTCTCTCTCTCACTCTCTAAACCCCTAACAACTAATCTCTTTCTCTCTCTCTAAACCCCTAACACCCAATCTCTCTATCTCTCTCTCCCAAACCCCTACTCCTCACCCTCCTATCCCTCCACCCCACTCTATCCCTCTTCCCCGCACACGACTCACATCTATACTACCCCTATGATCTCTCTCTCTCTCTCTCTCTCTCTCTCTCTCTCTCTCTCTCTCTCTCTCACCCCCACTCCTCACCATCCTATCTGTATGCCCACAACATCACTCTCTCTTCCAAATGATTAGACACCCATACTCCCCCCATGATATCTCTCTCTCTCTAAATCCTTGTTAACACCCAATATCTATCTCCCACTCTCGCTAAACCCCTAACCCCGAATATCTCTCTCTAAACCACTAACCTCCACTCTCTCTCTGTATATAAACCCCTAACAACCAATATATATTTATCTCTCTCTCTAAACCCCTTTTAACCCCCAATCTCTCTCTCTCTCTCTCTCTCTCTCTCTCTCTCTCTCTCTCTCTATCCCAAAGCCCCGCTCTTCACCCTCCTACCTTTATCCCCCCATTCTATCTATATCTCTCTCTTCCACACAACTAACAACCTCCTCATCTGCTACATTCCTTCTCTATATAAACCCATAAATTTCAATCTCTCTGTCTTTGAACCCTTAAACCCTCAATATATTTTTCTCTTTCTCTAAAATTCTAAACCCTAATCGCTCTCCCTCTCTAAACCCATAACCTCCAATATATCTCTCTCTAATCCTATAACCTCCAATATCTCTCTCTATCTTTCCTAAGCCCCTAACCTTCAGTCTCTCTCACTCTCTAGATAAACCCTGAGCCACCAATCTTTCTCTTTCTATCCCTCTCCTTCTAAACACCTAACCCCCAATATCTCTATCTCTCTCTCTCTCTCTCTCTAAACCCATAACCACCCCATGATATCTCTCTCTCCCCCACATTACTAAGTATCCATACTACCCCTGTGATCTCTCTCTCTCTCTCTATCTCTCTTGCTAAACCCATAATCTATAATCTCTCTCTCTCTCTCCCCCTGGCCTCCAATATCGCTCTATCTCTATAAACCCCTAAAATCCAATCTCTCTGTCTCTCTCTCTCACACAACCCCTAACCACCAATCTATCTCTCTCTCATTGTCTTTCTCTCTCTCTAAACCCCTAACCCTAATTCTCTCTCTCTCTCTCTCTCTTGACTGCACGCATGCACACACACACACACACACACACACAACCCCTAATCCCCAATCTCTTTATCTCTATCTATCCCAAATCCCTACTCCTCACCCTTGTACCACCTACCCCCACTTTATCCGCCTCTCCACCACACCACTAACAATCTATACACCCACAATGATCTCTCTCTCATTAAACCCCCATTAACCCCCAATCTCTCTCTCTCTCTCTCTCTCTCTCTCTCTCTTGTGTGCGTGTGCGCGCATGCACTAAGCCCCTATCCACTAATATCTCTCTATCTAAACACCTAACCTCCAATCTCTCTCTCTCTGAACTCCTAACCTACAATGTATCTCTCTCTCTCTAAACCCCTAACTCATAATAGCTCTCTCTCTTTCTCTAAACCTCTTACCACTAATCACTCTTTTAGTCACTCTCTCTTTCTCTCTAAACCCCTAACCTTCAATCTCTCTCTCTCTAAACCCCTAACCACCAATATCTCTCTCTCTCTCTAAACCCCTAACAACCAATCTCTCTCTCTTGGTCTCCCTCTTTCTCTCCCCACCTCTCTAAACTTGTGACCCCTAATCTCTCTCCCTCTCCAATCCTATAACTCTCTCTCTCTCTTCCCCTAGACTCCAATATCTCTCTCTCTCTATAAACCCCTAACATCCAATATATATCACTCTCTCTCTCTTTCTCTCTCTCACAACCCCTAACCACCAATCTCTCTCTCTCATTGTCTTTCTCTCTCTCTCTCTCATTGTATTTCTCTCTCTCTAAACCCCTAACACCAATTCTCTCTCTCTCTCTATATCTCTCTTTCACACACACACACACAACCCTTAACCCCCAATATCTCTATCTCTATCTATCCCAAATCCCTACTCCTCACCCTCGTACTGCTTCCCGCCACTTTATCCACCTCTCCACCACACCACTATCAATCTATACATTCCCAATGATCTCTCTCTCGCTAAAACCCCGTTAACCCCCAATCTCTCTCTCTCTCTCGTGTGCATGGGTGCACATGCACTAAACCCCTATCTGCCAATATCTCTCTATCTAAACACCTAAACTCCAATCTCTCTCTGTCTCTAAACTCCTAACCTACAATGTATCTCTCTCTCTCTCTAAACCCCTAACCCATAATATCTCTCTCTCTATCTCTAAACCCATTACCACTAATCTCTCTCTTTTAATCACTCTGTCTTTCTCTCTAAACCCCTAACCTCCAATCTCTCTCTCTCTCTAAACCACTAACCTCAATATCTATATCTCTCTCACCTAAATCCATACTCCTCACCCTCCTCACCCTCCATCACACTTTATCCCTCTCTCCCCCACAACACTACCCATCCATAACCCCCTCCCGTGGTCTCTCTCCCTCTCTCTCTTGGTATCACTGTCTTTCTACCAAACCCCCACTCTTCACCCTCCTCCCCTTCCCCCTGTCTATCTCTCTCTCCCCAACACCATTAGACATCCATACTCCCCCCATGATCTCTCTCTCTCTCTCTCTATCTATCTATCTATCTATAAACCCCTGTTAATGCCCAATCTTTTCCTCCCTCTCTCATTAAACCCCTAGCCCCCAATATCTCTCTAAATCCTAACCTCCAATCTCTCTCTCTCTTATCTCTCTATCTCATTCTCTCTAAACCCCTAACAAACAATATCTATCTTTATCTCTCTAAACCCTAACCCCTAATATCTCTATCTCTTTCCCTCCCAAACCCCTAGTCCTCACCCTCCTACCCCTCCCTCGAACATATCCCTCTCTCCCCCAGACCACTAACTATCCATACTCCCCTCGTGATCTCTCTTTCTCTCTCTCTCTCTCTCTCTCTCTCCCTACCAAATTCCCACTTCTCACCCTACTCCCCCTCCCCATAATATATATCTTACTTCTCCATGCCACTAACCATCCATACTCTCCCCTTGATCTCTCTCTCTCTCTCAACCCATTTTAAACCCCAATCACTCTCTCTCTCTCTAAACTTCTAACCTCCAATCTCTATCTCTTTATAAACCCCTAACCTCCAATCTCTCTCTCTCTATCACTCTCCCTCTCCCTCTCTCTCTCTCTCTAAACCACTAACAAACAAACTCTCTTTCTATGTAACTGTCTCTATAAACCTCTAACCCCCAATCCCTATATCTCTCTCTAAACTCCTAACCCCCATTCTCTCTCTCAATCCCTAAGCCCCAATCTCTCTCTCTCCCTAATCTACTAACCCGAAATCTCACTCTCTAGCTAAACCCCTAATCAACAATCTCTCTCTCTCTCTGTATATATATCTATACACTTAACTGTAAATCTCTCTCTTCCTCTATTCCTAGTGCCCCACCTATCCCTCTCTCGCTACCCCTCCACCCCCTCCCCTCTCTCTCTCTCTAAATTGCGATACCCCAATCTCTCTTTCTCTCTACCTCTAAAGCCCAAAACTGTAATCTTTATCTCTCATTCTCCCTCTCTCTCTAAATCCCTGAACCCCAATCTCTCTCTCTCTATAAACCCCTTACCCCCAATATCTCTCTCTCTCTTTCCCCACCCCCACCATTCCCTAACTCCCCCATTCTCTCTCTATGTTCCTTTCCCTATCCCACCCTCTCTCTCTTCCAGCACCACATGTCGCTGAACCCCCCTCTCTCTAACCCAAGTCCCTCTGTTTCTCTCTCCTTCCTTTTCTAACCACCAATCCCTATTTTTAATCACACCCGACATATTCCCCTTTACCATAAATCCTAACCCCCCCATCTCTCTATGTACCCTCTTTATTCCCTCAAACCCCAACACCATACTCTTTCTTTTTATTTAAGCCTTATGCTCTCTCCCTCCCTCTCTCCGCTTCCCCTCCTCTCTATATTTATTTCCCTAATTCATAACACTACTACCCCTAAACATATACTTGCATCGCCCTTAACCCCTTCTCTCTCTCTCTCTAACCCCCTAACCCCCAATGTCTCTCTCTCTATAAACCCTGACCTCCAGTCTCTCTCCATCAACCCCTGGTGCCCAATGTCTCTCCCTCTCTCCCTCTATCTCTCTCTAAAGCTATAAACCCTAATCTTTCACCATTCTCCACTAGTCACAATCCTACCTATCCCCCCACCCCCCTTCTCTCTCTCTCTCTCTCTCTCTTCCCCACACACCACTAACTATCCATACTCCTTTTGTCCTCTATATCTCCCTCTAAACACCTATTAACCCCCTATATATATATATCTAAACCCCTAACCCCTAATCTCTTTATCTAAAACCCTAAATTCTAATCTCTCTCTCTCTCTCACTTTAAACCCTTAAACCCTCAATACATTTCTTTATATCTCTCCAAACCCTTAAACCCGCAATATCTTTCTCTCTCTCTAGACCCCTAAACCCCAATATTTCTCTTTTTATCTCTCTCTCTCTCTAAGCCCCTGACTACCAATCTCTCTCTAAAATCTAACCTCCATTACATATATCTCTCTCTCACACAACCCCTGACGCCCAATCTCTTTCTCTCCCCCACCACTAGCCACCTAAAAATCCCGGTCTCTCTATATATCCCCCCCCTCTCTCTAAACCCATAACCCATAATCTCTCTATTTCTATCTTTATCTCTCTAAACCCCTAACCCCTAATCTATCTATCCCTCTTTAAAACCCTTACCCCATATCTTACTATTTCTATCCCTCTCCCTAAACACCTACTCTCCAATCTCTTTCTCTAAATCCCTAACCCCCAATCTCTCTCTCTCTCTAAAAACCTAACCCTCTCTCTCTCTCTCTCTTTGAAACCTCCACTCCTGTTATAGGTCAAACCTGCACCTCTCTGTCCATGATCACCTTTAGCTGTTGATCACACAAAAGGACAACTTGGATGGAGGAGAATGTTGACCCTAGATGACACTTTGACTTACTCCATTACCTGACAATACTGGAAAAACCCTACAAATATCATTATGAGATATGAGCGCTACTCTATTTCAATAGACTAGTGCCTATACGCTACTGTAGTGTATAATAGTAGCACTCAAAGCCTTATAAGCGCTACTCCTATTCAGCATAGTATTGCTCAACATTTAAAAATCAATGAGTGCTAGTTGACAAGCACTAAAGTAGCGCCCTAAACGCTACTTCACTGAACAATAGTAGCGTATATCTCAAAAGATGATTAAAAAATAATTAATTTCATGAGGAGGATCAGTTGCTGGTAGTTTCCCAACTTCCCCAACTTCCTCCATAACCATCTCTCGACCTGAACTACTTCTATGATCTTATAAATACAGCGAAGAATAAAGAGAGGGGTGAGATGGAGAAACTGAGAGACATAGAGATATAAAAGAGAAGTTTGCATTGGAGGAGTTGATGCTGAAGATATCCAAGCCAGAGAAGAGCAAGAGCCTAGAATCAAGTTGCAGGAGCATGTCACAAAGTCAGGTATATTTGTACATGATTTTGCATTTGACAATAAAAGTTTGGAGTGTCTTTCCCTTCCCAAATCAAGTGTTCTTTGAAATAATATCTTAATTTGGATCTGTTTTGGTTAATATCGAATGTTTAAAATTGCTTTTGTTTCTTTCAATCATTATATATTATCCAAGATACACTGAGAAGGGTGTTTGTATTGCAGGTTTACTGAACAGAAGGTGGACTTGAGAACTGAGCGCAAGATCAAATAAAAGCTAGGATCGAACGTCGGTTAAAAGGTATGTTCTCAAGGTCTATAACTCATTTATTTTCATAAATATTTCTGTAATACAGTTAATACAATTACCTGTCACCCCATTCCAGTTGGTAGCATCAGTTTCCTTGCTATAGGGCAGTTTTGCTCGCCAGCAACTCCTCACCCTCCCACCTATCCCCCCATCTCAACTCCCCTCACTCTCTCTTCCACCACACCACTAACGATCCATATTCCCCCTGTGATCTCTCACTCTCTAAACCCCTATTAACCCCCAATATATATCTCTCTCTAAACCCTTAACCCCTAGTCTCTCTATCTAAACCCGTAAATTCTAATCTTTCTCTCTCAAAACCCTTGATATATTTTTCTTTATCTCTTTAAACCCTTAAAATCTCAATATATTTCTCTCTCTCTCTCTCTAAATCCCTAACCCCCAATCTTTCTCATTTTATCTCTATGTCTAAGCCCCTAACCACCAATCTTTCTCTAAAATCTAACCTCCAATCTCTCTCTCTCAATCTATAATGACCAATCACTCTCTCTCTCTCTCTCTCTCTCTCTCTCTCTCTCTCTCCACCCCTAATACATAGCATCCCTCTCTCTCAACCCCTAACACCCAATCTCTCTCTATATATCTCTCTCTCTATTTATCTCTCTCTCTCTCTCTCTCTCTCTCTCTCTCTCTCTAGACCCATCTTTCTCTAACTCCCCATTCCACTCTCTCAACTCCTTTCCCTAACCCCTCTTCTCTCTCTCAATCCCCACCTTTCTATAACCCCCCTCTCTCTCTATTCATTTCCATAGCATGCCCCCCTCTTTATAACCCCACCCTACCTCTCTCTCTCAATCCTTCATATTCCCCTATACCATAAATGCTATCCCTCCATCTCTTGATGTACCCTCTTTATTAACCTAATTGCCCCCTGCTCTCTATATCTCTCTAATAACCCCTCTTTCTTCCTCCATTCCTCCTCTTCCCCTTTTCTCTCTCTCACTCACTTTGTCCCCTTAGTCCCTAACCCTACTCACCCTAACGATATACCAACATCGCTAACAATTGAAAGTTTCCCCATGATCTCTCTCTCTCTCTCCCTCTTAACCCCTAACCCCTGATTTCTCTCCCTCTACTCCTCCAAACCCCCACTCCTTACCCTGCTAACCCTACACCCCACTCTATCTCTTTGTATCCCCTACTACTAACTAGCTCCCTTCCCCCTCTCTCTCTCTAATCTATCTCCCCCTACTCCCCCTACCCTTAACCACCAAATCCTACTCCTACCAATAACCACCACCACTCGATATCTCTCTCTCTCTCTTTAAACCCCTAACCTACAACTTATCTATTTTTATCTCTCACTCTAAACTGTAACACTCAATCTCTCTATCTCTATCTATCTCAAACCCCTACTCCTCACCCTCCTACCCCTCCCCCCATTCTATCCCTCTCTCTCCCATACCACTAGAAATCCATACACCCCACATGATATATCTCTCTCTAAACCCCTATTAATCCCCAATTTCTCTCTCTCTCTAAACACCTAAACCACAATCTCTCTCTTTCTCTAAACACCTAGCCTCCAACCTCTAATCTCTCCCTCCCTCTCCCTCTCTAAACCCCTAACTCCTCCACCAAACCCACGATTTTAATTGTCCTACCGCTATCCCTCCCCACTCTATTTGTCTCTCTCCCCCAAGACCAACCTCCTCCCCATCCCTTAAATTTCTTATCTATCTAAACCCATAAATACTAATCTCTCTCTCTCTCTCTCTATACCCTTAAAACCTTAATATATTTCTTTCTCTCTAAACCCCTAATCCTCAATATTTCTCTTGATCTCTCTCTACAAATCCCTAACCCCCAATCTCTCTCTCTCTCTCTCTAAACATCTAACCCCCAATCTCTCTCACTCTCTCATTCTTCTCCTCTTTCTCTAATAGTTGAAACCTGAATATCTCTCTCTCTCTCTCTCTCTCTCTCTCTCTCTCTCTCGCTAGCCCCATCTTTCTCTAACTCATCATTGCTCTCTCTCCTCCTTTTCCTAAACCCTCTCTCTCTCTTTCTCTCCATCCACACCTTTCCCTAACCTCCCTCTCCCTCTCCTCCTTTCCATAGTTTGCCTCCCTCTCTATAAACCCACCCTTCCTCTCTAACTCAAACCTTCATATTCCCCTATACCATCAAGGCTAACCCACCCATCTTTCTTTGTACCCTCTTTATTACCCTAATCACCCCCCTTCTCTCTATATCTATCTAAGACTACCTCATTATCCCTCCCTTTCTCGTCTTCCCCTTCTCTCTCTCTCTCTCTCTCTCTCTCTCTCAAATCATAACCCCCGATATCTCTCCCTCTCCCCCACCAAAGACACACTCCTCATCCTCCTAAACCTACACCAAATTCTATCTCTCTATCTCCCCATCCCTCTCTCTCTCTAATGTCTCTTCCCCTACTCCCCCCTACCCTTAACCAATAACCACCACCACCACTCGATATCTCCCTCTCTCTCACTAAATCCATAACCTGTAATCTCTCTCTCTATATATCTCTCGCTAAATCCCTAACCCCCAATCTCTCTCTCCCTCTTTCACTAAAACCCTAACCCCCAATCTATCTCTCTAAACAATTAACCTCCAATCTCTCTCTCTCTCTAAACCCCTAACAACCAATATTTCTTTATCTCTCTCTCTCTCTCTCTCCCAAATCCCCACTCTTCACCCTCCTACCTTTATCCCCCCATTCTATCTATCTCTCTCCCTTCCACACCACTAACATCCTCCCCATCTACTAAATTGATTCTCTTTATAAACCCTTAAATTCCAATCTTTGTCTCTGAACCCTTAAACCCTCAATATATTTTTCTCTTTCTTTAAACTTGTAACCCCTAATCTCTCTCCCTCTCTAAACCCATAACCTCTAATATCTCTCTCTCTAATCTCCTAGCCTCCAATCTCTCTCTCTATCTTTCTCTAAATAGCTAACCTTCACTCTCTCTCATTCTCTAGATAAACCCCTAACCACCAATCTCTATATTTCTATCCCTCTCCCTCTAAACACCAAACCCCCAATATCTCTCTATCTCTCTCTCTCTAAATGCATAACCACCCCACCTAATCTCTCTCTCCCACACAATAATAAGTATCCATACTACCCCTGATCTCTCTCTCTCTCTCTCTCTCCCTCTCTCTCAATCCCTATCCTTCAATATCACTCTGTCTATATAAATCCCTTACATCCAATCTTTGTGTCTCTCTCTCAACCCCTAACAACCAATCTATCTCTCTCTCTTACTTTCTTTCTCTCTCTCTAAAATCCTAACCCCAATTCTCTCTCTCTCTCTCTCTCTCTCTCACACACACACACACACACACACACACACACACACACACACATACACACACACAAAACCCTAACCCCCAATATCTCTATCTCTACCTATCCAAATTCCCTACTCCTCACCCTTGTACCACCTCCCCCAACTTTACCCCCCTCTCCACCACACCACTAACAATCCATACACCCCCAATGATCTCTATCTCTCTCTGAACACATATCAACCCCAAATCTCTCTCTCTCTCTCTCTCTCACGTGCATGCGTGCACAAATCTCCTATCCGCTAATATCTCTTTGTCTATACACCTAACCTCCAATCTCTATCTCTCTCTAAACCTATAACCTACAATATCTCTCTCTCTCTATAAACCCCTAAATCATAATCTCTCTCTCTCTCTCTAAACCCCTAACCACTAATATATCTCTTTTAATCACTCTCCTTTTCTCTCTAAACCCTTAACCTCCAATATCTCTCTCTCTAAACCCCTAACCACCAATATCTCTCTCTCTCTCTCAACTACTAACCCAAATATCTTTATATCTCTCTCCTAAATACCTAATCCTGATCCTCCTATCCCTACCCCCAACTATCCCTCTCTCTCCCACACCTTTAACCATCCATACTCCCCCAGCGGTATCTCTCTCTCTCTCTCTCTCTATAAAGCTGAATTAAAACCCAATCTCTCTCTCGCCCTCTATTTGTCTCTCTTGGTCTCACTGTCTCTCTCCCCCCCTCTCTACCAAAACCCCACTCCTCATTCTCCTTCCTCTTCCCCCCTTCTATCTCTCTCTACCCAACACCATTAGACATCCATACTCCCCCCATGATCTCTCTCTCTCTCTCTCTCTCTCTATATATATATATATATACACACACACACATATATATATATATCTGTATATATATATATATATATATATATATATATATATATATATATGATATATCTAAACCCGTAAAAACCAATATCTCTCTTTCTCTTTACCTCTAAGCCCCTAACCCCTGATATTTCTCTCTCATTCTCTATCTCTTTAAATCCCTAGCCCCAATCTCTCTCTCTCTCTAAATCCCTAACCCCCAATCTCTCTCTCTAAACCCATAACATCCAATATCTCTCTCTCTCTCCATCCCCACCTTTCCCTAACTCCCCCCTTCTCTCTCTCTGCTCCTTTCCCAAACCCACGTCCTCTCTCTCCCTGAACCTCCCTTCTCTCCAAACCAATCCCTCTATCTCTCTCTCCTCCCTTTTGAAAGAACCCATCAATATTTATAATCCCATCCCCACATATTCCCTTATACCATAAATACTAACCCCCCTACCTCTCTTTGTACTTTCTTTATTACTGTAAACCCTAAGCCCATGCTCTCTCTTTTTATCTAAGCCTCACTCTCTCTTCCTCCCTCTCTCCTCTTCCCCTTCTCTCTCTCTATTTATTTCCCTAATCCCTAACTCTATTGTCCCTAACAATAAACTTTCATCATCCCTATCCCCTTCTCTCTCCTTCTCTCTCTCCCTCTCTCTTTGTAAACCCTAATCTCTCTCCATCCTCCACTACTCATCATCCCACCTATCCCCTCACACCCCCTCCCTCTCTCTCTTCCCCGCATACCACAAACCATCCATACTCCCTCTGTCCTCTCTCTCTCCCTCTAAATACCTATTAACCCCCTATATATATATATATATATCTAAACCCATAACCCCTAATATCTCCGTCTAAACCCCTAAATTATAATATATATATATATCTCTCTAAACTCTTAAACCCTTAATATATTTCTTTGTATCTGTCTATACCCTTAAACCCTTAATATCTCTCTCACTCTTTAGACCCCTAACACCCAATATTTATCTTTTTATCCCTCTCTTTATCTATGCCCCTGACCTCCAATCTCCCTTTAAAATAGAACATCCATTATCTCTCTCTCTCTCATAGACACAATCCCTAACACCCAATCTCTTTCTCTCTCCTACCACTAACCAATTAAAAATGTCTGTCTCTCTATATTTCCCCCCGTCTCTCTAAACCTCTAGCCCATAATCTCTCTCTTTCTATCTATCTCTCTCTAAACCCCTAACCCATAATCTCTCTATCTCTCTTTAAAACCCCAACCCATTATCTCTCTCTCTCTCATAGACACAATCCCTAACACCCAATCTCTTTCTCTCTCCTACCACTAACCAATTAAAAATGTCTGTCTCTCTATATTTCCCCCCGTCTCTCTAAACCTCTAGCCCATAATCTCTCTCTTTCTATCTATCTCTCTCTAAACCCCTAACCCATAATCTCTCTATCTCTCTTTAAAACCCCAACGCCAAATCTCCCTATTTCTGTCCCTCTCTTTAAACACCTATCCTCCAATCTCTCACTCTAAACCCCTAACCCCCAATATCCCTCTCTCTCTCTCTCTAAAAAATTAACCCATTCTCTCCCCCTCTCTCTTTGAAACCTCCACTCCTTAACCTCCTACCTATCCTCCCCCCTCTCTCTCTTCCACTACACCACTAACCATCCATATTCCCCCTATGATCTCTCTCTCTCCCTCTAAACCGCTATTAACCCCCAATATCTCTCTCTCTCTGTAGAACCTTAACCCCTAATCTCTCTATCTAAACCCTTAAATTATAATCTCTCTCTCTCAAAACCCTCAATATATTTCTCTTTATCTCTCTAAACCATTAAACCCTCAATATATTTCTCTTTATCTCTCTAAACCATTAAACCCTCGATATATTTATGTCTCTCTCTCTAAAGCCCTAACCCCCAATATTTTTCATTTCACCTCTCTCTCTAAGCCCCTAACCACTAATCTTTCTCTAAAATCTAAGCTCCAACATCTCTCTCTCTCTCTCTCTCTCTCTCTCTCTCTCTATACCCATATTTCTCTAACTCCCTGTTACACTCTCTCCACTCATTTCCCTAACCCCCCTCTCTCTCTCAATCCCCACCTTTCGGTAACCCCCCCTCTCTCTCTATTACTTTCCATAACATGCCTCTCACTCAATCCTTCATATTACCCAATACCATAAAGGATAACCCCCCATCTCTTTGTGTAGCCTCTTTATTACCGTAATCACCCCCTATTCTCTATATCTCTCTAATACTCTGTATTTCTCCCTGCATTTCTCCTCTTCCCCTTTTCTCTCTCTCACTCACTTTATTCCCTTAATACCTAACACTACTCACCCTAACCATATACCAACATCACTAACAATTGACACTCCCCCCAGGATCTCTCTCTCTCTCTCTCTCTCTCTCTCTCTCTTAACCCTTAACCCCCGACATCTCTCCCTCTCCCCACTCCTCACCCTCCCAACCCTACACTCCACTCTATATCTCTATCTCCCCTACTACTAACCATCTCCCCATCCCTCTCTCTATCTCTCTCTAAACCACTAACCCCTAATCTTTCTCTCTCTCTCTCTCTCTCTCTCTCTCTAATTCCTCTCCCCCTATTCCCCCCTAACCTTAACGTCCAATGCCTACACCTACCAATAATCACCAGCACTCAAAATCTCTCTCTCTCTCTCTAAACCCCTATCCTAAAACCTCTCTCTTTATATCTCTCACTCTAAACCCTAACACTTAATCTCTCTATCTATATCTATCCCAAACCCCTACTCCTCACCCTCCTAACCCTCCTCCCACTCTATCCCTCTCTCCCCCACATCACTAACCGTCCATACACACCACACGATCTATCTCTCTCTAAACCCTTATTAATCCCCAATCTCTCTCTATCTATAAACCCCTAAACCCCAATCTGTCTCTCTCTCTAAACAACTAACCTCCAACCTCTAATCTCTCTCTCTTTCTTCCTCTCTAAACCCTTAACTCCTCCCCCAAACTTGAGTTTTTCACTATTGTACCCCTATCCCGCCCCATTGTATTTTTCTCTCACTCTCTATACCCTTAAAACCTCTATATATTTCTCTCTCTCTCTCTCTCTCTAAACCTCTAACCCCTAATATCTCTCTCTCATTATCCTTGTCTCTCTCTAATTGTTGAACCCCTAATATCTCTCTCTCTCCCTCTCTCTCTCTCTCTCTCAACCCCTAACACCCAATCTCTCTCTCTCTCTCTCTCTCTCTCTCTCTCTCTCTCCCTCTCTCTCTCTCTCTTTATCCCCCTCGCTCTCTCTCTCTCTAGCCCCATCTGTCTCTAACTCATTGTTCCTCTCTCTCTCTCTCTCCTCCTTTCCCTAAAATCTCTCTTTCTCTCCATCCACACCTTTCCCTAACCCCCCCTCTCTCTCCTCCTTTCCATAGCCTGCCTCCCTCTCTATAACCCCACCTTGCCTCTCTCTCTCAACACTTCATATTCCCCTATACCATCAAGGCTAACCCCCCCATTTATTTGTGTACCCTGTTTATTACCCTAATCACCCCCCTTCTCTCTATATCTCTCTAACACTCCCTCTTTCTCCCTCCCTTTCTCTGCTTCCCCTTCTATCTCTCTCGCAACACCTAAACCCCGATATCTCTCCATCTCCCCACCAAAACCCCCTCTCCTGACCCTCCTAAACCTACACCCCATTCTATCTCTCTATCTTCCCTAATACTATCTCCCCATCCCTCTCTCTCTCTCTAATCCCTCTCCCCCTACTCCCTCTACCCTTAATCACTAACTCCTACTTCTACCAATAACCACCACAACTTGATATCTCTCTCTCTCTCACTAAACCCATAACCTACAATCTCTCTCTTTCTATATCTCTCGCTAAACCCCTAACACCCAATCTCTCTATCTATATCAATAGAAAACCCCTACTCCTTACCCTCTTACCCCTTCCCCTTGTTGGGCATGATTTTGAGGAAGTACAGTTTTGGGAACTACACAGTTCGAGCTGCGGAGTTAGATGGCACAGTTTTGGGGAGTGTACAGTTCGGATTGCATAGTAAGTTTTGCGCAGTTTAGCTGGTGCGCAGTGCTAGCGCTATAACCATTTTGGGTAAAGAGTGTAAGGGAAGGTCGAGTTAGGAAAGCGACCTATTTTGGGTAAGGAGCAGAGCGAAGAAAGAGAAAAGAAACCTATCAGGAGAGTGGCGGAAGGAAGTTAAGGAGCTAAGCCACTAAGTGGACGGTGACAAGAAGGCTAAAGGGACGGAAAGTGACAAGCCACAATGTAGTTGTAACCATTTTGTTCATGATTGCGGTTGTCAGAAGGGCATGAGAGCCATGAGTGGCCTAGCAAGGCGACCAAAGTGAGTGGAGCAAGCTGTCGACGATGACAGGCAAGGTGGAGAGTAACCGCACTTGTTTGGGAAACCTTAGGTTTTTTGCCTATGCATTGTAAAGACATGACCTACGGGCATGATCTATAAAAAGGCACATTTTGCAAGGGAAAGGGTTGTTGGGTTAATCTCTGTTAGTTGAATCTTTTGACTATGAATTATAATCTTTGTTGAACATTAATCTCTACTGAGAGAATATTGTAGAGGCTCTGCAAGCTATGTGCGCAGAGGGTTATTGAGAGAGAAGAGAGTCTGCAGCTGAGTGCATAGACTGGAACTGTTGTACCCTTTTCAGGGTAATATAACAACAGTTCCTGTGGATGTAGCTCCCATCCTGGGGGTGAACCACGTTAAATTCTGTGTTGTGTGATTGTCTATGTGTTCACACTTGTTTATTTGCTTACAATGAATGCTTAAGATATTGTTTATTAGTTTATGTGTCCTACTTTTATATGTATTTGCCTTAAAGAATGAAGATGGGAATAATATGTTAAGTATCACATATGTGGATGAATGTTAGATGCACAATCATTTCTAAGTTTATGTATGCATAAGTCAGTTGGATAATCACTTAAGTAATTAGAGTTCGCACAGTGCGACTCACTGAAAGCACAGCACCGCAAGTGCGCAGTATATTGTGTTTGTCATATTGCATAAATCGTAAGATACATAATGTAAGGAAATTGTGGAATACGTAAGAATGTTAAGTATAGCTTGTTGAAGTTTGTTAAGTACAGAGAGGTAGCACAGTTGTCAGTTGCATTGTCCTATTATTGAATAATCTCTGAACCGCATAGTCCTTAGATGCGTGAGTTGTGCAAACATCCTAGCTTGTATAAGTATTAGCCGCGAAGAAGGTGGAATTCGCACAGTTATCAGTCTGTAGCGCACTGTTCGCCAAATCTGTTTGAATCACTCATGACCTGGTTGTGGAAACTTGATTCCACAACCTCCCCATTACTTCGCCTTGGGTGAGATCTTAGTCTGTTCGCAGGTTGTTGCCGAAAGGGCCAGTGAAAAGGGGTTTTGTTGGCTTCTTGAACCACGAAGAACATGGGTCTACATTGGAAACTTCTAGAGCAGTTATCTAAGGAAACAGATGGTTCCATTGCCATGCTAAGAATCTGTGATGATTTGTTGTGTTGGAAATAGTGATGTGCTCAGAATAAAAGGTTTCGTTGACTCAATAAAATTGGCATACAGACAAGAAAGAAATATGGGCTTGGTGTGACAAGACAGAAAGAGACTTTTCCAGAAGAGAGAATAGACATCTTCATCTCTCTGACATAGATTGGTTGAACAAGTACCTGTGGAAATATATTCATGAAAATTTCTGGGCATCCTTTGGAAACGAGTTGCACGAGTGGTTATCGAGGCTCACAGAGCAAAAGAACTGTTTCCATCCAGAAGTACCGACCTAGTGGACTCCAAATCTCATTGCGAGGCTCAAAGAAATAGATAGCCCACTCTCGCGAGTAGTTGACTTCTGGGTTGACAACATACTAGAAGGCTTCGTGATAGAGTTCGCTATGGACACGTTGAAATCCTATAGGGAAGTCGAAGCAGAGTTCTTCAAAGGGTTCAGAGGTAAGTATCTGAACAACCTTAGCTTATATGTTAAAATGCTTTTAGCTAAGAAAGGTGTTTTAAGAATGCAGTCAAATTGAATCTGTAATGGTCAATAGCATATATAGTGATTTTGATGAAGAAACACATAGTTTGAGAAGTGGAAAGAGATACAAGTTTAATACTGAGAAAAGTGGGCTTGGTGTAGAAACTGAGTTCCAAACCTAGCCTGATAGCGAGACCGCACCTCCATCAGCTACCTATCAGCCTATTACACCTCAGAACCCACTGGTTTCAAACATTGCACCTCCTATCTCTCAGAATCCATCAATTTAGAACCATCAACTTGCTAATATTCCTAATCCTCAGAGCGTCAATACCAGTAACATCGCAAGAGTAGGTACTCAGACCATTCCAACTCAGACCATTCTGAATTCGACTATCACCTCTCAGAATATCCCTAACACCACTCAGAACCCTACACAGAACATTGTACCACCTAGAAGGAGGATGACTAATGACATTAAGCTGCCGATATTTAAGGGAACGGGTCTAGAGGACCCTGAACAACATTGGCTTCTATGTGAAGCCGTATGGAGTGTCAAGCAAGTTCAAGATGATGCTATGAAGCAAGCACAATGCATCACAAAATTTAGAGACAGAGCCTTGAATTGGTTCATGAAATATTCTCAGGGAAATTAGAGAACCTTAGTGGAGATTAAGGCTGCACTATTGAGTGAGTTCAAAAAACCAAAGTCAGAATCCCAATGTATAACAAAATTGAAGGAAATTAAGCAAAAACCTAATGAGATGGTATGGGAATTTGACTAGAATTTTAAGACACTGTTAGACCAGTTAACTTTTGTCATAGCACCACAACAACACAAAGAGTGGCTTATAGCCGCATTGTTGCCCCATATCAGACTACCATTGATGCAACAGAAAGTGGCTTTGCATGAAGAATATTTGGAAATCGTGATGAAGTTGAAAGCTTCACCAATTGGAGAGAGCAGCACTGGAATGACTCATATCCAGACATAGCTAGCAACCTTGACATTACAGTTGCAGGACATGAAGAAGGGGAAAGAAAAAAGAAAAGAAGTCTGGTGTACAGTATGCAAGGGAGAAGGGAACACCAGAGAGCATTGTCCTTTATTTTTAGAATATCTTAACAATGGAGCACCAAATCCACTGAATCACAATCAAGCGTTGTGGTGTGAAATATGTAGAACTAGAGGACACTGACCTGAAGATTGTTATCTGATACAAAAGTATGTTTGAACCCCTAAGAACCTATATTGCAACTTCTATAAGTCTGTTGGACATGATGAATCCAACTGTAGAACATATGAGCTCATGTAGGAAAGGAAGCGAGACATGGAACATATGCATGATAGTGGAGTATACAGAGTCCAAGAAGTGACTCCGCGGAAGCAAGATAATGTGAATTATGACCAAGGCGCATATAGAGGCTGTGGAGGATTCCGCGGTAGTGAAAGAAATATTGGCTCGGGGAAAGGAAGAGGATGAGGCCAAATGATCTATTATAACTATGTCCAGCTAGGTCACTTATCTAGAGATTGTACCAATCCATGTACTACTTGTAATTATTGTAAATATTGTGATTGTGTTTTTGAAGACTACCCATTGTTAGCGGCAGAAATGCAGAAAAGAAAGCAAGATATACCTAACCCAAACATTCAGTTGATCACAACAGAGAGAAGGGCTACAAATCCAAGTATCAATGAAGACGCGATGTGGCACTGCCACAGGGAGAGACAGGTAAGCAGAATCTTCAACTTCTAGAAACTTTGAAACTAAGCAGAACCCTGTTGAAACAATTTGGATCAGGAGGCTACCGGGAAAACACTTACCTTCAACCTAGAGAAAAGCAAAGAAGTCTTTGAAAAAGTGCGAGACATCTTCAAAGAGCCCGCACCTTTATCACCAAGAATCATGTTGCGCAGTGAAGTACCGTATATGAAGCATATGCCAGTAACATATGACATGCACCACAATAGAAATAGGCACTTTTGTTGTGCAGTTCCTACGGAGCTGCATGAAATTATTAAAGAGCGTGGATGCTGTAGTGGAATTGCAAAAAATGTTTACCCAATATGAACCACACATTCAGACAGATATTTCCCAGGGTGTAGTTCATCATATTAAGAGCCATAAAAGAACATGAAGAGAAATGAGGCTCAGTGTGCAAATAAGAGATTATGAGATGGATGAGATCATGCTTGATTTGGGATCAGAAGTAAATGTCTTGACTAAGCAGACATGGCAATAGATGGGGAGACCAAAGTTTCTATGGTCACCTATACAGTTGAGTCTAGCAAATCATATGAAATTCATACCTTTTGGGAGGTTAGACAATGTTATTGTTGACATTCATTGAGTGCGAAGTCATGTAGACTTCGAGGTTATCAAGATTGTCAATGATAGTTAGCCTTATCAAGGACTGTTGGGCATTGATTGGGATATGGATAACCTCTCCATCATAAAATTGAAGACTAAGAAGATGGTCTTTGAAGGACAACATCTCAAGGTCATCGCACCATTGGACGCTTCAGACGGAGAAAGATACAGTGAGCCGATTCAGGAAGAATCCAGAGCTCAAGACCTGGATCGCATCTACAAGATGACTATGAATTATACTGACCACATTAATCCTACTGCAGATGGAACAATTAGTTGGCGATGTGATAGTCCTTGCATCTCAGACTCTGACACAAGACTGGAGAACTGGCAAAGCTGTAGGCATGAAGTATCTGCAAGAAGATGCGCGCAGATTACAAAGTCACTGCGTTGGATTGGAAGAGAGGTAAGTCCAATCCCCACCTATGATGGTTCATCTAATGTTTATTCATTTATCCAAGAATATACTGTATCAGTTGCAGCAGAACACCGCATACCAACACTAGCTATGGCATTATGTGAGACACCTACCAGATGATGGGTTGTGCATAAGGAAACATTCACAACATGGGATCAGTGCAGACACATGATGCAAATCAGGTTTGTTGAGAAGGTTGCACTACCCATTGAAAAATATAATGGATAGACGAATCCAAGGAATCATATTGAAATCTGTTTGCAAGCATGGGAGGAGAGACCACAGGCAGAATGGGTTCATCTATTTGTGCATGCATTGGAAAAGCAGACTCCAAAGAATTGGTATCTAGACACAGAGTTGCGCAGAGGAACCACAGCTTGGGCTATGTTGACTACAAAATTCCAGAGAGCCTTCAGCTTTGAAGTCAAAAGTCCAAGTATAAACGAAGCCTTGCAAGTTATCAAAGAAAGAATATCCAGAGCAGAATTCCCAACTATAAACAAGGCATTGGAGGAACTCAAAGACAAGGTCTTTGAGGCTGTAAATGCACCACTGAACCTACAGCAGGAATGGGCAAGAACAATAGAACATTCCCTTGAATGCTACAATTTTACTGAAAATGAAGAACAAGAAGAAAGTGATGAGGAGGATCCGTGCAACGTCAATATACCTGAGTCAGAGCATGTGTGTGATGTAGAGGGACCTCCACAGAAAATTCCAGACATGAGTGGACCTGTTAAAATGATAAAAGTGAACATTGGCACAAGTGAAGAGCCTAAGTTCGCATCTATTGGAGACTACTAGGATGATTATTGTTGATGTATATGTAACTTCGGAATTTATTTCACATATATGTATATTGTATTCCTATAGAGATGGTATTATTCCTCTATAAGGAAGTGTCGTCATTTATATTGTAAGTGTCGTAACTTATACTTGATGGGTTATTAGACCACCTTATTTGGGGTCGGCCCTGTATAAGTCATGTGGGTCAAAGGGTTATTAGACCACCCTATTGGGGGTCGGCCATGTGGGTCAAAGGGTTATTAGACCACCCTATTGGGGGTCGGCCCAGTCAGCATTATGTTATGTGGTTAAGTTTGAGCCTACATGAGTTAGGTAAAAAGGCAAGTCAAGTCAAGTATAAATAGAGTGCGGGAGGCACTCTATTTGCTCACTCACTTCTCACACATGCACTCAAGGAGGAGTGGCACACTTATGGAGGAGGAGGATCTGCTGCTAGGTTGTGTCTATCTCTTATGGTTGGTTGTATCATTGCTCTATCTATCTCTGAGGAAGTTATTGGGGTTTTTCACCTTTATGGTTTTCCCCAAGTAAATCTTTGTGTCTCTTGTGTGCTTGCATTATTGTCTCCATGATTGATATGATGTAGATATGCTGTACATGTTGTTCTCTCAGTTAAGATCCTAGATCAGATTGAAGTAAATTCTGAAAATTTAACATGGTATCAGAGCTAGCCTGAAAGAAGGCATGATATGGCATGTATGACACTTGTTGCACTTACGATGCTAGGGCTTGATATAGCAAAAACCAGTCATCGTAGAACTTTCGCTATAAATCCGTTTTGGCGAAGTTTTCGGATCTGAAATTGTTACAGGCCGAAGCTAAGATCTCCAGGTATCTTGTGTCCAAAGGACAACCTCTAATTCGTTGTACTTTGTGATTTATGATCTGTACAATATAGGGTTTCTGCCTCTCCTAGATCTGAGTCAAAATCAGGTGACCTTGGGAAAAAGGTCATATCTTGGGCTAGGAAGATCCAAATGAAATTTCGTAAAAAGTGACAGGTAGTACACAGTCTGTACTATCTCAGAAAACGTTTTCAGAGGCCGAAGTTGAACCAGTTACACGTGGCACGCCGTACAAGTTCGCTCTCCTGTATTATCCTATAAACAGGTCACGTTGTAACATTTGGCATAACTCTCTCTCAGAGAGTCCAATTGAGGTCAGATCTATCAGGATGGAAAGGTAACAGGCCGAGATATCTCAGAAAACGTTTTTAGAGACCGAAGTTAAAACAGTGACACGTGGCACGCCGTACAAGTTCGCTCTCCTGTTTTATCCCAAAACAGGTCACGTTGCGACATTTGGCATAACTCTCTCTCAGAGAATCCAATTGAGGTCAGACCTGTCAGGATGGAAAGGTAACAGGTCAGGCTATCTCAGGAAACTTTTTTTAGACCCTGTGGATCAAAAATTTTGGAGTTACACCAGAAACAATCAGGTACATATTTCTGTCAAAACAGAATTATTTTTTGGTACCTTCATTCATGGCTTCCGGAATTTAGGGCTTTGAAGAAAGTTGGAATTTTTGTAATCGGAGACCACGGCTGAATGCTACTCATCAAAATAAAAATTTAGAGACCAAAATCAGAATTTTTGGTTGGGCAGAAGGCCGGGCTTGATCAGACCCTAGTTCGGGACTTTGATCAGGAAAGTGGAAAATTAGGGCTTCTGTAAAAATGGGAATTTTTGAAATCTGAGACCACGGCTGGAAGCTCCTCAGAAAAATAGAAGCTTAGAGCTTTGGATCAAACCTTTTGATTGGGAAAAAGAGTGGGATTCATCAAACCCCAGTTCAGGGTCACGTCCAGTGAATCCGAAAGTTTCAAAGGCAAAATTGAGGAGTGAAACTTTGCAGTTTTCAAATTATGAATATACCAATTTGATCAGCTCATCAAGGCGCATATTTCTATCCTTTCGGAAGTTTGAAATTCAAAGTTTGAATTTTTGGGTTTCTCTGACAAACCCATATCCAGCTCCAGGTCCAGTTCTTGCAAATCAAGTGGATTGGGTTAATCCTAGAAGAAGATGGATTGGTCACCTACATAGGTGAAGAAGTTCCTGTTTCAGAGGGAGATAAGGCTAAGGCCTTACATAAGAAGATTACTAGCGATCTCGACAGGTATGACTCATCAAGGTATGTCTCGATATTTGTTCATGATTAAGTTTATGGTATGCTTGTCTTCGTGTTATTACGGTTAGTACACTCTTGATTTTAGACTTGTCATATCACCTTAATAAAACTATGAATGCACGATAGAAAATATTCATTGATTAAGGTGTTGACACTTATGATTGTACTAATGCATTATGGTGTTGTATGAGGTTTATGTTGTCTACTAACATGAAAGGTACACCAAGAAAGACAAATCATGTTCTGGTCCAAGAACATATGATCATGATAACATGAGGACAAAGATTCATCCATTGTCATGGATCTCATAGAAGATCCATTTACGAGGTATGTATAACTTGGTTTTGTAATGGTTAACTTATGAGACATGCAGGTTACTAGCACAAGTCATTGACGAAGAACAAGAAGACATTATGCGGGTATGTTAGACATAAATAGCTAGCATGCTAATCCAGGTATGTTTTTCCTATATCAAGCTAGAATCCTACCTTGGGTTAGGATCTTATACTGTTGTGTTGTTGATAATGATTATTCATGAAGTCATAGGTTTGAATAATCATGATTGTATGCATATTATGTTTCTTACCATAATTGATGATATGACTAACCAGAAGAATCATGATGGTATAGGTTTGAAAAATCACAGGTTTTATGCATATTATATCTCTTATCTTGATTGATGATTCAACTAACCTGAAGAGTCATAGGTTTGAATAATTACAGGTTTAGACATGTTATGTTTCTTATGATTTGACTAACCATAAGAATCCTACATAAAATGCTAATGCTTATTATTTTCTGTTTGAAATGATCATGACTATACATGCTTGAGATTATTGTGTTTTAATAGTATACTAATGAATGTATGATTTTATATGAGATCACAAGGATAACACAATCATGATACTAATAAGCATGCATAGAAACCAAGGATGAATATGAGTTCAAGAACAGGTAATCTAGGAAGCAAAGATCAAGAGGGAGTACACTCCAGTGGTTTATGCAAGGATGCAGATATTCAGAGGGAGTTGACCATCTCTCCACAACAGAAAGGTGTAGAAGAAGCTACTTCATATTAGGACTCCAGCAGCTCCTGCAAGGAAGCAAAGACTCAGAGGGAGTCCACCCAACGAACAAACAAAGATAAGTATTTGAATTTCTTAAATAATACTGTTCAATAATGTATATACTGATGTTCCTAGAATTAGGTTGTGTATTATGCATATTAGAATAGTTGCATTGATGAACAGTATACTACTAATATACATGGGTAAGTGGCCTATGGCACTGTACAACATTCCATTGCTACTTATCTAGAATGAAACCTCTTTGCTGACATGTTGGGAGTTGTGCACACTCTTAACAATGTTCTGGTAGAGATTGGAAGGCATCTAGAAAGTTACGGGATATGGATAAATGTTGTATTGAAGCATTGGCTAAGATAATTGCATGACTGTATGACATATTTCTTTATGTGTAAGAATTTGTTCTGAAAACTATGAGATGTTTTCTAATCATGCAATTTAACTTGTTGTGTAGGAAAGATCGTATGCCATCTCCTACAAAAGAAGAACTACAACATTTTGTTCCAGCAACAAAGATATCTATTGAAGATATTGAAGATATTGAAGTTCCCAGGATCTGGGATGAAGAAATGGAATGCCATGATCCGTCGATCATGAAGAATGATGTTTGGGATGTAGTCCCAAGATGTGAAGGGAAGTTTTTTATGACTTCCAAATGGAACTATCAGATCAAGCATGTTGCAGATGGCAGCATTGAGAAATATAAAAGTGATAAAATAGAAGATGCACCAGATGGATCTCAAGACAGCATGGTGTAGTCATATATGTGTGCAAAACTTGGTATGGTAGGATAGACAGCTTTCTATCCAGTTTGGGCGTTACCAAGAGTAAAGCAGATTCCAACCTTTTCTACAAGGTTGAAGAAGGCAATCCAGTGATACTATTTTTTTTATGCAGATAACCTGTTTGTTACAGGTAAAGATAGATTGATTGCCGACACGCAGCGGAATCTTTCTTCCAAGTTCGAGATGATGCACTATTTGTTTTTGGCATGGAGGTGTGGCAGAGTGATGGAATCTTCCTTGGACAAGGGAAGTATGCAGTAGAGATCCTGAAGAGGTTCGGGATGATGGACTGCAAGCTATGGCCACACCTATGGCATCGAATCTGAAGCTTCTATGTGATGCTTCATCTGAGCTGGTTGATGTCTCAGATGATTGGGTCCTTGATGTACCTGATGAACACGAGACCAGATATTTGCTTTGCTGTGAACACATTGAGCCAGTTCCTGACGGATCCAAGGAGTGTTCACCTGGTTGCTGTAAAGCATATTCTGAGGTACCTGAAGGGTACAGTGGATTATGGGCTCAGGTATGAGGCGAATCAAAAGTTTAACCTGCAGGGTTATGTTGATTCAGATTGGGCTGGCAGTGCTGCAGATAGGAAGAGCACATCTGGGTGCTACTTCAGTATGGGATCAGGTGTGATCTCTTGGTTTAGCAGGAAGCAGTCCTGCGTAGCACTGAGTACAGCTGAGGCAGAGTATGTTGCAGCCTGTTCAGCTAGTTGTGAGGCAGTATGGCTACGGAAGCTACTGTCTAAGTTATTTGATCTCCATTGGAAGCTACTGGTATCTTCTGTGATAACCAGAGTTGTGTGAAGCTGTCCGAGAATCCAGTGTTTCATGACAGGTCGAAACACATAGAGATCAAATATCACTATATCAGGAATATGGTATAGAGAGGAGCTGTGAAGCTCCTGTATGTTGCGACGGACGAGCAAATTGCAGATGTGCTGACGAAGCCACTAGCCAGGGTGAAGTTCGAGTACTTCAGAGAGAGGCTTGGCGTTCTTCAGATCGAGGACACTTCGAGGAAGAAGTGATGGACACATTTGCTGAAGCCATTCCAAGCATGTTGGAAGGGGGATCCTTCACATGGCTGTGGATGTAAGCGCTGGATGATGAACATCAGGAGGATGTTCTGGTTTCTGCTGGATATGATCAGTTGGATCATGTATATGTATTTTATGTATGCATCATGTTGGATGCTGGATATGATCGGTTGGATCATGTGTCTGTATTTTGTATATGCATCATGTTGGATGCTGGATATGATCGGATGGATCATGTGTATGTATTTTTGTATGAACGCATCATGTTGGATGCTGATGGATACATTGTGTGGATCATGTATCTTTGTATGATCAGGTAGATCATGTATACTGATGGATACATTGTGTGGATCATGTATCGTTGTATGATCAGGTAGATCATGTATGCTGATGGATACATTGTGTGGATCATGTATCTTTGTATGATCAGGTAGATCATGTATGCTGATGGATACATTGTGTGGATCATGTATCTATGTATGTATCAGGTGGATACTTGGATGATCGTGGATGACGAGCTTCTCCAGATGACATGCAGCAGGATGTTGCAGTGATGATGATCAGGATGATCATGTGTACATCAGGATGATGTTTGATGAGTATCAGATGATACTTTATGGCCGTGGATCAGGTTGTGCAGGAAAGCATGTAATTTGTGCCCTGGGAGATTTGCAGATGGTCTTTCGAGGTTTTGCCTATGGCATGTAATTCGGTGCCCTGGGACATCTGACAAATGCTCTTGCGAGGTTTTGCTTGAGAGGACATGTAATTTGTGCCCTGGGAGATTTCAGGTCGGAGTTGTGTACCCGTAACATCCTGAGATGCTCTTGCGAGGTTTTGTCCTATGGCATGTAATTTGCTCCTGGGAGATCTGGACAGGATGAAAAAGGCCTCAGATGCTTCAGCCAGGTTTTGCCATGACCACATGTAATTTGCTCCTGGGAGATCTGGACAGGATGAAAAAGGCCTCAGATGCTTCAGCCAGGTTTTGTGGTGGACCACGTGTAATTTGCTCCTGGGAGATCTGGACAGGATGAAAAAGGCCTCAGATGCTTCAGCCAGGTTTTGTGGTGAGATCACATGTAATGTGCTCCTGGGAGATCCGACAGGTAGAGCCGCGTGCTTGTAACAGCCTGGGATGCTTCAGCCAGGTTTTGTGATGGGTCACATGTAATGTGCTCCTGGGAGATCCTACAGGTAGAGCTGTGTGCTCGTAATAGCCTGGGATGCTGCAGCCAGGTTTTGTGACGCACGTAATAAGTCCTGAGGATTCCACAGTATGGCCAGTGATGATGAAGACCTGCAGGTGGTGGGCCTACATCCAGTATGAAAAAGGACTGGCTCTGTAGAACTTCCTATGACGAGTAGATTCAGAGATTGATTGAGATAGCAGTAGCAGTGACGATGATGATGACTCGATGATGATTATCCAGTGACGATGATCCACAGAAGATGACTTGTGCTAGAAGAACTGTGCTGAGAAATACCTTCCTAGTTAAGAGGGAGTGTTGATGTATATGTAACTTCGGAATGTATTTCACATATATGTATATTGTATTCCTATAGAGATGGTATTATTCCTCTATAAGGAAGTGTCGTCATTTATATTGTAAGTGTCGTAACTTATACTTGATGGGTTATTAGACCACCTTATTTGGGGTCGGCCCTGTATAAGTCATGTGGGTCAAAGGGTTATTAGACCACCCTATTGGGGGTCGGCCATGTGGGTCAAAGGGTTATTAGACCACCCTATTGGGGGTCGGCCCAGTCAGCATTATGTTATGTGGTTAAGTTCGAGCCTACATGAGTTAGGTAAAAAGGCAAGTCAAGTCAAGTATAAATAGAGTGCGGGAGGCACTCTATTTGCTCACTCACTTCTCACACATGCACTCAAGGAGGAGTGGCACACTTATGGAGGAGGAGGATCTGCTGCTAGGTTGTGTCTATCTCTTATGGTTGGTTGTATCATTGCTCTATCTATCTCTGAGGAAGTTATTGGGGTTTTTCACCTTTATGGTTTTCCCCAAGTAAATCTTTGTGTCTCTTGTGTGCTTGCATTATTGTCTCCATGATTGATATGATGTAGATATGCTGTACATGTTGTTCTCTCAGTTAAGATCCTAGATCAGATTGAAGTAAATTCTGAAAATTTAACAATTATATGGTTGCAAAGATTGCAGACCTGCTACATGAATATCAAGATTTATTTTGGACAAGGTTTACAAAAATGAAAGGTATTATGGGTGACTTAGGGTTATGAAAATACGTCTTAAGCCAGGTGTTAAGCCTGTTAAGCAAAGGCCCTATAGACTAAATCCTAGATATAAAGAAAGAGTAAAGGAAGAACTTGATAAGATGCTCGATGTGGGGATCATTGAGCCAGTTGAAGAATCAAAGTGGATAAGCCCGATGGTTACTTCGTTGCATGACCCATTTTCTACCTCGTTTACAGATGAAATTCTAGACAATGTTGGAGGAAATGAGGCCTATTCATTCACTATCGGCTTCTCTGGATATCATCAGATCAAGATCGATCCAACAAACAGACACAAGACAACTTTTTCTACCGAATGGGGCTCGTTCTAGTATACAGTGATGTCCTTTTGTCTGAAGAACACGCTTGCCATTTTTTCTAGAGTTGTTGTTGCAACATTTAAGGATTTTATGCAAAAATTCTTAGAAGCCTGTTTTGATGATTGGACTCTGTTTGGTTTGCTGAAAAACCATTGCAAAAACCTCAGAATGTGTTAGCTAAGTACAAGAAACATCAAATTTCATTTAATTTAAAGAAGTGTGTTTTCTGTGTGCCTTATGGTATTCTTTTAGGACACATAGTGTGCATACATGTTCTGATGGTGGATCCTATTAAGATCGCAATGATTGTAAATTTACCTGCACCAAATTCAGTGAAGCAGCTCTGCACCACGTTGGGGCATACGGGTTACTACAGGAAATTAATCAAAGTTTATGCATAGATAACCGCAGCAATGGAGAAGCTATTGAAGAAAGACGCATAGTTCATCTGGAATGGAAAATGTGAGCAAGGCTTAGAAACATTAAAAGAGAAAATGGTAACTACGTCGATCCTAGTTTTCCTAGACTGGGAGAATCCATTTCATGTACATGTTGATGCTTCATGTATAGCATTGGGGGTTGTACTAGCACAACTAGGAGAGGGAGGTATTGACCATCCCATTGCATTTTTCGAGTAGGAAGCTCTGATCTACTGAAAATAATTATATGACCACTGAAAGAGAGGGCCTAGCTATGGTCTATGCACTGCAAAAATTCAGGCATTATTTGCTTGGTGCACACTCCTGTTTCATCAATGCACTAAATGTTTCATTTCTTTGTTTTGTGCATGATAATTATGTCTTTTATATATAATGACATATACCTAAATATAACTAATCATGTATGTTGGACCAATTAGGTAAGTATCAAGTTAAAGATATGAACATATATATTGAGTCTCTTATCGATGAGTTGTTGAAGTTATGTGTTGGAGTTACTATGTATGACATCTCTAGACCAATAGGGAAAAAACGATTTCAATTCCATGGAAAACTTGCATGGACAATTCATGATGCTCCCGGGTTAACACATTTTTGTGTTATATTGTTACTTTCTTTTGTTCTTTAATATTATATATATCTATTGACAATATCATGCATTATTTTAAATGGTAATTCTAATTCGCTACACTAATTCATATATCTTGTAGGTCTTCAAACAAAGGGTAAATTTCCATGTCCATTTTGCGGTGCTAGGATAAAATCTCATTGTTCAAGGATTTTAGTAAAGGAGGTGTTTGATGAGTATAACCACTTTTTTCCTTAGAACCATAGTTATTGAACTATAGACAAAGCAAAATTCAATGGTAAAGAAGAGAATGGAAAAAACCATGAAGAATGACACCTCACCTATGGAATTTAAAATATAATAAAAATCATCAAGGTATGCCAAATTATTTATGTATTGTTGGAATATTGGTGAATATTTAGCCAAATTTCTGAATATGCAAAACAATAATTTTCCTACTTTGGAAGATTGATTTATTGCACACGTGACCATCATAAGGAAAACTGAAAAACATGGGTTGATAACCACTTAAACAATGAACAAATCTATGTCACCCTATGAATTTTATTAGCACAAGGACACCTCCTTGCAGTCATTTCCAAATGGCCTTTTAATACTGCTAATTCAACACTTAGACAAAAATTGTCAAACCCTAGCATAACATGAGATTTTTATTTTCACCAATTTTGAAGTGTGAGACACCCAATGGATAGAGGCCAACAAGGTGACTTCATCTAAACCAATTTCACCTCTTAAATCCTCTTCTCTCTCTTCGGCAGGCATTTTACTGGAGTAGTGCAAATCAAGCTAAGAGGCACTTTTGGCAGATTGATATCTTCCTCCTCAAAGACTCTTTGGAAAATCTAAGACCATGGTTGGATGCACCAAACAATATTATAGAGATCCATACTTTCAAAAATATTTAATACATCACACTCAATACATGGCAGGAATTTTACTGAGTTCACTTAGGCAGTTTTAGTGATTTTACACTTTGACAATTTTGCACTTTCCTAGACTTGGTCTAATCTGCTTGAAACCCTGTTTTGGCATATCCATAACTTATTCCTCATACATTTTTAATTCAATATGAGAACATGGCCATGTAGACAAAACAAAAACCTACAAGATGATGATATGGTGTGGGAATTTTCTTCAACCCACAAACTATGGCAGGCATTTCCTTGAGGCCACTTAGGCAGTTTTGCTACTTTGGTGTAAAAGCAACCTGAAACCCTGTTTTGGAAAGCTATTATCTTTGTCATCAAACACCTTCTGTGAAAACTAAGTCCATGGTTGGATAACCTCTTTGAAAATATAGAGCATGATAGTTCCAAATATTTTTTTATCATTCTCTCATGAGGTATGGCAGGCATTTTCCCAAGGCCACCTGGACCAGTTTTCCAAAACTTAGCCATTTCCAAGAATTTCTCCAAGGTTTATCTTGAAACCCTATTTTGGAAGACTTATAACTTTATCCTCATAAATGATTAAGGCAAACCGATACCATGGAGAGATAGCCACTTCAACAAGCTATATCCTAGTATGATGGTGCGGGCATTTTATACAAACCATGAATTATGGAGGGCATTATCTTAGAGTAGTTTTCACTACTTTTTCATACTTAGTCAATTTCCAAAGTTTCACAAACTTTCCATATTTTTCCAGAATGATGTCAGATTACAACACTGACTTCCTGATAGCACCAGAACACCATCATGTGTCTTTCCATCCTCATCATACATGCCACATCATCATACTTTCCATGCCATTACTTACTTTGTCATTCCTTTGCCTGTCACTGAGTTTACCCTGCCATCATGTCTTTGGTTATCCTTTGTCATTCACTAAACTCCTTTGACATCAACGACAATCACATTCAACATGTATCATATATTATATAAATCTTTTTTTTTTAGTGAATTATGTTCAACGCGGTATGTACCTATATTGATTAATTAGTGTTAATTTGATTTTGTTGATGTTTCATGAATGCCATTAAGGATCCAATGGGCTTCCACAAGGAATGAAAATTTACCTGATGCAATTCAATAGGTTTCCATACTACGAGCACCTACAAATAGTTCATTTGTTTTATACAATGCATATTGGGAAGAACATGATAGAAATGTTATGGCGAATATTAGATGGAAGGACTGACAAATAAATAATTGGAAAGATTTGTAGTTACATCCAAGAAGCTAATCACACATTGCAAAGTGTGATGATTAATTCTAATGGTGATGGCCATCAAAAGAATATTAGTCTTCCTTGGTGCTTGACAGAGCAATATTGTAAAAGAGGTCATCAGAAAAATCAAGTTTATGACGGGGTTTTCATCTAACATAAAGAATATCTTAACGAAAAAAGGTGATTTTGCTGGGTTAAAACACATGAATGGCATACATTCATTAAGGTAATTATGAGTTTATTATATATTTCCTTATTGGTATGCACTATTCTATTAATTGTATTCTCTTATTTGGAAATAAATAATAATTATGTGTTTTTTGATACAGTATGTTCTACCTTTGTCTCTCCCAAACGACTTTGACAACAACATAAAACAAATTATTTATGTTCTTAGAAAATACATGAGGTAAGTAATGTTTTAAATGGAAAATGTACTTGGTCTGTGATTTGTAGTGGAACTTATTGACATATTATGTTTTTCCCACAAATTTTATATATGGCTTGATATTATTTTATTGCATCATTTGTAGTTCGCTTTCATCAAAAGCAATCAATAAAGAATATATAAGGTATTGGAAGAGAGAAATTCCCCGACTGATGTGTGAAATGCAACATTATATACCTCCAACATTTTTCAATGCACAAGAACACTACCTCATACACCAAGTTGAGGAGATTGAACTATCATACAAGGTTGATGTGGATGGTGGAGAGGCAGTTGAAGTCATTGAAGGATTTTGTTAAACAAAGATCACATCCTTAGGGTTCTATGGTTGAGGGATATATGGTATATCAATGCATAGTGTATATTAGTGAATATCTACCTAAATTAACAGAAAATATGAATGTGCCTCGCATTTGGCATCTCGACTCCATCAACAAATTCGAAGGGGATGTCCTTTTGGGGAAATGTACAATGAGGACCATGAAAGGTAATTATTAGATTTTGTGGAATTACTATATTACACATGTATTTTTCCAATTTTATTTTATCATACTGATTTTTTATTTTTTATTAATCTTGCATATTCAACTATATTAAACTATGCCTTTAATGATATCTAGTTAATCATATTGAATTGTTATTTTTTCATATAGTTTCTCGAGTGTGGGATGCTTTACATTTAAACATTGCAAATGACCTTGATTGGATGGAGCATTGGATAGAAGATTGTGAAGAATACTTCGATAGGCTATCATGGGAAGGGGTCAGTAAGATGATTAAAATAGCTCATCATCATCGACATCAATTTCCTGATCTTAGGTCAGAAAGGGAAGTTGATTTAGCCTATGGTTTAAAAGATAAAAAGGAAAGTAAACCATTTACCCACATTTTTCTAGTTACTTCCCATTTTTTCAATGTATTTGGTTTGTTTAAGTTTTCAAATATATTTTCTAAGTCCTATATGATGTTTATTAATTCACAATGTATTTTTTACTTGTTGTCAATGTTGCAGTTGAAACATTGCAAGTCTATGTGGTGCAATGGTCATAAATTTTGTATCAAAATGCTGGATGATAAGATGAAAACCTTAGATTGTGGGATAACTGCAGTGTTTAAGGTCACCAATGTTTCCTCTGGAAGTGTTAGACATTCAAAAGAAACTGAGAATAGGTACTATGGGCATTTGGAGGACATAATTGAGTGTGATTTTATATCCTTTAAAATAGTTTTGTTTTAGGTGAAGTGGTACAGGCTACGGATGCATGAACATGATCCTGAAAGAACTGTTATTGAGCATGCTAATGGATTTACCATGGTTAATACAAGGGCATTTGAACTGGGTATAGAGCCTTATGTTCCTCCAAGTCAATGTGAGCAAGTCTTTTACTCAAAGGTACCAGGTAAAGCAGGTTGGTCATACATTGTTAGATACAATCCAAGAGGAAGACTAGTAAAGTATAATCATGTAGATGATGAAGATAATCATGAAGAAGAAGAAGATGATGATGATGATTCAGATCAGGAGCAGGTGGCTGCAGTTGATGTGTTAAATGAATAATTTTAACAGTTTGATCATCCAAATGTAGTATACAATGATCTCATTGACGATGTCAATGACTATATTAGCGAAGTTGACATTGATGATGTTGTTGATGTGAATGAGCTTTTCATCAATATCTATTCTGAACTAGAACCTAATACAAATGTTGAGTTGGATGAAGAAGAAGATGAATGATATTTAATTGTTGAAAAGTAAAGGCATGTGTTTATATCTTTTATTTCACGATGATCTTTATATGTTTTTATTTTGTATAATAGAGTATGTTGCATGTTCTTTAATCTTTCAAATTGGGTATCGGGAAATTGAGAGTGATGTACGGGGGGATCATAATTAGAGCTTCCACCTTCATGTGGTTTCCCCTGTTTAGTAGAGAATGAATTATTCTCAAAACCAAGAGAAGCTCAAAATTGGGGTGTATACCATATATAGCTGAAATTTGACATGGTTTCGAATGACATGTTGGAATATTGGTCAATACTGAGAGGGGGGGGGATCAGTATTGTTATATTTTTAACAATTTAAACCACTTATTTGATATTAATTAAAACATGGAATCAACAAGATAAATTCGATCCCATCAGGATCATATAAGTCTTACAGGCATGTGACTCTATGAGCATGGCCTGCGGGCATATCCTGCAGGCATTTTCAAGTTCCTATGGGAATATCTTTAAGCCCCATGGGAATAATCCCTTCCTTTGTGGGAATACATCTCTTCCTATGGGCATAGGTATTCAAGCCCTTCCTTCTGAGCATAGAATCCCTCCATTGCTTCCTTGCGGGCATAAGTGTTCAAGCCCTTCCTTATGGTCATTATCTTTAGCCCTTGAGGGCATATGCTTCTTCCTGCATACATTCCTAAGCCCATGCAGGAATTTCAAAGCGCCTGTGGGCTGTAATCTTATCCCCTGTGGGCATCCTTAAGCCTTTGCAGTCATTTCTTTAGCCCCTGTGGGCATAATAAATCTCTTGGGAGATTTTTATTCCTTAATCCCCTTGTGGGAATTCCATAATCCCTTGCGGGATTTTTACAAGCCCTTGCAGGCATTTTACAAGCCCTTGCGAGCATATCATAAGGTGTTATTAAACCTTATTTTTCACCTATTTTGGCAGGCCAAAATATCGCACATGAGAGCACCAAATAGGAATCTGACTCCATGGCTGGATAACCAGTTCATCAAGAAATAAGACCATGCTAACTATTGAATTTTATCAACAAAAATACACCTCCTTGCAGGCATTTCCAAATTCCTTACCAACCTACATTTGAACAAGAAAACAACCTTTTTCTGATTTTGGCAGGCTTCTATTTCGCACGTGTGAACTTTAGAGGATAATCTGAACCCATGAATAGATGACCGATTCATCAAAGTACAATACCATGCCAACTAATGAATTCTCTTAGCACAAGGACACTTCCTTGTGGGCATTTCCAAATGGCTCCTTAGCCTTGTGAATTCAACACAGCCAAATTTCTAAATATGCAAAACAATATTTTTCCTACTTTGGCAGATTGATTTCTTGCACATGTGACCATCATAAGGAAATGTGAAAGCATGGGTGGATAACCACTTCAACAAGGAACAAATCTATGTCACCTTATGAATTTTATTAGCACAAGAACACCTCCTTGCAGGAATTTCCAAATGGCCTTTTAAACTGTTAATTCATCACTTAGACAAAAATGGTCAAACCCTAGGGTAAAATGAGATTTTTATTTTCACCAATTTTGAAGTATGAGACACCCAATGTATAGAGGCCAACAAGGTGACTTCATATAAACCAATTTAACCTCTTGAATCCTCTTTCTCTCTCTTCGGTGGGCATTTTACTGTAGTAGTGCAAATCAAGCTGGGAGGCACTTTTGGCAGATTGATATCTTCCTCCTCAGAGACTCTTTGGACAATCTAAGACCATGGTTGGATGCACCCAAAAAAATTCTAGAGATCCATACTCTCAAATTTTAATACATCAACCACAAGAGATAGAGGGCATGTTACTGAGGTCACTTAGGAAGTTTTAGTGATTTTACACTTAGACATTTTTTGCACTTTCCTAGACTTGGTCCAATCTGCCTCAGTGCCTGTTTTGACAAATCCATAACTTCTTCTTCAAACACTTCCAATTCAATATGAGAACATGGTCAGGTAGACAAAACAAAAACCTAAAAGATGACCATATGGTGCAGGAATTTCCTTCAACCCACATACTATGGCGGGCATTTCCCTGAGGCCACTTAGGCAGTTTTGCTACTTTGATGTAAAAGCAATCTGAAACCCTATTTTGGCAGGCTACTATCTTTGTCATCAAACACCTTCTGTGAAAACTAAGTCCATGGTTGAATATCCTCTTTGACAAGCTACAACATGATAGTTCCAAATAATTTTTATCATTCTCCCATGAGGTCTAGCAGGCATTTTTCCAAGGCCACCTAGACCAGTTTTCCATCACTTAGCCATTTCCAAGAATTTCTCCAAGGTTTATCGTGAAACCCTATTTTGGCAGACTTATAAATTTCTCCTCATAAATGATTAAGGAAAACTGAGATCATGGATAGATAGCCACTTCAACAAGCTATATCCTTGTATGCTGATACTGGCATTTTTCTCAAACCATGAATTATGGCAGACATTCTCTTAGAGAAGTTTTGACTACTTTTTCCATACTTAGTCAATTTCCAAAGTTTCACAAACTTGCCATACTTTTCCAGAATGATGTCAAATTGCAACACTGACTTCATGATAGCACCAGAACACCATCATGTGTCTTTCTAGCTTCATCACACATGCCATGTCATTAGAGGAAATTTCAATTTAAAATGGGCCTTCTAAAAATAATACAAATTCCATGTCATCATGTATTAGGCAATCAAAATGCTTTAAAATTAAAAAAGGGAGCACCTAAAAAATTGGAGGGAAAAAATAAAAAACTACTTTTTTGGATCGTATTTTCAACTTATCTCCTTGTAGGTTTACTCAAATTTCAAGCGGGAGGACTCATTGGATGCATAATTAAATTATGCATCGAATGAGTACCCATGTTGCATACTTTTAACAACATCCACACCATGAAAAATCGAAAATACATTAAAAAACATGTTTTATCTCACTAGAAACACGTTTTTTAATGTATTTTAAACTTTTCATGGTGTGGATATTGTTAAAAGTATGCAACATGGGTACTTGTTGGATGCATAATTTAATTATGAATCCAATGAGTCCTCCCACTTGAAATTTGAGTAAACCTACAAGGAGATAAGTTGAAAATACAATCCAAAAATGTAGTTTTTTACTCACTCTCTACTATTATTTTATTATTTTCTTATTATTTTCCTTAGGAGGCCCATTTTTTACCCAAATTTCCTCTAATGCATCACTTCCTTCAAAGCCTCTCTTTGTTGACAATGCTTCTGCAATTCAATTGGAAAAGAATCCCAAATTCCATGATCGAACCAAACACATCAACAGTAAATATCACTTGATTCGACATCATGTTGAGGCCAACAACAATCATCTGACACATTGTTCTACTTCAAATCAAATTGCAGATACATTTACTAAAGCATTGGGTCATGAAAAAATTAAAAAATTCAGAATGCAGCTTGGAATGTCAGATGTCTCTTTGGTTTAAGGGGGTAATGTTGAATAATATTTTGGGGTTAGTTATATCATTTATAGTTAGTTAACAATTTTATTTAGTTAATAAGTTACAAAGACATAACTATCTCTGCTTGGTTATGTATGTATATACATACTTCTTATGTTTATCAATAAAAGGTATTACATTGTAGAGTTTTATTTCTCACAACGTGTTTCAGTTGAATACCTATGAGCTAAAGAAAAATATGGAAAAGATGTCAATGAAAGTTGTACGGGAATGGAAAAAAGAAAGAAAAGATGTCAATGAAATTTATACTGGACTAGAAAAATGAAAGAAGAAAAAAAAATTGTTCATTAGAGTGAGACTCCACTCAATCATTGTACCTTCACTTTACATTTCGTCATTTCAAAAAATATTTCTGATTTAAAATGTTTTGAAAAGTAAAATGTTTTAGGATTTCAAATACTAAAATCATATGCCAAATTTTGAATTTCAAATATTGTAAAAATACATTTGGATAATAATGGAATGGATAACATTGAAAGTAAATGCTCACAAAAACATATATTGCAATGCAACGATTGAAAAAATAAATATAAGCTACTCCTAAAAAAAAATAATGAGCCAAAGAAAGAAGATGAAATGTGTTGGAGCTGAAAATTGTACCTCAATTCTAATTTCTCTTCCTTGTTTTTCTTTTTTATGTTTCATTTTTATGTTATTTACTTTTTTATATCATTCAAACATTAGCTTAATGTTATTTACTTTGTTATATCATTCAAACATTAGCTTAATGTTATATACTTTAGTTTTATTATTTACTCCTTAGTTTTATTATTTACTTTTATTTGTGATTTAAACATTGGCTTATAAGTAATTTATCTTCCTTTTGGTCTTCAAAACATAAGTTAATATTTTCCTAACATTTATGTTCAAATTGTGTGAACATTTCAACTATGAAATGTAACTTAGTACATTCTAGTAGCGCAATCGTTTATCTTCATGCATATGGCATTGCCGAAATCCTGAAATCATTAAGGAGCATGATCGACACCTATATAAGTTTATGCACAAGCTATGATGAGAGATTGCCCCGAGGTTTTGTCAGAAAGGATGTACCATCTGTTAGGTGTGATCATTCCTTCATGAATGTTTTCAGAACAATGGAGGCCATGTGTTAACCCTATCTCTATTCCACCTTCATGCCATTTGTTCATCGGTGAAGGAGCTCATGTCAAGCATAGAAAGCATGAAGAAGAGTGGAAAGCTATGTAGATTGGAACCAACTAACACCGAATGGGTGAATGATTTACCTAAGTGCACAGAACTATTCAGGAGGGTTAGCTGGTTCGTAGTTTTTGAGAAAGTTACAGGTTACAATATGGAGGTCACTCATTCCTTCGTTCAGAACTATTTGAACTCTTGTGTTAGTTTTCAAACCCTAAAGTTTGAATTGACAGAAGAATTGATAGCTGAGGCAACTTGTATAGCCATTGAGGGGGAGCGTTGGTTCAAGAAAATTCCATTCGAATTTGATCCAGGATCATTTTTGTTACTCGAATTCGAATATCTTGACTAGAAAAAAGTAATTCATCTCAGTACTGTGAAACCTGAATGGAGGGAGTTTATTGGCACTATGCAATGCTACATCATATGGGACGGAAGGTTGTTACAGTTTACAAGTACCACTTCAGGTTCCTATTTCGTTTGAATGCTCAATTAAAAATGAATTTACCCGTCTACCTTTTAAAAAGCCTCATGAAAATGTCTAATAGGGTAAAGGGTCATTTGGATCATACGAACCAATCTTTCTTCCATCATAGCCTGGTTAAGTTAATAGTGTTAACAGAGCTGGAAAAGAGAAATCGTGGTTGGCCACATTTCTTCTTTTTTTAAGGGTTTGAACTAGAGAAAAACACGAACCCGGAAGAAGCTGAAAGATTAGTTAGTATGCAAAAGAATGAACCTGGAATAAATCCTTTGCTAAGAAGAAAACCGAGCATCATAAATAGGTTTAAAAGGAACATGGTCGAAGAAGTACATAAAGCTAAAGAGTGTGGTTTGCAAGAAAAGTTTGTAAAGTCGAATGATGCAGAACATAAACATATATCAGAGGAAGAACCCTTGGCCTCACATGATAAAGAGATTTCTCATGCCCCCGATAGTCCTTCTACTACCAAAGAGAGACTTATAGAGGAAGGATTGTTTCCTTCTCCCAAAATTGATGCTGATATCCAGACTATAGTTGAGCTCGAAATGCCCAAATGGATACCTAAGACCAGGGCATCCAAAACGTTCATATTGAATATGAAAAGGACTCTAAACCCTGAGTTGGAAAAGGAAAAAGTTACTGCAATTCAGGATTCTTCAAGTGATGAGGAATCGAAGGCTAAAATGGTAGAGTTAAATCCATAGAAATTATTTGAAGATATAGAGCATAATTACCAGGGTTTGACATAGCCATTGAAAAAGTGTTGTGAAGTTTTTGAGGAAGAAGCAATTCAAAGCTTTGAACCTGGATCAAGCTCAAAAGATATCCATTTGCAGGTTTCAACAAAAGAAATAAATGAAAAAGAGTCAAAGAAGGGCTATGAAGCACAAGAAGAACTTCTTATTAAAAATCTAGAAAATCCATCAAGCTCAATTAAAGATCCAGTACATCAAGAAACAATTCAGAGAGATTTTGAGATTGAAATTCTCAAAAAATCATTGCAACAATATAAATCACAAAATGAATACTTCAATGATGCGAATGATAAGCTTGTGCGAGCTAATAGAAGGTTAAGGGAGGATATGGAAGAGGTGAATGACCATTATCAAGAGCTCATTTCAGCAGCTAAAGAGGTCTTAAAAAGGAAAAGGAATGCATAGGGACAAATTGAAGAGCTAACTAGACAAAACGGAGACCTAACCAAGAAAAATGAAGAGTTTTCAAACAAGGTTCAGGTCATGGAAGCAGAGCAAGCTCGTCTCCTCAAGAGGTCACAAGTGTTGGATGGAGTGACCGTTTTGGAAGAGGCAGCTAGACAAATCTAATATCCAGATGGTCCATCTTACAGCTATCTAACAAACTCCAAATGACATAATTTTGGAGATAGATACGAATGCCTATTTTTGAGAATTAGTTATGCTATTTTTGGAGATTCCTTTTTGTATAAAAATTCTATAATGGATTCGAATCCTCAAAAAATGGATCTTAAACTTCCTTCATGTAATTATAAAAATAGCAGTTATAGGAGGGATCATGGTTGGTTTTTTGTTCTGGAAAAGGGTTAGAAGTGATGAAGCTATTGTACTGAAACATATATGATACACTCCCATGTAAGTTTTTGAAGATTGAATGTTTGGAATGAAATATACTATATAAGCCATATGTTGATCTTATTTTTTTGTTGATTTTTATGATCGGTTTGATCACCTCTCTTACTATTTCATTTCTTGATAAAACAATTTATCCTGAAAATGCTTTCAAGTTTGTGGACATAACTAGATTCTTTATATTTATATTTATGGTTTCCATCTATGTTTCAGATTCCTTCATTTCAGATCTTTGTAATATCTTTCTGATTTAGTGATTATATGTGATTTATATTTCCTTACCTTTTCCATGAATGATACCTTCATAATTTATAAAAATTAAACCATTCTCCTTAAGTTTTTCTTTGTATGTTCTACCTTGTACCTCTCTGTAGTCTAGGTACAATTTCTAGTGCAAACAAAATGGATGTCAATGATATGAACTAAAGAAAGAAAGAAAAAACCAAATGAAATTTTCACTGGAGTGAGATACCACTCAATCATTGTACCTCCACTTTTATGTTATTCATTTAAAAATAATAATATTTCTCATTAAAGTGTTTTGTAATTTCAAATATTACAATTATATGTTATGTTTGCAGTATTAAATTTTGAGTTTAAAATATTGTAAAGAAAATACATGAAAAAATAAATATTTGAATGTATACTTTTTTTTTCGGTAACTAAAAACATCCTTTTATTAAATGAAAAAGATGTGTGAACAAAACATTACATCAGTAGAGAAGCAAGAATACTTCTCATTACCCTTCGACCTTTCATAGATGCAAAATTACATCCACCTTAGAGCTATACTCATCAAGGTATTCTAACTACTAACATATGTATTGTCATATACCTTTATTCTCTTAGCCAAATATTAAAGGAAAAATAAAAAACCTAAAATGAAAGTTGTATTCCATTAGAAAAAAAAAACCAAAATATTGTTTAAAAAAATTAAGAAAATAATGGAATGGACAGTATTGATTTCTTGCACATGATTTCCTACTTTGGTATATTGATTTCTTGCACATGCGACCATCATAAGAAAAAATGAAAGCATTGGTGGATAACCAATTCAACAAGGAACATATCTATGTCACCCTATGAATTTTATTAGCACAAGGATACCTCCTTGCGAGCATTTACAAATGGCCTTTTAAACTACTAATTTAACACTTGACAAAAATTGTCAAACCCTGGGGTAACATGAGATTTTTATTTTCACCAATTTTGAAGTGTGAGACACCCAATGGATAGAGACCAACAAGGTGACTTCATCTAAACCAATTTCACCTCTTGAAGCCTCTTTCTCTCTCCTCGGCGGGCATGTTATTGGAGTAGTGCAAATCAAGCTAGGAGGCACTTTTGTCCCTTGTGGGCATATGGGCATCCCATAAGCCCTTGCATCCTTAACCTTAGCTCCTTGATCTTTTAACCCCTTTTGCGGGCATAAATGAGCCCCTTGTGGGCATCTTTAGCCCCCTTATGTGGGCATGTTTATAATCCTCCCTTGAGCATTTTGGAGGGCCCTTGAGGGCATCCTAGAGCTCCCTTGTAGGCATAACATAGCCCCTGCGGGCATCTTCCTAAGCCTTTGTGGGCATAATATAAGGTGTCTTTCAACCTTATTTTTCACTGATTTTGGTAGGCCAAAATTTCACACCTGAGAGCACAAAATATAAATCTAGCTCCATGGTTGGATATCCAATTCATAAGAGAACGGGACTATGCCATCTGATTAGTTTTATCAGCTCATGAACACCTCCTTTTGGGCATTTCCAAATGGCCTCTGAGCCATGTGAGTTTGACACTTAAAGAAATCTTTGTCTTTATTATGGAAATAACTTTTTCTTTCACTTTGGCAGATTCATTTCTTCCTTATGTGATCACCATAGAGAAAAATACAAGGATGAATAGATAGCTACTTCAATGATGAACAAGACCATGTCAAAATCTAAACTAAGTAACACATACCCATCATCTAGCAGGCATTTGAAAGTGGCCTTCCAAACTACTGATTTGACACTTAGGAAAAATTATCAAACCCTAGGTTAATATAACGAGATTTTTCTTTTCATCAATTTTGAAGTGTGAGACATCCAATGGATAGGGGAAAACTAGGGGATTCTATCCAAACCAATTTCACCCTTGGAAACCTATTTCTCTCTCCTCGACAGACATTATACTGAAGTAGTGCAAATCAAGTTGGGAGGCACTTTTGGTAGGTCAATATCTTCTTCCTCGTATACTCTTTGGTCAAGATAATGATATGGTTGGATGCCCCATACAACATTATAGAGATACATGCTATCAAAATATATTAAGACATTAACAACAGGAGATGGTGGGCATTTTACTGAGGTTACTTAGGCAGTTCTAGTGTGTTTACACTTGGATAATTTTTGCACTTTCCTAGATTTGGTCCGATCTTCCTGAAACCCTGTTTTGGCAGATCCATAACTTATTACTCAGGCCCTTTCAATTCAATGTGGAAGTATGGTCAGGTATACAAAACAAAAACCTACAAGAAGACCATATGGTGCGGGCATTTTCTTCAACCCACAAACTATGGCGGGCATTTCTCTGAGGCCACTTGGGCACTTTTGCTACTTTGGTGTGAAAGTAACCTCAAACCTTGTTTTGGAAGGTTGTTATATTTGTCATCAAACATATTCTGTGAAAACTAATACCATGCAGAGATAGCCTCTATGACAAGCTAGAGCATTATAGTTCCATATAATTTTTATCATTCTCCCATGAGGTACGGCCAGCATTTTCCCAAGGCCACCTGAATCAGTTTTCCAACACTTAGTCATTTTCAGGAATTCCTCCAGAGTTTATCCTAAAACCCTTTTGGAAAACTTATAACTTTCTCCTCATACATGGTTAAGAAAAACTGAGACCATGGTAAGGTAGACAAATCAATAAGCTACAACCTAACCATATGCTGCAGCCATTTTCTTGAGGCTACTTAGTCAATTTTACTTCCTCTAGTGCAAAACCCTATTTTTGCAGACCTATAACTTTCTCCTTAGAATTGATTAAGGAAAACTGATACCATGACTAGATAGCCACTTCAACAAGCTATCGCTTGGTATGATGGTGCGGGCATTTTTCTCAAACCATGAATTATGGCGGGCATTCTCTTAGAGCAATTTTGACTATTTTTTACATAGTCAATTTCCAAATTTTCACAAACTCTATTGACTACATAATTCACAAATTCACAAACTGTATAAATTCACAAATTCACAAACTATATAAATTCACAAATTTTCACAATTCACAAATTTTCAAAAATTGTATTTTCAAAAAAATGAGGACTTCATAAACATGAATACCATACGAATGAGCACTAAATAAACATGAATACCATACTTCATAAGCATTGACTGTAGAACCACTAACTCCCAGACATAAAAATTAAGATGACTAATTAAAGCATTTCCATTATATGACGATCAATACAAAAATACATCATACAATTTTTGTTTTCATTAATTGTTGATAAATACATATATACATTGATTTATACAAGGATAGCATGTTTCTGAGATGGTTGCAATCCCTCCTCTTGAGCAGAAGACAAATATGAATGGTCTCTCTTTCCTTTCTTAGAAGACTGTAATTGTTTTGGTGTTGGACAAGGGACTTTTTGCGATTTGTTTTCAAGCTCTTTAACTCTCTGTGATTTTTTTTTTTAATTTCCAAGAAAAACATTTTTTCCTCCATCAGTTTCTTCAACATTTCCACATTTTTCTTATACGTCGTTGATTCCTGTTTTTCCTTGACCTCCAATTGTTGTCTGGCATGTTTCAACTAATCTTTAAATTTAGTCTATTCACATTTCAAATTATGTATTTCTTTCTCATGCTCTTTTTCCATCGACTCTATCTCGTTGGGAAGGACAGTAATTGTAATCATCGCAGCAGTTGGCCCTTTTAATTCCTTATCCAAACCAACAATTGTGGATTTAAGTTTTTGAATTTCCATATCACATCCCAAATCCTGAACTTTTCTACCATCTAAGATATTTGATTCTAGATCCCTTATTTTTGCATCTTTCCCATCCGTCTTCTCTTTCATTTCTTTATGTAATGGTGATCAGTCAAACAAATCACCTAGTGCAATGCTCGTTGAGATGCATTCTTGTATCATCTTATATGGATTTGCTAAGGCCTTATCTCGCTCTTCTAAGGACATTGTACCTGTAGGTATTTTTTTCCTTCTACCCTTACCCTCGTCTCCTTTGGTACCCTTACCTTCACCCTCACCACCTTCTTAATTGGAAATTTTTTTCCTTTACTTTGTTTTTAAGTTTTAAAGATTCAAAGATCCTTGCTAACGTTGTGCCTTTCAGCTTATCAGCTTGCTTAGAAATCATTTTTCTCAAATCAGAAATTATTGATTCTAATTCTCCAACTTTGTTTCCATGGCTTCCCTCCCACTCTTTCAACTTCGACTGATATTCTTGTACTACATGTTGATATTCTTTAATTGTATTCTCCATTACATGTAAAGGAACTATTTCTGTCTTCATTGGTGGTACATTGAGAACAAGTGGTCTTTTTTTCAACTCTTCTTTGAGTTCACTCACTTCAGCATTAAATTTTTCCAAAGCCTCTCTATACACAACCCTCACTAACTCAATTTCATTTTCAGCATCATCAGTGATTTTTTCTACTTCTTTGGATAATAATTTAACCATTTCTTCTTTCCATTTTATAATTATGTCCGCTTTGAATTGATTATCCACAACTATCTTTTGCAACACTGCTATCTATTTGAGGAATTCTAAAATATTATCATATTTTCTCAAGCACTCGTCCGCCCAATTGCATATATAGGAATCTTGTTCGTTGAAATGCTCCATTTTATCATATAGGATGAACATGTACCTAATATCAAACTTATATGATGCAATTCCTAAATGCATAGGGGAATCCCTTGATTCTGATTTGGAAGAACAATCATACTCAATTGTCAATTGTTTAGGAAAAATTCTATCAAGAAAATCTTGACGAATGGAAAAGCGAGTAGTAGATTGTTGCATTTCATTTCTTGTCACCTCCTCCCAATGACCTATATCTTCATGTCCTTGTAACTCTTTCAAATTTTTGGTAGCAAAAACTACATCATTTGTGACAAAATCAAGATAATGTACTCATAATTTTCCATGGTTCTTAGGTCTTTCTACTGGTGATTCCTTGTTTTGTTCAAGAGGGTGTAATGGTAATTCCCCATGGTGCTCAAGAGATTGTACTAATTCCTCATTCTGCTCAGGAGACTGTAATGTAAATTCCTCATCATGTTCCCTCTTATTACATTTCCTAACGTATGTTTTATGAACAGGTGGTTTTGGCAAAGATATATTTTCATGCTGGTTGATATCACCAATCTCTGTTTCAGTAGCATGGGGTTGACATAAATCGATAATTTTTTGAAGTGTGTTCAAGTAACTAAATTTAACCTTCATTAATTGGCTCTCTTGCAGGGTAGAGTGGACTTTCTTAGCCAATAGATAAGGAATATCTATGGGTATATCTTCCACCCAATGTATCACTACCCGCATACATTCACCCGAAATGTCATGCCTATGATGATTCAGAATTGTCCTAAGGACAATTTGAATCAATGTTTTGTATATTCTGGGAGGGACATCTTTCATTTTTAAACCATTCCTCGAAACATTTACTTCTCGCCCACAAATTTTACTAGCCATCTGGTTCTTCTCTTGTTTGGGGGTTTTCCTTGAGCCTAAAATTGCCCCCCCCCCTCTGCGTGGAATATTTGTAGCTCGGGAAACCAAATCAAGTTCGAGGTATACCCGCTTCCCAAAAATTATGAGTTCTATATTCCCAACATCATATTTCGAAAATGCCTCATCTATATCCTCATCAACATAGATGAACATTCCAAACAAAAATTCTAAAACTTCTGCTTTCCTCAAGATAGTTTCCATACCTGGTGGTCACATCCTTGCATCTCTCCATGCATCACAATACTCCTAGAATTTTTTTACTGTTATCCTATCATATGTGGATGGTTTTGTTTCAACTGGGGTTCAAAGGGGGATTCTCATGTTTCATCTGCGCTCGTGGTAGAGGACTCCCCTATTTGAAGTTCGGCCATGGTTATCTAGGTCCGAAGCGGAGGTGAGGTGATGCACGTAGACTATATTTTAGGCTCACAAATTATGCCCTTGGACTGAATTTCAAGCTCACTAATTATTCCCGCAAAGAGTATTTCAGCAACAAATTAATGCTTATAGATAGGGGATTATATATTCACTACCTATATTATATAATTGTACTCCTTTTTGTTAACATGGATATTTGATTGCAATAATTTTATATGAGATGCATGTTTAAAAAAATTGAGTTCATTAGAACAATCAATATTCAATATGAGTCATCTCTTAGAATCTCCATGTAGAGAAGACACATTGAAGGGCATAGTTCCAAGGAAGAAGATAAATTTTATATAGATTGAGGTAAGTTGCTTAGTAAAAAGATGTGGAGATCATGTTTCTCTAGGTTAAGATGATTTTTGAGAAACACATGATGAGGATGAATACTAAACATCAAAGAGGGAATGATTTGAAAGTAGTGAGCATGGAATTTTCAAAATGAAAATGTTGGCCACACACAAAACTTTGGAGTATGAAAGTTTGAGAAATATTACGATGATTTAGAGAAGTTATTTGTAAATTTATTGCTGAGATAAAGCTTTTGAAACTCACTCGATGCAATGAGTGCTAAGTGGACTACTCAATATCATAATAAATTTGCCATCCTGAACAATACTGATGGGATATTGGTTGTGCCCTAATGACATACTCTATGAAAATAATTCAAAAAATGTTATCTCAACTTTATAAGGTTCAAATTCTTAAAGAGAGATACTCACATGGTTTTTTGCTAATTCCTTGATTATAATTGATACGTAATTGTAATAGACACTTGGACACCTATTGGAAGTACTGCACATTCAAGACTAGACTAGGAAAATGGTGGGCATTTTACAAAGGTCACTTAGCCAGTTTTACCAGTAATTTTATAATTAGACAATTTGTGCAATTTCTAAGGTGGATTTTTTATTTCACCAAAATATTGGACTAATTCCACTAGATGATGTAGTACACCTCACTGAGAACACCTAAGCTGATTTCACTCTCATACTCATCTTCATTTGTGCTAGGTGGACATTTTACTGAACTTGGTGCAAAACTTCCTAAAACCCTGTTTTCGCAGACCTATAACTTGCTCCTCAGAGACTCTCAAGACCACATGAGACCATCGTTAGATAGCCTATTCAACAAGCTACAACTTGACAGGAAGGGTATGGAATTTTCCTTAACCCATGAATTATGGAGGGAATTTTACTGAGACCACTTAGGAAGTTTTACTCCCTCTGGTGCAAAATAGCTTGAAACCCTATTTTGGAAGACTTATAACTTCCTCCTCAGACACTCTCAAGACAAACTGAGACCATGTTCAAGTAGACAGATCAACAAGCTTCAACATGGTGCTTCTAGATATTTTTTATCATTCTCTTATGATGTATGGAGGGCATTTTCCCAAATCAACTTGGACCAATTTTCCAACACAACCATTTTTCATAATTTCTCCAAAATTTATTCTGAACCCCTGTTTTGGAAGACCTATAACTTTGTCATAAAGCACTCTTTTGAAGAAATGTGACTATGGTTAGATAGCCTATTCAACAAGCTACAACCTGATTATGGAGGGAGTTTTACTGAGGCCACTTAGGAAGTTTTCCTCCCTCTAGTGCAAAACAGCCTAAAACCCTGTTTTGGAAGACTTATAACTTCCTCCTCAGACACTCTCAAGACAAACTAAGACCATGTTCAAGTAGACAGAACAATAATATTCAGCATGGTGCTTCCAGATATGTTTTATCATTCTCCTATGATGTATGGCGGGAATTTCCCCATGGCCAATTGGACCAATTTTCCAACACTTGAGCCATTTTTCAGAATTTCTCCAAAGTTTATTCTAAACCCATGTTTTGGCAGACCTGTAACTTTGTCATAAAGCACTCTTTTTAAGAAATGAGACCATGGTTAGATATCCTATTCAACAAGCTACAACCTGACAGGAAGGGGTGGGAATTTTTTTTAACCCATGAATTATTGGAGGCATTTTACTGAGGCCACTTAGGCATCTTTAATCCCTCTGTTGCAAAACAACCTGAAACCCTATTTTGGCAAACTTATAACTTCCTCCTCAGACACTCTCAAGACAGATTGAGACCATGTTCAGGTATACAGATCAACAAGCGTCAACATGGTGCTTCCAAATATTTTTTATCATTCTCCTATGATGTATGGAGGGCATTTCCCCAAGGAAACTTGGACCAATTTTCCAACACTTAGCCATTTTTCAGAATTTCTCCAAAGTTTATTCTGAACCCCTATTTTGGCAAACCTTTAACTTTGTCATAAAGCAATCTTTTGAAGAAACGAGACCATGGTTAGATATCCTATTCAAAAAGCTACAGGTTGACAGGAAGGGGCGGGAATTTTCCTTAACCCATGAATTACGGTGGGAATTTTACTGAGGCAACTTAGGCATTTTTACTCCCTCTGGTGCAAAATATCCTGAAAGCCTATTTTGGAAAACTTATAACTTCCTCCTTAAACACTCTCAATACAAACGGATACCATGTTCAGGTAGATAGATCAACAAGCTTCAACATGGTGCTTCCATATATTTTTTATCATTCTCCTATGATGTATGAGAGGCATTTCTCCAAGGAAAATTGGACCAATTTTCTAACACTTAAGCCACTTAGGAAGTCTTACTCCCTTTGGTGTGAAAAATCTTGAAACCCTATTTTGGCAGACTTATAACTTCCTCCTCATACATGCTTATGGGAAAATGAGGCCATGGTTAGATAGCCACTTCAACAAGCTATATCTTGGTATGATGGTGTGTGCATTTTTATCAAACCATGAATTATGGAAGGCATTTTCCCAATCCCACCTAGACTAGTTTTCCAACACTTAGCCATTTTCAAGAACTTCTCCAAAGTTTATCCTGAAACCCTATTTTTGAAGACTTATAACTTTCTCCTCAGACATGCTTATGGAGAACTGAGACCATGAATAGATAGCCACTCCAATAAGATATAGCCTGATATGATGGTGCGTGCATTTTTCTCAAACCATGAATTGTGGTGGGCATTCTCTTAGAGCAATTTTGACTACTTTTTCCATACTTCGTCAATTTCCAAAGTTTCACAAACTTGCCAAACTTTTCAAGAATGATGTTAGATTGCAACACTAACTTAATGATTGCACTAGAACACCATCATGTGTATTTCCATCTTTATCACACATGCCACATCATCATACGTGCCACGCCATCACTTGTAGATCCATTTTGGAAACTAGGGTTTTTCTCAGTAAGGGGGTGTGCAATTTTTGCACATGGGGGTCGAATTTGCAAAATCATCGACGAGGGACTTATGGCTAGCGTTCCCAGATGGAACCTTCCTAGACACACTTGCAGGACTTCCAAGAACCCGTTTTTGTTGAACGGTTAGAATTCTATTGCCCTCGTAGGCATTCAACTGGTGTCACTAAAGGCCTTTGGGATGAGAGTTGGAACGAGCCATAGAATGATGATCGTGGCTCATATAAAAAAACTGTCGCCTTCATTGGATTCAGGACATCGGGATAGTGCTAGGGGTGCCCATCTCCTCTAGTTCCATGTACCAGGTGTCATCTTTTAGGTCCATTTTCGAAACTAGGGTTTTGCTCTGTAAGGGAGTGCACAATTTTTGCACATGGGGATCAACTTTGCAAAATATTCGACTGGGGACTTATGGCTAGCATTAGAAGCTAGAACCTTCCTATAAACACTTGCAGGACTTCCGAGAACCCAATTTTGTTGCACGGTTGGAATTCGATGACCCCAGTAGGTATGCAACACGTGTCCCTGAAGGCCTTTAGGATGCGAGATGGAATGAGCCATAGAATGACGATGATGAATATCATGATGATGACGATGATGAAGATGTTGATTAGGAAGAGGGATATGATGATGACGATGATGATGATGATGATGATGATGATGATTATGATGAAGATGAAGATGATGAAGATGATGATGAGATGATGATGATGATGATGATGGTGGTGGTGGTGGTGGTGGTGATGATGACAGCAATGATGATGATGATGACGATGATGATCAGGATGAGGGTGAGGATGATGATGATGAGGGTGAGGACGATGATGATGAGGATGATGACTAGGATGATGCTGATGATGACAAAAATGACGATGATGATGAAGATGATGAGGATGATGACGATGAGGATGAGGGTGAGGATGACGAGGATGATGATGATGATGATGATGATGATGATGAAGATGATGATGATAATGATGATGATGATGATGATGATGAAGATGATGATGGTGGTGGTGGTGGTGATGAAGATTATGCTGATGGCGATGATGAATATTATGATGATGACGATGATGAATATGTTGATTAGGAAGAGGGAGATGGTAGAATGAAAAATCACCAAAGAAGGGAAATATATTAGATACCTAAGTATCCTTGTGGGTTTCATTGTCTCATTAATTCAGCAAAGATTATTAAGTAAGATTGAAAGTAGATTACAAAAGGAATCTTGTGGAGATATATCTCTAGAAAGTAAAATTAGCATCTTGGATAGGACCTATAAACTAACCATTTTTTCCTTTCACCTTTATCATCATAATTAAAAAATGGAAATAGATTTAAGAAGGTTCTTATGGAGATGAAAATGAGGAAAAAATATATATGTTTGATTGTTTGTAAAATTCATGCTTCCTTAGAGACAACGTTGCTTGGGAAATATGTACTCTTTATGAAGACAAAGGAAACCTATGTTTCATTGATATACATTTTGGAGGAAAATATTGGCATTGGATTGGATTATAAGAGCCACATATGGAAAATCTTATCAATATTCTATATGAACTTTTGGATGCCAATTCTACTTGCAACAATACTTGGTCTTATCAAACTTCAGATAATGAAGTTTCAGGTATACATTGCTAGGAATGTGGCAATATAGGTTGGCATTGATGGCATTAGCATTGGCAATAGATTTGTGAGGATGAAAATATGCATTGATGTCATTGGCAGTATTGACTCTACTGTATAATCATGAGTGCAATAGGGATACTAATGTTGATATTATGGTGAATATGATGACATGTCTATGTTGACAGAGCCATGGATGAGATAGTATGATGTCAAAGGAGGAGGTGGAAAGCAACATACAGTTGAAGTGGACTCAGATGGATTTGTTTACACCATCAAGTCATTGTGTTGCGCTGGATGGTTATGGGCGTTGTTACACTTGGGTTCATAATGAAAAGGGAACAGGACATGGCAGTATCCCATATCAGCGAGCCGATGTGGACCAGAGGGAGTAGATGAAGGGGCCAAGAAGAGGTAGTGAGTTCAAATTTGTAGAAGGCCCTAGCCATCATGAGGGCAAGGAATTTGACATCTCCATTTGGGAGATAACCTCTTCTGTAAGCTGGAAATGGAGCACAAGTGACATGGTTTCTTTATAGGAGGGATTAAAACGTGGAAGAGCCAAGGAACTTCTTGTGAAGCTACAAAATTTTAATGAAGAAACAAATCCAATCATATACACAAAACAGAGTATTCGATGGTGTCAATGGCTATCTTTGTGATACAAAGCATCGCCTATATCTGGTACAAAGAAATGGCTATCATGGAAGTTTGATGGGAAGTGGTCAATCGATGCAAGAAGCAGAGGAGATGAAGATTTGCAGTAGAATCCATTACGAAGACTTGGAAACCATCCGATCAAGTAATCGACGGTGCCGATTAACTCATTCAGTGGGATTTATCCCACATTGGAAGTGACGAAAGGTGCAATTGAGTTTATAAAGTCCAACCTCACTATGGTTAATAAACGCGTAGTGAAAAGGTATGGCAGGGGATCCAGGTTCTTGGACTCCACAAGTAGTCACCATCCTGCAGCCCGAGACGACCTTTCAGGGCCCCTACCTTTTTGGAAGAAGTGACAACATTTGTTGACTTACCGAGGAGATGATCTCATCCGTTAGATTAATATTTTTTGTTGACACGATGGTCATATGAAGTGATCGTTGGCTTAGTGCACTGATTATTTTGGTTGGTAGTAAGACTACCATTTTTTGGAGTTTTTGGCATAATGCCAAGTTTGGAGGATCACGAAGTTTGTTACCAATTGAACATACATTAGAATGTCGAGACCACTAATTTGTCGGAAGATGTAGCGAAACGATAAACTAAAGGATCACCAAAGTTAGTTAGAATGAATCATTCACGATGGAACAAAATTAAAAATGACAAATTTGTTATGATTTTATAATTTTTTTTTTATGAAGAGGTGTGATGGTTATGAAGAGTTATATTGAATATTTCTAAGAACTATAAGTATGCTGAGCTGTGAAGGAGAAAGTGTGACCGCAGTAGAGCAAGAATTATGATATTCAAAAAATAACACAGAAGACTTCCAAATTGATGAACAAAGGGTGACTGGGAGGAGCTAGGGTAGGTAGGTTCTTGTAGGGGAGTAAGCAATTCCTTATCAGATGCAACTGACTAAATAGGGGTGTGGGTGCATCATGATCAGTTGGTGCTTTTAAATTGTAAATTGTAAAAACATCTTCCTTCTATTGTAAATTGTAAAAACAAATTTTACAGTCAATAGAAAAGTGTTGGTGGTTTTTCCCTATTGGGTTCCATAATAAATTATTGTGTTCTAATTTGTTGTTATATCTGCAAACCATAATTAACTAAGTAAAAATTGGTTTAGAATTTGTGTCACTGATTCACACCCCCCTCTCAGTGATAGGACCTGATCCATCATACGCAACTATATTCCTCTAAACAATTAACAATCTTGGAGAAAATAATATAATTTCATACCCATCTTGTGACACTAGAGTTTTGCGCCTTTCCATAGTCTATGTGAGTCCTTATCCTATGCATACAACTCCTTTACATGTTCAAATCCAACTATCTCAATACACATTGTATTCAATCTCGGTGTTCTCCTAGTCATAGAGGACAAAGTTTAAGCATAGAGGACAAAACCACAGATTTTAAGCATAGAGGACATATTTTTTTAAATCAAAACCACAAATTTTCAGATTTTGGCATGCCCTGAAAATCCCTAGACAAGACCGGACTGAAACTTAATACGTATGCCCAAAATACCTTGATCAGATGGGCCTGAAAAGCCATAGACAAGATGGAAGTTGTAGATTTATCTTAGGTAGTTGCAGGCATTTCAAAAAAATAGTGCAGATCTATGATATTTCACATGATCATGTAGTAGAAATGGAGATGACTCAACAATCCTTTGATCAAAGGATCTAATGGTAGCGATTGATTTGTTTTTTGGGATTTATCCCACATTGGCAACAGAGTCTTGTTTGTAAGATTTTATATGGGTCGGCCTCTCTAGTTATATTCGACGCATAGTGCGATGGTATGTTGGGGGCTCTAGGTGCTTGGACTTCACAAGGAGTCACCGGCATGGATCCCAGGATGACCTAGTGGGCCCCCTACCTTTTCGAAGAGGTGACAATGACCATTTATTAACAACAAATTAAAGATGATGATGATGATGACAAAGAAGAAGAAGATGATGATGATGATGACGAAGAAGAAGATGATGATGATGATGATGATGATGATGATGATGATGAAGATGATGATAATGACGAGGATGATGAAGATGATGAATTTGATGATGATGATGATGACAAATATGATGACGATGACAATGATGATGATGATGATGATGATGATGATGATGACAATGATACTATTCATCTTCATCATCATCATCATCATCATCATCATCAACATGATGATGATGATGATGATGATGAAGATGAAGATGATGAGGATGATGATGATGATGATGAAGATGATGATGATGATGATGGTGGTGGTGGTGATGACGATGAAAACGATGATGATGATGATGATGATGATGAGGATGCGGATGAGGACGATGATGATGAGGATTATGATGATGAGGATAATGATGATGATGATTATGATGATGATTATGATGATGATGATGACTAGGATGATGATGATGATGATGATGACGAAAATGACGATGATGATGAAGATGATGAGGATGATGATGAGGATGATGATGAGGATGAGGATGAGGATGATGAGGATGATGAGGATGATGATGATGATGATCATCATCACCATTATCATGATGAAGATGTTGATGATGAGGAGGACGATGATGATGATGATTATGATGAATATTATGATGATGATGGTGGTGGTGATGAAGATGATGATGATGGCGATGATGAAGATGATGATGATGATGACGATGATGAAGATGTTGATTAGGAAGAGGGAAATGATGACGATGATGATGATGATGATGATGATGATGATGATGATGAAGATGAGGATGATGAATATGATGATGATGATGATGGTGGTGGTGGTGATGACAACAAAACCGATGCTATTGATGATGATGATGGTGGTGGTGGTGATGACAACAAAATCGATGCTGTTGATGATGATGAAGAGGAGGATGAGGATGATGGTGATTAGGATGACGAGGATGAGGATGATGACAATGATGATGACTAGGATGATGATGATGATGACAAAAATAACGATGATGATGAAGATGATGAGGATGATGAGGATGAGTATGTTGATGATGATGATGATGAGGACTAGGATGAGGGTGAGGATGATGAGGATGATGATGATGTTAATATTTAATATGCTAAGACTGAAAATAGCATCATTACATTCCATTTCACAATAATAGCATATACAGGATCACTGAAGAAACAACAAGCATAGCATAAACACAAGAGACACAGATTTATCCTAGGAAACCCTCATGGGGTAGAAAACCCAGTAAAGCTTCCTCAATATAGATGACCAGCAATACACAAAGATGCAAACCAAAGATATGATCTCCTCCTCCACCATAGCAGACCTCTCTTCCACAAGTGCGCCTTTCTCAAGTGAGTGTGTGTGTCAAATGAGGAACACACCTCCTCTATTTATACACTACATTGACATGTATTTTACACAGGTACACGTAGGCTCGTATTTAACCAATGGGTTAAATACCCCACTACAACTGATTGGGCCGACCCCTCTAGGGTGGTCTAATAACCCTTTGACCCACATAACATATACAGGGCCGACCCCCACTAGGGAAGTCTAATAACCTGAGTTACCACATTCCGACGGAGGAATAAACATCTCTGGATATACAATAAGATCTTCACGGAGGAATGAAACATCTCCGGAATAATAAAGTACAAATATAATATTCTTTGAAGTTACAATATCTCAACACTCCCCCTTAACGAGAAGGATATTATAACAACATCTGCACGAGCAAGGAGTCATCAACATCATACATGATACATCTATAAATCATTGGAAGCTTTCTCAACATCATCAGTAACTCAAGCAGTTACTGGAACATCTTCAATACTGGAACATCGACATCTTCAGTATTGAGTCTTTATCTTCTGTAGCACTTGAACAGCTACAACAATATCATCATCTGGATCCTCACGATTATCGTCATCACACGATCATCAACATCGTCATCTCACGATCATCAGCATCGTCATCTCACGATCATCAGCATCGTCATCGCACGATCATCAGCATCGTCATCGCATGATCATCAGCATCGTCATCTCACGATCATCACCATCGTCATCTCACGATCATCAGCATTGTCATCACACGATCATCAGCATCGTCATCACACGATCATCAGCATCGTCATCTCACAATCATCAGCATCGTCATCACACAATCATCAGCATCGCCATCACACGATCATCAGCATCGTCATCTAGATCATCACGATCAGCAGCATCGTCATCTAGATCATCACGATCAGCAGCATCGTCATCTAGATCATCATGATCAATAACATCGTCATCTAGATCATCACGATCAACACCATCATCAATACAAGTATACACATCATCAATACAAGTATCCTCATCAATACAAGTATACACATCATCAATACAAGTATCCTCATCAATACAAGTATACACATCATCAATACAAGTATCCTCATCAATACAAGTATACACATCATCAATACAAGTATACACATCATCAATACAAGTATCCTCATCAATACAAGTATACACATCATCAATACAAGTATCCTCATCAATACAAGTATACACAATAGAAGCATACCCTGCAACACACAAGATCCAATTACGGGGTGATCAATCCCTCTCACTTTAGGACATAGGTCCAAGGATGATACAATCCTGATCCACTTACGGGATGATCAGTCCCTCTCAGTTTAAGACAACTCTCATGTCCATGGATGATGCAATCCAAATCAACTTACAGGATGATCAATCCTTATCACTTTAAGACACCTCACCATGTCTAGGGACGAGGCAATCCCAATCTATTTACTGGATGATTAGTCCTTATCACTTAAGACATCTCACCATGTCAAGGGACGAGGCAATCCCAATCTATTTACAGGATGATTAGTCCTTATCACTTTAAGACATCTCACCATGTCTAGGGATGAGGCAATCCCAATCTATTTACAGGATTATTAGTCCTTATCAGTTTAAGACATCTCACCATGTCTAGGGATGAGGCAATCCCAATCTATTTACAGGATGATTAGTCCACTCAATCTCATTTAGGACTATCCTTCCTTTCAAAATTACTGGATTTACTGTCCAAGGATGATTTAATCCATTCAATTCATTTAGGACTATCCTTCCTTTCGGAATTACTGGATTTACTATCCAAGGATGATTTAATCCATTCAATTCATTTAGGACTATCCTTCCTTTCGGAATTACTGGATTTACTGTCCAAGGATGATTTAATCCACTCAATTCATTTAGGACTATCCTTCCTTTCGGAATTACTGGATTTACTGTCCAAGGATGATTTAATCCACTCAATTCATTTAGGACTATCCTTCCTTTCGGAATTACTGGATTTACTGTCCAAGGATGATTTAATCCACTCAATTCATTTAGGACTATCCTTCCTTTCGGAATTACTGGATTTACTGTCCAAGGATGATTGAATCCACTCAATTCATTTAGGACTATCCTTCCTTTCGGAATTACTGGATTTACTGTCCAAGGATGATTTAATCCACTCAATTCATTTAGGACTATCCCTCCTTTCGGAATTACTGGATTTACTGTCCAAGGATGATTTAATCCACTCAATTCATTTAGGACTATCCTTCCTTTCGGAATTACTGGATTTACTGTCCAAGGATGATTTAATCCACTCAATTCATTTAGGACTATCCTTCCTTTCGGAATTACTGGATTTACTGTCCAAGGATGATTTAATCCACAACCGTACATTTAGGACCAACGTCCAAGGATGACTTAATCCTCAACCGTACATTTAGGACCTACGTCCAAGGATGACTTAATCCTCAACCGTACATTTAGGACCTACGTCCAAGGATGACTTAATCCTCAACCGTACATTTATGACCTATGTCCAAGGATGACTTAATCCTCAACCGTACATTTAGGACCACGTCCAAGGATGACTTAATCCTCAACCGTACATTTAGGACCTACATCCAAGGATGACTTAATCCTCCACCGTACATTTAGGACCACGTCCAAGGATGACTTAATCCTCAACCGTACATTTAGGACCTACGTCCAAGGATGACTTAATCCTCCACCGTACATTTAGGACCACGTCCAAGGATGACTTAATCCTCCACCGTACATTTAGGACCTATGTCCAAGGATGACTTAATCCTCAACCGTACATTTAGGACCTACATTCAAGGATGACTTAATCCTCGACCGTACATTTAGGACTACATCCAAGGATGACTTAATCCTCAACCATCCACCAAGGACTTCATTCTTGAAGACATACGTCTATGGCTCTTCTTTATGACTGAAGTCCAGGGATGATCCAATCCCCTCACATGTTCACCAAAAACTTCATTCTCAAAGACATACGTCTACGGCTCTTCTTTAGGACTGAAGTCCAGGGATGATCCAATCCCCTCACATGTTCACCAAGAACTTCATTCTCGAAGACATACGTCTACGGCTCTCTTGAGGATGATGCAATCCTATCATGTCCACCAAGGACTTCATTCTCGAAGACATACGTCTACGGCTCTTCTTTAGGACTGAAGTCCAGGGATGATCCAATCCCCTCACATGTTCACCAAGAACTTCATTCTCGAAGACATACGTCTACGGCTCTCTTGAGGATGATGCAATCCTATCATGTCCACCAAGGACTTCATTCTCGAAGACATACGTCTACGGCTCTTCTTTAGGACTGAAGTCCAGGGATGATCCAATCCCCTCACATGTTCACCAAGAACTTCATTCTCGAAGACATACGTCTACGGCTCTCTTGAGGATGATGCAATCCTATCATGTCCACCAAGGACTTCATTCTCGAAGACATACGTCTACGGCTCTCTTTAGAACATATGTTCAAGGATGATGCAATCCCCTTGTCACCTTTGACCCTATCTAAGGACTATCCACCAACCTCTTTGTCGGCATCACTAATATAGGTATCCTCATTATCGACCTCACTGTCGATGCAGGCAATCTCATCATGAGTTATCACATCACTCCCCCTTTCGAGGAGGGTCCTTCTGAACTATATTAAGTTTGTCTCAGAAAAATTTACTTGAGGTAGAGGTTTGGTTAGTACATTGGATCGGTAGAGGTTTGGTTAGTACATTGTTACAAATTCAAACTTTTGGTTCCTTTCTGCACCATATCGTCTGTGTATAGAAACAATATTCAACCTTGTAGCAAAGGTTGAGATCCTCATCACCCATGGTGATCATTAAGCTCATCAATTGATTATCGATCCTGGGTACCCATATAGACCCTGATTCACACTTCTTCTTTAATTACACCATTAAGAGAATGGTCTTATCTAGCCACTTGGAGCAAACATCTTATCATGATTCTCACAAGCCTTCTATAGTGTGTTTGATTTGTAAATCCTTTTGTTTGAACATCCATTTCTTGTTCAGTGTTCATCATTCATCATGATCTTTCCTACAAATAAAAATTAAGTACATCATTAGTAATACTTCATAATCATCAAATCATATTGACATGATAACCTATTATGCATACAGATATCATTTACATAGTTATGTAACTATTTTGACCAATACTTTGGCACAACATTTTCCCATATCCTGTATGCATACAGTGGCTATCTAGATGCCTTCCATCTCTACCAGAACATACTATTGAGAGTGTGCACAACTCTCAGCATGTCAGCAAAGAGGTTTCATTCTAGACAAGCAACAATGGAATGTTTGTCCAACTTACCAATCATATGCATATTAGTAGTATACTATTCAATGCTCTATGAATGTTTACACTCAGCATGATATATTCTAGGAATACAAATATGCATACAAGCAATATCATTTACTATTTCAAATAACAACTCAAATACTTATCTTTTATGTTTGTGTGGTTGCCTCCCGCTTGATCTTCTATATGTCTTTTGAACTTCTATTCATTCTGAACCACTGTGCATGCTCAAGTGTGCACTGGATTAGTATCCTTAGCTATGTACAACATACCTAAACAATCTCTTCAATGATTTAGAGATCCTGAGCTAGAACCTGCATGTCTCATAGGTTAAGCATAATATAACAAAGTCATACATACCTCGTAAGTAGAACAAAGATTATGGATGAGTCTTTGTCTTCATGTTGTCATGTTTTAAGGAGCTTGATTTGTCTTTTGTGATGTACCTGTATCTTGTTAGCAAACGACATCAACCTCATACAACACCATAATGCATTAGTACAATCATATAGCCCTAATCAATGAATGTCTTCGATCATTCACATGCATTCATACTATTACTAGGGTGATAAGACAATTCTGACATTAATCAAGATTGTACTAATAAATAACATGAAGACAAACACATTATGAACTTAATCAAGAATCAGATTTCAAGACATACCTGAACCTCAAGTCATACCTGTCGAGACTTCTTGTAGTCTTCTTATGTAAGGCCTTAGCCTCAACTCCCCCTGAAACTTGATCTAGAGCTTGATTAGGGTATGCTAGAGAAACCCTAAAAATTCAATCTTTGACTTTCACACTTCCGAATGAATGGAAGGATGTGTCTTGCTGAGCTGATCAAACTAGCATACTTCAATTTTGAAATCTCCAAAAATTGACCCCTCAAAATTGCCTTTCAAACTTCTAGATATTCTTGACAGGATCCCGAACTACGGTTTGATGAAGCCCACCCTTTTGATCAATCAAAAGGTTTGATCCAAGGCTCTAAACACTTATTTTTTCTTAGGAGCTTCCAGCCGTGGATTCCGATTCCAAAAATTCTAACTTTCTCCGAAACCCTAATTTCCGGAAGCCATGAATAAAGGTGCTCCAAAAATAATTATGTTTTGACAGAAATATGCACCTGATTGTTTCTGCTATAACTCTGAAATTTTTGCTCCACAGGGTCTGAAAACGTTTTTTGTAGTATCCTGACCTGTCATCTTTCCATCCTGATAGGTCTGACCTCAATTGGATTTTCTAAGAGAGAGTTATGCCAAGTGTCGCAACGTGACTTGTTTATGGGATAAAACAGGAGAGCGAACTTGTACGGCATGCCACGTGTCACTGTTTGACCTTCGACCATTGAAAACTTTTCTTGAGATAGCTCGCCCTGTTATCTTTCTATCCTGATAGGTCTGACCTCAATTGGACTCTCTGAGAGAGAGTTATGCCAAGTGTCGCAACGTCACCTGTTTATGGGATAAAACAGGAGATCGAACTTGTACAGCATGCCACATGTCACTGGTTCACCTTCGGCCTCTGAAAACGTTTTCTAATATAGTACATTCTGTTTAATACCTGTCACTTTTTACGAAATTTTATTTGGAGCTTCCTAGCCCAAGTTATGACCTTTTTGCCAAGGTTACCTGATTTTGACTGAGATCTGGAAGAGGCAGAAACCCTAACTTGTACTGATCATAACTCATAAAGTACAACGAATATGAGGGTGCCCTTTGGACACAAGGTACCTGGGGATTTTATCTTCGACCTGTAAACTTTTCAGACCCTGAAACTTCACATAAATGGATTTATAGAGAAAGTTCCACGATGACTGGTTTTTTCTATGTAAAACCCTAACCTTCAAATTGTCATAAGTAAAGCAAGTGTCGTAAGTGCCATACCTTGCCTTCCTTCAGGTTAGCTCTGATACCATGTTAATATTTATAATGATAAGACTGAAAATAGCATCATTACATTCCATTTCACAATAATAGCATATACAGGATCACTGAAGAAACAACAAGCATAGCATAAACACAAGAGACACAGATTTATCCTGGGAAACCCTCATGGGGTAGAAAACCCAGTAAAGCTTCCTCAATATAGATGACCAGAAATACACAAAGATGCAAACCAAAGATATGATCTCCTCCTCCACCATAGCAGACCTCTCTTCCACAAGTGCGCCTTTCTCAAGTGAGTGTGTGTGTCAAATGAGGAACACACCTCCTCTATTTATACACTACACTGACATGTATTTTACACAGGTACACGTAGGCTCGTATTTAACCAATGGGTTAAATACCCCACTACAACTGATTGGGCCGACCCCTCTAGGGTGGTCTAATAACCCTTTGACCCACATAACATATACAGGGCCGACCCCCACTAGGGAAGTCTAATAACCCGAGTTACCACATTCCGACGGAGGAATAAACATCTCTGGATATACAATAAGATCTTCACGGAGGAATGAAACATCTCCGGAATAATAAAGTACAAATATAATATTCTTTGAAGTTACAATATCTCAACAGATGATGATGGTACCGATGATGATGATGAAGATGATGATGATGATGATGATGATGATGATGATGATGATGATGATGGTGGTGGTGGTGGTGGTGGTGATGTTGGTGATGAAGATGATGATCATGATGAATATGATGATGATGGAGATGATGAATATGACGATGATGACGATGAGGAAGATGTTTATTAGGAAGAGGGAGATGACATAATGAAAAATCACCCAACAAGGGAAAACTATTAGATACTTAAGTATCCTTGTGGGTGTCATTGTCTCATTAGTTCAATAAAGATTATTAATTAAGATTGAAAGTAAATTACAAAAGGAATATTGTGGAGATATATCTCTAGAAAGTAAACTTAGCAACTTGGATAGGACCTATCACCTAACCATTTTTTCCATGTTCCTTTAGAATCATAATTAAAAAATGGAAATGGCTTTAAGAAGGTGCTTATGGAGATGAAAATGAGGAAAAAATGTCTATGTTCGATTGTTTGGAAAATTCATGCTTCCTTAGAGACAATGTTGCTTTGGAAATATGTACTCTTTATGAAGACAAAGGAGACCTATGTTTCATTTATATACATTTTGGAGGAAAATATTGGCATTGGATTAGATTGTAAGAGCCACATATGGATGATGAGGATGAGGATGAGGATGAGGATGAGGATGAGGAAGAGGATGATGATGATGATGATGGTCATGTTCATCATCATGATGAAGATGTTGATGATGATGAGGACGATGGTGATGATGATGATGAAAATGATGATGATGATGGTGGTGGTGATGAAGATGATGATCATGATGAAGATGATGACGATGGCGATGCTGAAGATGATGATGATGGCGATGATGAAGATGATGATGATGACAATGATCAAGATGTTGATTAGGATTAAGAGGGAGATGACGATGATGATGATGATGATGATGATGATGATGATGAAGATGAAGATGATGAAGATGATGATGATGATGATGATGATCGATGATGGTTGTGGTGATGACGATGACAACAATGATGATGATGATGATGAGGATGAGGATGAGGATGAATCCAGGATGCTGCTGATGAGGATGATGATGATGATGATGATGATGACTAGGATGAGGATGATGAAGATGATGATCATGATTATCATGATGATGATTAGGATGAGGATGATGATGATGATGATGGTGATGATGATGATGATGATGATGATGATGATGATGATGAGTATGAAGATGATGATGATGGTGATGGTGATGATGATGATGATGCCGATGAAGATGATGACGATGATGAAGATGTGATGACAATATATTTACCTTGGTCTTCACTAAATTCTTCTAAGCTTTCCCAACATTATAATAGAGTGGTTATGAGTGATTATTCACTCCTATAAAGAATGCACTTTATAGAACTACCAAACTGCTCAGTTAGGATCTTCCTCTTTTAAGACACTAGACTAGGTCCATAAGTCTTGGTTCTTCATGTGCACAAATATAAGAACAGGAGGCTTCACAAGGTCCAAAAAGTTGTATTTTTTTTTACTACTTCCTCAGATCACATTGAATTGTCATATTAGTCCTTGGAATGGGTGTTAGGAGCAATCCTTAATTTTTGACTCAACTAGCTTCTCCCCCTATCATGTAGACATCTTCATTTACTAGGCTCCCCCTAAAATTGTGATGATGAAGATGATGATGATGATGATGATGACGACGAATATGATGATGATGATGTAGATAATGATGATGATAATGAAAATGATGATGGTGATGATGATGATCATGATAATGCAGATGATGAGGATGATGATCATGATGATGATGATGATGATGAAGATGATGATGATGATGATGATGGATATGATGATGTTGATCAAGATGATGATGATGATAACGAATATGTTGATGATGAAGATGATGATTATGATGATGATGATAAGAAAGATGACGATGATGAAGAATATCATGATGATGCCGATGATGACGATGATGATGACGAAGATGATGATGATTATGAAGATGATGATGATGATGAATACAATGAAGATGATGTTGATGATGATGACAAGGATGATGCTGATGATAATGAGGATGATGATCATCGTCGTTGTTGTCGTCATCACTATCATCTTCCTTGTCTTCATCATCATCATCATCATCATGATCATGGTCATCATTATCATCATCATCATCATCATCATATTTGTACATGAAGGGACTTATGTATAGGATCTCACTATAAGCAATGCAACCAATACAAACTATGACAAAATCCTAGTTAAATTAAATAAAAAACATGGAGTTTTTTAACTAAAATTAATTTAAAATGCAACAAAATATAAAATATGAAAATAAAATAAAAACACAAAATAAACTAAACAAAAAAATAAATATGCAAATAAAATAAAAAAACAAAACACAAAATATAAAATATGCAAATAAAAATACAAAAAAAAATAGAAGGAAAAGACTCTCGTGCACTATCTCATTAGCAGCATCCAGAGCAAAACAACAAAGAACAAGTTCACTCTCGTGCACTAGTTTAGAGCAAAACAACAAAGGACAAGTTCACTCTGACACACTAGTTCATTAGCAGCATCCATAGCACTAGTAATTTGATGAGAAGAGCAGTGGTAAATCGAGGAGCAGGGGCTACCAGTCCATAGGATACCGACATTCCCATGGGAAGCAATCCAGTGGCAATCCAGAGGATAACAAAGGGCCCAATGAATTAGGTAAGACCATTAACCCTAGCAGCGTAGTGATGCAGGCCCTAGCGAAATCTGATGGACCTCTGTGCTCCGCACATGAATAGTCTACCCATTTCTTAGAAATCCACTTATCCGAGCATCTATTGGGATTTAAACAGGAATTCACCCCCAATCAGACTATAACCGTGAAGTATGTCAATGATTTAGATACATATTCTTTGTGTATTTGTATTGTTCAACAGTACTTGCATAAATTTCAAGAATTTAATTAGAAATTCACATACCTAGTAAAGAAATCAAAAGTTCCTTACAACAATTCGTCTATTCAAACAAAACATATACATATACACCAGAATCACTATGTTTCTTCATAAAATATCTTACAAAGCTTTGAAATTTAATCAAGGACTCATTCTCAGAAGCATATGCCACAAATTTGTTTTTGTTTGCTCCAAACAACCAATAAGTGTCGATCCCTCCTCTTTGATCCTTCTCTCAAGTTGCTAAAACTATGGACTTTACTCAAGGTCTAGGAGCTATCCAAAGAAAAAATTCCTGTGAATTGTCTCCAAGCTATGAGAGCTATTTCCCCAAGCTTTGTGAGTTGTACCAAGTTTCTATGCATTATCAAGCTATTAAGCTACTCTCAGCTCTCCAAACTACTCCAGACGCCCTTCCCATAAACCTTGATTGTATTTAAATACAAATAAAGTTTTGTTTCAGATCCATGAAGATAGGATCGAGACTTATGACTCATCTACTGACTCACTAACTGACTGCTAAAATTACTCAACAAACTAACCAACCCTATCCTAACTATTACACTTGGAAAGGATCGAATCCTTCTCCACTTTATTCAATCTTTTATGAAAACAATAAATTTTAAATGAGACTCCAAGTCTCTTCTAGGTGATCACACTTATCTTTATGAAGTCACAAATGACTTCATCCTATGATCCTATGCTCCCGCATCATGTAGAAATTTGGGAAAAATCCTACGGTTTTGACTGTTTCCACACTAAATACGGATGTTTCACTATTTACTTCATTTTTTTTTTAGGGTTTATATAAAATATAGGTCGTATTTGAGGGGGAAAATGACCCATGATGGGCATTTTTCCCGTCAAATGCCAGCCCGGAACCCATCCATTGCTCGTTTGATAGAGAACGGGCTTGGACCCTACCATCATGACCAAACAAATTCGGGATTTCCGTGTTGCAAAACACTGTATCAATGGTAATAAAATGGTCTTGGCTAGTGTAAGAAGATTCAGGGTTGTGTGATCAGACGATTCAGGATCCAACATCACCCTATCTGCCTCCATGTGCAAAACCACTCAAAACTATCTAAAATTGGTCTAAATTTGGTGACATTTCACCATGTTATCCTATTTTTAAAAAATCAGGCATGGAGGGAGGGAAAAATTCACCAATTTTTGTGAGTTTCCTTGCATGGACAGAGGGGAAATGAAATCTAGAATCCTTCCCCTCCACCAAGGTTGATTCTTATCATTTAAACCCTATCCCCATAGCTAAAATCACTAACAAAATGTTCCAAATTTGTCCAAATCCTTTACAATTTCGAACATGCATTGTAGGGAGTGGGAGTCATACCCAATGTTATTCCACCTCATTTCATGCTTGAAATTAAAAAAACGTGGTGTGTGTTTCACAAAATTGACCAAATCTAGCCCAATTTTGGACAATTTTCTGCATGGGCCCACTTTCCCTCGATATATGGAATTGCATGAAATTTGGAAAAAATGGGAAAAAGATGGCCAAATTTGGTGTAAGTTAAAGCGTTCTAAGCTATTCTAAGGTTCCATATTATAGGGGTTTCTAACTATTTAACATTGTATACCAAGAAATCATACTGAACCCCCAACCAATCAACAAATATGTTATTGGAAGACACCACTTTCATGTGGTTGTCTCCGTTAGTATAAGGGTGCAAACACGAAAATGGGTAATAGATTTGCTTGTTGACAATTAAATTTGTAATGTTTTTTGTTCATTCAACTTCAAGAAATCAAAACTCATATCTACATTTAGATATTCACTTTGAAGAAAAATAAGTTTTGTAGAGAATTATCTTATTCCATACTCATTTTTATTTTATGGACATGATGTTATAAATTTCATGTGTACTAAGTGCATGCAACTAAATTTTTTGGAAAGGATAATGAGTGAGTAATACACATGGCCACCTAGTTTTTAGATATAACTATTCATTTTAGGGAAAACTATGTGTTAGATTTTGGGATTACTCCAAAAGTGTTCTCACCTCGGTAGACGAACAATAGGTCTCCTAGCCCCTTGTGATGCTTCATGGTCATATCAATGTCTCGGTTTGGGTGGATGATTGGAATTGGTTAGTGTGTTAACATGGTACCCTTAGGATATTGTTACCTAATCAACATGTTGATAAAATAATTGGGTGCACACAATGGGGGAGTTGATTGCTTGATCAAGGGAGGTACTTACCTAGGAGGAGGAGCATTGGGCACTTAACCGTTAGAGCTTGGGACCTACACGTCTTGCAGGTTGGACACTTGATTTGATGATGCTTGGGTTGAGGAGGATACTTCATGAAGTTTGGTGATGGAACCAAGGACCTATGTTGAGGAAGAGAGTTGGACCTTTTTTACCACATTGTCATACAATAGAGTACCATTGCACACATGTAGCACATAGTTAGAGAAGGAATACCTTGCATCAGGAAACTTGCATATCAAACCACTTTGGAAGAGGGAGTGTTAGACTAACGTCACCAATTTTTGGTGGGAAATACATGAATGAAGAAATATGACCACTGCCCATTCCAAATTGAATCCCCAACATGATCTATATGAGGGAGAACCCCATACTTCATTGCATGCATTAACTAGTCAAGTGGCCCAAGAAACACACTTCTATATCCGTGTTGTGAACAAATTCCAATTCAAATCAAATCATGTATTATACTTAAAAATAATTCAAATATAAATAACTTTAAAAGAAATTACACCTTCAAGAGAAAAATAACTTTTGATAAAGTTTTTGGGAAGAAATAAATTTTGACATTAAAATATTACAAATAAATATATTTGCACACTAAATTATATCCACTTGATAACTTATATTCTTGTTTTATTGACTGTAGGTACCACCAAATAAGTATCTTTCATATCTATATTCCTCGATTGATGATGAAGATATGCTTGGAGAGGTTGAAAGTGAGACGTGTTGTACTAGATCCACTGGTTCTATATCAACTAGATTTGAAAAGGTAAGGAAAATATTTCGTAGACACATGCAATATTTTATTGCCAACGGAGGGTCATGTAATTATGATGTTGAGGGCATAGGTGAAATTGAGTTTCCTTTGAGGTATATACATCTAGTGCAACAATGGGTACCTAATAATCTACGTCAAGTGGACTCAGATTTCGTCATCAATGGGAGGATGTATCACATTGCTCCTTTGTCCTTACATGGATTGGGGCTATTTTCCATGTATGGCATAAAGGTCGGCTATGGCACTGTAATTGAATTGATGGAGTATGTCAGACCATTATACAGATACAATAACTAGTTGATCTTGGTCCAATATACTCAGAGTATGCAGAGATACAGAGTTGCTGCAAATTATATACAACTAGAAGCGAACAATAAAAACAAAGGGGTGACTATGTATATTGATGGGAGACCAAAAGCGTCTGGAAACATTGTTGGATTTATAAATAATACACATCCAATGACATAAACTAAGAAATCGTATTGTGAATTTGAGGGACACAAAGAACATCGTATATTTGTATGTGCAACAAAAACAATACTTCCAGGTGAAGAGTTGTTGATCGATTACAACTTAAATCGAATAGATGTGGCTTCCACAGTCTAGGGTAGCCATGGAAGGTCACACGCTATGCCTCATCAGGTAAATGCTAAATATAGTAACTAAACACGACTACAATAACTAAATGTTTTGATTTTTTATGTTGACATTCGATTTCAACTGTTGACATTCATTTTTTTCATGCCTACTATGAATATTTCCATGTGATAACATGCTTATTGCACTGTTATAAGTATCTCATTTTTTTATGTTACAATTATTGACTCAACTTTTATTAATTGATTTATCTTGTCAGGGTGGCAGCAGTGGAAAGCCACATGCTTCTTCCATAGTCCAAGGTGACCGTGGAAGGTCACAATCTATGCCTCATGAGGTAAATGTTAAATATAGTAAATAAATATGACTACAATAACAAAATGTTTCGATTTTTCAGTTAACATTTGATTTTCGCTATTACCATTCGCTTTTTTGTGCTTTATGGCAATTTGAGCTCTGTTTTGGCACGACAGATCTAGAGTTTTCAGCAACACTTGTTTATGACGTCAAGGGTTTGAAAGTTGTCTCTACTTGAGCTTGGGTCTACTTGCAACACCGAACCTGTCCTTACTTAGCACCAGGGTATTTCTTAAGGATTCTAATAAAATACCTAAGTATAGTATTCTAGGTGATTATTTTGGATTGAAAAAATCATATATATAGATAGGTAGGTGAAAATTAATATGGAACATATAGGTTTCTACTGAAAATTGAAAATTTTGGCGAATATTACAATAAAAAAACATATTTTATGTAAATATAGGCGATATTAGAGAGTAAAAATGACCAAATAACAAATTTATTTTTTGAAAAAAAGCCCAAAAAATAGCCAATTGGCGAAATTTCGCCCCTAAAAATTACCCTGCTTAGTAGTGTCCTTTATGAGGGTTTCTACATCAATTTTGGTTCTTCCTCCTTCATGCGTGCAAGTCCATATTGTTGCTTGCTATAGCTGTGTTTTTTGCTGCATTGATGGTCTTTGTCTATTTTGAGGGATACTTGGTGTGCTGGTTGATTTTTGGGAGTTGATCTTTACTGTGCCATACCTCTTTGAGTGGTTGGTTCTTTTGTTGTACTTGTATGTTATTCTTATCAATATTTATGGTCTCTTTCTCTCAACTATGTTTATGCCCTTTACAAAGGGCCAATTTGTTCTAGTTATTGACTTGCCTCTGATAGGAAAGATTTGATCTGAAAGTTAGAATATGAGTACAATGAAGGTTCTTCCCATTAGGTAAGTCATCAGCTATGATTTTGACATGTTTGTTCTACGATTTTGCTGCATTGTTTGTTGTTTAATGGCGCATACAATATTTAATGGTAGTCTTGCAACATGGTATGTATTGGTAGGTAGTAGTATGATTCCTTGTTATTGGTTTCTAATTTTTCAGGTGCTAAGGAATTTGTATATATAAAGACTAAGGTTCCCACACTCTTCATCAATGTACAACACTTAATTTAAACACATAATTTTCATCTCTTTCAACTTTAACACAAGGACCTCTTGGCCCTTGGGAGTATTAAGGTTGAAAGAGATGAACATTATGTTTTAATGGAGTAGTTGAAAGAGATGAACATTATGTTTTAATAGAGTATTTGAAAGAGATGAAAATTATGTTTTAATGTTACAACTGTGCTATCTTGGTTCACTAATTTTGTTGGTGCAAGTGTGCTTCCATGTTTGGTTTCCCCTTGGTGGGGTATTTTGAAAGTCGGATTCTAGCAGAACCTAAATGAGTATGAGAGGATCACATCCTCCAAGTTGAACCCTTCCCATACAGTGATGATAAGCTTTCAGTTATTGCATGGCACATATGTGGATCATAAATTGATATGTCTAGATCTTCAATGGTAGCAGACAAAGTGATGTTATTACATGAGGTGTGTCTCCAAGGAATTTATGATATGGTTTATAAACTACAAATTGCATGGTCAACTATGCAACCTACTTCTCAGTGCCAAAAGGTTATTTATGATGATTTTTTTGCTACATGAGATCATTCCTAGTAATAGAATATAAATAAGTTGTCAATATTTTTTTGATTAACATGTCTCTTTCCCATCATGTGCTCAAGGGACTATTTTTATCTTATCAGCATATTCCATACTAACTTGACCAATTTTGGCCATGCTTGACAAGGTTGCATAAGAAGGATCAAATTTCCATATTCTGATGAATATGGTTGTCATTGATGACAACACATTAATGAAAAAGACTAAATTGGTACATGAAGAAATGGCACAATGGCATGACATGGTAGAACACACATGAGAAGGAAAGCAAGGATGGAAAAGGTGACAAGACAAAAGAAAATAAAATCATGGAAATGGACAAGGTGACAAGCAAGTGCTAGTGACCAAGAAAGCATGACAAGAAGCAAGAATGGAAAAGATGACTAAGTATGGAAATTCTTGTTATGGAAGACAATGGAAAATGTGACAAAGGACAATGACATGGAATAAGGCTGAACATGAAGGACAAAGACATGTGGTGAGCATGGAAAGCAAGTATAGAGGACAAGAACAAAGGACATGACATGGAAATGGAAAAATGACAAAGAGAGGACAAGCAATTGACATGGAAACCATGAGATGATGATGAGGACATTGATGACATGGAGCATTTGATGACAAGGCATTTTCGAGAGTTGAGAGCATCTTAGTGGTCTTACGAGCATCTAAGAAAATTCCTTTGCGGCAATTTGAAAGACCTTGTTACAGGAATTATTGAACCACTTGCGGGCATGCTGATAAGTAGATGCAGGCATAAATAATAGCCTTGCAGGCATGTTTAAAAAGGTAGTTGCAGGCATTTGAGAAGAGCCATGCGGGCATCTTGGATGGCCCCATTGCAGGCATTGGTTGGAAGGTCTTATTGGCCCATTGAGGGAATATCCATGAGGGTGTGCAGGCATTTTATTGAAGGCCTATGGGCATTTTCATAGTGACCATGAAGAGCAGTGCAGGCATTTTGAGAAGAGACTGTTGTTATGGAAGACAATAGAAAATCTGACAAAGGACAATGACATGGAATAAGGTTGAACATGAAGGACATATACACGTGGTAAGCATGGAAAGAAAATATGGAGGACAAGAACAAAGGACATGACATGGAAATGGAAAAATGTCAAAGGGAGGGAAAGCAATTGACATGGAAACCATGAGATGATGACAAGAACATTGATGACATGACATATGACATGGAGCATTTGATGACAAGGAATTTTGGAGAAATGTGGGAATCTTAGTGCTCTTGCAAAAACCTTAGTGCTCTTGCTTGAATCTAAGCAAATTCCTTTGCAGACATTTGAAAGACCTTGTTGCGGGCCTTATTGAAGTACCTGTGGGCATGTTGATATGGAGCTGCAGGCATAAATAGTAGCCTTGTAGGAATATTTGAAAATGCAGTTGCAGGCATTTTTGAAGAGCCATGTGAGAATTTTGGATGGCCCCATTGCGGGCATTGTCTGGAAGTTCTTATTATCCCATTGCAGGAATCTCCATGAGGGTGTGCAAGAATTTTATTGAAGGCCTGCGGGCATTTTTAAATAGCCCATTGTAGGCATTTTCAGAGTGACCATGAAGAGCAGTGTGGGCATTTTGAGAGGAGACTACTGTTATGGAAGATAATGGAAAATGGCATGGAATAAGGCTAAATATGAAGTAGAAAGAAATGTGGTAGGCATGGAAAGAAAGTATGGAGGACAAGAACAAAGGACATGACATGGAAATGGAAAAATGACAAAGAGAGGATAAGCAATTGACATGGAAACCATGAAGTGATGACAAGGACATTGATGACATGACAAATGACTTGGAGCATTTGATGACAAGGCATTTTGTAGAGTTGCGGGTATCTTAGTGATCTTGTGGGAATCTAAGCAAATTCCTTTGCAGGCATTTGAAAGACTTTGTTGCGGGCATGTTGATAAGAAGCTGTGTGCATATATAATAGCTTTGCAGGCATATTTAAAAAGGCAGCTGCAGGAATTTTTGAAGAGTCATGCGGGAATCTTGGATGGTCCCATTGAGGGCATTGGTTGGAAGTTCATATTGGCCCATTGTGGGAATCTCCATGAGGGTGTGCGGGCATTTTATTAAATGCCTGTGGGAATTTTTAAATAGCCCATTGCGGGCATTTTTCAGAGTGGCCATGAAGAGCAGTGTGGGAATTTTGAGAGGAGACTGTGAGCATTTTGTAATGACCCTTGCGGGCATAGTATTGGGGTCCATGTAGCCATAAAAATGGAAACCATGTGGGCATGAAGACCGATGATGTGGCTAAAACACCAAATATATATTTATATATATTTGTTGAATATAACATGGAATGAAAAAATATATTCTAATTCAATGTAATAAAAATGACAAGTCGACCTCCTAATATCATGGATAAGCCAAGTATAAATAAAAATCAAATAGTTGATTGGAATGAAATTGTGTGGAATATTTCGGATGAGTATGAGTGAGCTCTGAATTTCGAGGGCAAGATGAGAATAGTTTCGGTGGTGGAGCAACAACAGTAAAAAAACTTTTTGTTTATCTCTTATTTCTGGTTTGGATGATTGCTAAAGACATGATGCTTGGTTGATGATATAGTAGTAGCATGATGAATACTTTTTATCTCTGATTTCTGGGCAGCAGTAAGGGTAGTTTGATGTGAATAATATAAATGGAAAGAATGAGAAGATGATGGGCATGATGAAGCTTGGACAGACTGATTGTGATGATTATTTGATGTGAATGTAGACAGTTTAAAGTGTATGGACAGAAGTAAGATGAACCTACAAGAAGAATGATGACATGAGGATGATGCAATTGTGGATAGAGCTATAAGGATGTAATGTATGAGTGATTGATGTAATGATGATAGAATGATGATGTATGTGATGTAATGTGATAAATGTGTGTATGTTAAATACAAGCTGGGTCTTGTAGTTATTTTTCTTAGTTGGATCTCAGAAAAATACCAAGCTGAGTCTTGGATTATAAGTTGGTGCTTCTGATTCAGTTGTAGTTGATTAACCCCCCAGTTGTAGTCGATTGAAGAAATACAAATATTACAAAACTATATCTTGTGTCTCTTGCAGTGAGCTGATGATAATGTGTTTTACTTGATGAATGACACATGCTTAGTTTATTACTGAAATATAGTTCATTGATGAATATGATATTGAAGTGAATTTGTAAATGATGATATAAGATTTGAAGAAGAAGGTTAAATTTTCAATAATTCCAAGCTCACTAATTCACCCCCCCCCTCAGTGAGCCATTGTGTCTAACAACCTCTTCCAATAATGAGCAACATCAAAACAACTTACCACCAGTTGGCACTACAGAGATCCTACACAGATTTTCCATGTGAACAACTACTCTTTTTCCCTAGGGGTTGAGTTATTTTTCTATTATTTATTTATTTTTCAATAAAGATGAAATCAGTGCACCTTATGTTTTTTGTAGTATGATGAATTATCGCTAGTAGCTCTTCACTTGTAGTAGAGAAAGTGATGTTATTTCACGAGGAGAATATAAAACTATTCTCGAAGCAGAGAGGAGCTCAATAAGATATAAATACTCTTTTATTCCTATGTATTAAAGATGGTTGTAAATTTTTAAATGCATGTCTATTTCTTAAAATATTGTTAATAAATTTAACATTTCATCGTTCATTGATTTCTACAGGACTTTGTAGTCGGATTTAAATCACTATTTATTTGCTTATATATTATTTACTCATATAAAAATTATGTCTTTGATGGTTTATGCAGGTCTTGGTGATGGACATGCATCTCATGTACCAGTCTTATCAAGTTGTATGGGTGAATGGATCTGGCGAAAGGACAATGATAAGATAACATTTTTGACATGTTTTTTAAAGTGGGTTTTTACATGGCTTTCTCCTTCTACTTTCCAAGTTCTCTAGTTATTTTAGTGTTTAGAAGATTTGTCTTGAAATGCATCAAATATATAATTATTTTATGTTTGGGGATCGCAATCAACATTTTGAATTTTGGTTTCTATTTTTTAATTGATGCTTACTAGTGAAGGATAATAGGAATCCATTGTGTTGAAATACCACTCTTAGGTCAAGATCATAGTCATCACACACTAAGACAAAAGTATTACTGAAATCTGACATGGTGAAAATTAGTTATACCACTATGGAGAAAGGGTTGTCTAGGAACCAATATTTTTCTAGTGCAAGGAGTAATCAACTCAATAAGGTCGTATATTAACAAGAATGGATTAACAATTTCATGGCCTAGCACAGCCAAGGAATCCATACTCTAAATCGTGGATCCCTCCCTCAGAGAATAAGATGAAGTGGAATCCCTTGGAAACCTAAGGTTCTTTCCCATAACAATGTCGCAGAAGGAGATTCAAGTACTAAGTAGCAGGGGGAGGCCTAATGGGAAGGGAATCCTCCTCATGTCTTTTAGTCTTATTGTAAACTCATACTCTTCCAAAGTTGTGATGATCAAGTATGAATCTGACTACAATGCCCACAATTATCACGCATTTCCCATGGTCTTTTCTCATGCGAAGGATGTACATGTAAGGGACCTAGAAGGTCACAAATACTTGGATTTCCTTTATTCTTACTCAAAAGATGGCCATGAGAATATTTTGAATACATTAGCCCAACAAGAATAGAAACTTACACTCAGCTCTAGATATTTCTACAATGACAAATTCCCTTTCTTTTCCTAGCATCTAACAAGGTTGTTTGGCTATGAAATGATGATAGAAACTAGAAGAAAAAACTATAAAGAAAGAACAAAAATAATAAAAATGAAGAATCCAAATAGAGAATGTTGGCTACTAAGTTAGCTAATGGAATTTATCACTCAAATAACCCTAGTACATTCATTTTCATAAGATATTAAGTATAGAAATCCCAACTATTTATCATATAAACATAGATCATGACTAGTAGTAGAAATAAAACCCCAACTCAAAAAAACAACATGATTTACCATTGAAACATATTATGACTCAGTATAATTTAGTGTGACATGTGAAAGCTAATATAGAATAAACATCCCATCATTAAAGTTTGGTATAGTTATCAATTATGCTATCAAATAAAGCACACCACAGAAAAAGAAGTACAAGGTTTATAGTGGGAAAAACATCTTATGTGATGGAAAAAAGCCACTTCAAAAATATAGTACTTGGTTGCAAATAAAGTATTGCAATCCTCCCATTGTACTTATCGAGGAGAAAATTCAAGGTAGTAATATGGATACAACCATATATCTAAGTCCATCTACTATTTCTATATAAGAATATCACTTAACCAAGTTAATAAGTGACTACGAAAGCAGCCCAACTTTTGTTTATATTAATAAAAATTTCAAAGGTGCTCTATGAAATTCACACCCTTGTCAGTAGTGATAAACTTGGATAATATATTTTGGAGACATTTCAACTACTTAATCCACTTCTTAAAGGTTGGTTGCCACTTCAAAACCTTGAGTGTGCATGGGGTTCCATATTGCTTATAACTTGTGGCCGGATGCAATTTCTATGGGATTTTGACAGAAGAGTATCCCTTATTGCAACTTGTAGCTAAACAAAGGTGGTTATGTTCAGTTGTTTATCCCCTGAGGGCATTTCACTCATTCCATCAGGTTTCTTGTGGTTCCTGACCTCTTAGGGACTATTGTAATGCTTCTCTGTGAGCTTAAAAGAAGTGCAATTTAAAAAACAACATTTTCTCCAAGTTATTGATAAGTAGATTTGAGTTTTAGTCCTATATAGTCAATCTCTTTGTTAACTATTTGTCTCAACAACTCTTTCAACGCCAATTATGTTTTCCATCCAAGATTTGGAGTGTCTTCACTTGCATTTTTAAGACTACTCAATTCATTTCCCTATTAATTTCTTGTTTCTATCGTCCACATTGACCATTATTCATTACAAGCTATAAGGAGTAGTATGCCTTATTTCTTGTTTTTGTTCCCAACAGATGAAGGTGTTGATGCTTAACCTATAACCTGTTGTATGCCTCCTTATCAACATGTGGATGAGCATTGATTTTGAGATCAGTTTGTTGCTGTTGTAACACCTTTTGCATGTGTATTTCTTATTGGCATGTGAGTGCTTCCATCAATGCTAATTTTAGTATGCGATTACCATACTTTTATGACTTTTTTAGTACTTTTCTTGTGGCTTATTTCAGTATATGATGGTTGTGTTTAGTGATTCTTTTGGAGGGTTCATATCTATTTTAACATTGACGTTATTTTTGAAGGTTTTTTTAATAATCTTCAAGCCATAGTTAGAAATTTATATATCAGCTATAGGGGTTTCATATTGCTGGTAATAAGCATTGACGGTTATTATTAGTTTTTTTAAAACTTCCAGGTATCATCAATATAATGACACAAATTCATAGAAAGTATAGAAAAACCATCGGATGTTCTACCTTCATTTTGTTTGTTTGACGAATGTTCATCGATCGTTGTGACGTAACATCGTCGCAAGTATAGAAAAAACGTTGCAGGGTCTCCCTTCTTTTGGTCCACTCGCCGAATGTGCGTCGATAGTTGTGATAGAACATTGCCGAAAGTATAGCAAAACTCTCTCTTTGTTCGACACAAAACCATCTCTAGAGATAAGGTTTTGAGTGGAAGAAAATTATCAAAACCATCGAACATTCTACCTTCATTTTTTATGTTCGATGAACATTCGTCTATACTTGCAATGGAACAATGTCGCAAGTATAGAAAAACCGTCGGAGGGTCTACTTTCTTTTGGTCTATTCGTCGAACGTGCATCGATACTTGTGACGTAAAATCATCGCAAGTATAGCAAAACCCTCTCTCTATTCAATGCAAAACTGTCGATATAGGGATGTCGTTTCGTCGATATAGGGACGATTTGTATAAAATGAATAAAAAAAAATCAATTCAAGACCACCTTATAGAAGACACGTGGCCAACAATTTTCATCTCTGTTGCGATGAATTTCCAAGTTCATCGTTATATCCATGAAATAGGTTCCATGAAAAAATGAGACCATGATCGTCAAAATTGAGACGAAAAAACGTGGAAATAATAATGAAAAACCGTGGCAAATTTCCTCATATGTACTAGTGACCCCTTAAATTCCATATCTATCTAGACCCATCAATTCCAACCTCTCTCTTTATATATCATTAATCCCTTGATATATGTTTCTCTCTCTAAAACCCTAATCCTTGATCTTTCTCTTTCTCTCTATCTCTCTATAAACCCCTAATCCCCAATCTCTCTCTCTCTCTCAACCCCTAACCCCCAATCCCTCTCTCTCTCACTCTCCTTTTCTCTATCTAACTATATAACCACCAATATCTCTCTCTCTCTGACTCTCTTTCTTCTAAACCACCATAGCTAAAACTCCTACACATCGCCCCCACTCTCTCTCCCACACACCATTAACCATGCATTATCACCTCGTGATATATTCTCTCTCTAAACCCCTATTATCCCCCAATCTATCTGTCTCTCTCTGAAAACCTAACCCTCAATCTCTCTCTCTCTCTCTCTCTCTAAACCCCTAACACCCAATCTCTCTATCTCTCTCTTCCCCAAACCCCCACTCATCAACCTCTTACCCATCTCCCCACTCTATCTCTCTCCCCCACACCACTAACCATCCATACTCTTTCGGTGATATCTCCCTCTCTAAACCCCTATTAACCCTCTGATCTGGGTCGTGTCTAGGAAGCACAAGGGGGACAACAGTTCGACCGAATGAGTCGGCTTTGTTATGGAGGAAGCTTAACAAATAGAATGAGCAAAAGCAGGATTACACAACACAAATAAACACAAATACGTACAAACAATATGCATCAATACAAATTTTTCTTCCATTACGTGTAAACATATAGACTTCTTCTATGTTACAATAGTATACAGGCTTATACAGAATTCTGAGATGCTTGGGTGCTTTCCCGTTACGTTCAGTTACAAAGAAGAAGTTAGAACGGTTTCAACAGTTCAATCGTTACAGTAGATAGGAAGACAAAGAGACAACCTGTCGAAGTTCGACAGTCACTGGTCGCATGTCGACGCTACTTGTCGATGTCGCGAACTGTGAGGTTGCTGAACATGTCGACGATGCACTGTGTCGTAGTATTTCAAAGTCGAGACTCGTCGGAGTTGTGTCAAATTCAGAACCTATCAAAGTTGTTGAAGTCACGTCGAGTTGAAACTTATCGAAGTTGTATCGACATCAATGAATTTCCAACTGTGATGCGGATCAGACCTCCATCCTTAAGAAACAATGGACCCCATTCTTTGCTTGCAAAGGTGAGGAAACTTGTTAGTCACTTTAGTAACAGGGTACCACTTTCCTTGAGATGGGAGTTGGCCAGCTTTGGCAACCTGAAACAATGGAATTGTGTTCATCCTTGTAAGGCATACTCGTTGTCCCACAATGGTATCGCAAGGAAAAGGATCTTGAATATTTGGATGGACGTCTTCGTGTTTTGCTGTCGGTAATTCATTTTTTTCAAACAAGGGTGCATGGTATGATCGAAATAGATCCACGTTGAAGACTGGATGCAGACCCAGGCATGTGAGATGAACCTGCAATAATTAATTAATGCAAATACACGAGATATCAGAAATAACAGAACTCAGAATCACTTTTATATTGATCACAAGCCACTTCGAGGGGGAAACCTCCTTTGAGCAAGCTCAATACAATTAACTTCATTGTGCCTTCAATGACCTCAACACACACTTATATACTAAGTCTATGCCCAATACTATGGGTCAAAACCATGGGACATATAATACTACAGGACGACTTACAAAGCATATGCGTCCAATACTATGGGCTAATATAAACTATGGATCAACAAATACTACAGGACGACTTACAAAGCATATGCGTCCAACAACAATATACTATCATAGTAAAGAGAAGGGTTGACATGGGTTCCTAACATCCCCTTTCCCTTAGAAAAAGCTTTGTCCTCAAAGCTTTGGTTGGAGAAATTGCTGCAGAATCTGAAGGAGTGGTTCCTCGGTAGCATCCTCGGGTTGCATTTTGGGCCAGTGACGCCTTTGGAGTGTCAGGGAGGATTGCTTGGAAGGCTATACACCAACAAGAACCCTATTAGCTGCATGGAAAATGCGCTCAGAACGGTGTTGATCGGCTTGTTATTTCAGGCGAATTATGGCCATGTGACGATTGTCTTGCAGAATGAGAAGAATCTGATTGCAGTTGCGAAGAACCGAGTCAATTTCCTGAACTAGGGAGTTGCGAAGGGTGTATGGAAGAAGAACTGGCGGTGTCTATCCATAGACTGCTTCATATGGTGTCCTTTGAGATGTGGTATTTTACCACCAGAGTGCTACTAGGAAATCCATAGAAATAGTTGGCCAAAGCTGTTTAGGGGTGGGAAAGGGTTTGAGCAATCCTGAAAGGAGTGTCGTTTCACCCTTGTTGACCTGGAAAGTATCACAGTCAGCCACCATCTGTTGAATTGTCATTTTCAGTCTCTGCCAAAAGAAGTTACATTGTTACCGGTCATACATTTTGAAGAACCTAGAGTGCTTTGCTAATGAAGAAGAATGGAGTTCATAGAAGAGATAGTCATGTTGAACATAATGCAACCAATTTGGAACAAGTAGAGAAAGAGATGTAAGAGAATATGGGTCATCAATTGTGCGAGAAGGAGCATCTTCCACCATATTGTCCTTACCCTTCTTGTAAGTGATCGCATAGGGATAACCCATTTCAGGTGTGTTGGGTAGGAGACCCAGTCTTCCACAAAATTTTCCAAATCTGGAGATGAGTCTTGATGTAGAAATAATTCCCTAATAGGTATGGCTGCCACTTCTATACTGCATGCAAAATATCCATCAGTTCCTGCTGAGAGGTAGATGCGACTAAACTCATACCGGAAAGGTCTCTTGAAGGAAGCAAGCTCATTGGTTCAGCAAAGACACTTGCATATCTATCCAAGGAAGTAGTGGAGACCGTTGATGGGTGCATCTGAATGGAATGGAGCTGAGCGATGACACCATGTGAATTCTTCTTAAGGATTTTTTTCGGGCGATGTGAACTCATGATGCAGAGAGACCCTAGTTGTAATCCCATTAATTTGTGTTGTGCCCCATTGACTAAAGACTGCATCCAAAGTTCCACAAAATCCCATAATATGGGGCCAAGTGTGCATAACCATTGAACACCCAAAACCACATCAGATCCGCCTAAGGACAAGGAAAACATGTCATAGTGCAGGTTATAATCTTCCATACAGATACGCACATTGTGACACTTCCCCTTGCAAGGTAAGGTGCCCCCATGGGAAACCATGACTTCAAAGTTGGAGAAAGGATGGACAAAACAATCATCCTATTTGGCAATCTGAGGGTCAATGAAGTTATGAGTGCTACCAGAAGCAATGAGTATGGTAAGAGGGAGTTTCTTGAAGTATCCCCTGACTCGCATTGTTTGTGGGGTGGTGACGTCGGTTACAGCATGGAGAGAGATCTCAGGTGGGTCGTCCTGAGATGGGGTGTCAATAGGCGGGTGTTGAATGTCGACCTGATCATCTACTATATCTAGAGCTTCTTCATCAAGTTCTGAGGCAGGTGGAGAATCCACATCCAAGAGATAGAGCTTTTGTTGAACACATCTATGTCCTCGAGTGAATTTCTCATCACAATTATAACAAAGCCCTTTTTCTCGGCGTGCCTGCATATCTGTTTCAGACAAATGCTTGATAGGAGTTGGTTGAGGAGTAGGCATGATGGGAGGTCATTGGGAACCCATATTTCTGAAGGGAACAAAGGTGGGTTTGGAGCATTGTTGAGCTGCAATCTTGTCCTCTTCCAACTTAGTCAACCCTAGGACTTGCATCATTGTGTTGGGACATAACATTTTGACCTCTGAGCAGATTTCATCCTTAAGACCACTGATAAAACAACTCCTGTAGAATTCATCAGACAATCCTTCTGTGTGATTGGCCAGTTTCTCAAATTATGTCTGATACTCTCTCACTGTGCCAATTTGGTGAAGCTTAGTTAGTGCTCCTGTGAAGTCATCAAAAGCACTAGGACCAAATCGGGGCAAAAGGAGTTGGAAAAAATCTGTCCAGTTTTGTTCGGGATGAGCTTTGATGTACCAATGGTACCATTGAAGGGCTTGTTGTTCCAAATGAAAGGATGCAAGTGGAACTTTTTGGACATCAAAAGTATTATGCAGACTGAAATATCGTTCTGCTCGGTATATCCATCCAGTCGGATCAGTACCATTGAAGCGAGGAAAATCAAGCTTCGGCCCACAAAAATTGTTGGAAGAAGGGAACCCAGTGGCTGCAAAAGATTCTGGCTGTCGGTTATTGTTCATGGCTGAATGCTCAAGATGGAGGCTGAGAAATTTTTCATCCAGATCTTAGAGTTTGGTTTGGATGGCCGCAAGTGCTTTCTCCATGGTTTTTGCTCCTATGCAGGTGACAACCACAACCAAGAGGTTTTTTTTTTTTTTCTTTGGAAATGGATAGAAAAACACAAACAAAAGCTTATTTAGTAAAGGAAGATTTGGATTTGGGAAAAACTCAGATGGGTAATTGGGGTTTGACTGGGTTTTGGACACTTTCTGATGGACAGGGAAGCTAAAACTGGGGATTTCAGAAGTGGGTTGAAAGAATGAGAAAATTTGGTAGAGAGGGACAAAGAAGCAGAATTAGGAAAGGAACACGGTGGCAAAAGTTGAAGGCGTTTGGGTGAAAATTGAAAGAGTTATGGAAAACCCTAAAAATATACAAATGTGGGATTTCTGGTCTTGGGAAGTGGAATTTGGGATAGGGTCTTCATGAATGAAATATGCAGAATGGGATTGCAGGGATGTCAGTGAAGTTTCAGGGAAAACAGAGTTGAAACAAGGGAGATATAGCCGAAAAACAAAATTTAAAAACAAAATGGATTGGCAACAGTGGCACGGAATGGATCCGTAACAAATGGATCTGCAACTGCGTGGAAGAGATCGAAAACAGTTGGATCTGAAATGGCGACTGGATCTGGAACGACTTTCAGAATAGATCTGAAACGGCTGGATCTGGAGCGGAAGTGATCGACAACAGTTAGGATGAAAATAGATATGGACCCGAGGTATGTGCGACTTCCTATCGGTTCAGGGGATTCAATCGGCCACCAATGTTGTCTGACGGCTTGTGTATTGGGGCAGTACCCCTCACTCCATAGCTCAGGTAAAATGGATAACCGCTTTGCCACAAACGACAACTCTTGGTTTACCTCACGGGTGGGAACTAGTCAATCAGGCAGGGGTTGTTGCCCTTTTCGCTGGCAGGTCCTCTCAATGGGATAGCTACTTTGGGGTTCCTATGGTACTCCTCACAATGAGTTTTAGGGATTATTCCCAAGTACTTCCCATGGTTAAGCGGATAGGGGTTATTCCCAAATCCGAACTTGCAACAGCGCAAAAAATAATTTGGTAGAAATTCCATCCAATGAGCCCAAGAAAGTGCTCTGATACGAGATGAGATGAACCTGCAATAATTAATTAATGCAAATACATGAGATATCAGAAATAATAGAACTCAGAATCACTTTTATATTGATCATAGGCCACTTCAATGGGGAAACCTCTTTTGAGCAAGCCCAATACAATTAACTTCACGGTTCCTTCAATGACCTCAACACACACTTATATACTAAGTCTATGCCCAATACTATGGGTCAAAACCATGGGACATATAATACTACGGGACGACTTACAAAGCATATGCATCCAATACTATGGGTCAATACTATGGGCTAATATAAACTATGGATCAACAAATACTACGGGATGACTTACAAAGCATATGCATCCAACAACAATATACTAACATCGTAAAGAGAAGGGTTGACACGGGTTCCTAACAGCATGCAAGAATGTCGAGCTGGAAAGCATTTTCACCAATATGTCAAAGAATACTGTACGGACCAAATCGCAAAGGTTTTAACTTCTTGAAAGGATTAGTGAAGCGCTCCTTCTTAAGATGTAGCCAAACCTTATCCCCAATTTGGAATGTATGAGGGATACAATGCTTGTCATGTTGGCCCTTAGCTTTCTCGTTTGCTCTGTGAAACATATCTTATGCTTTCTTTTGGATGTCGCAAATCTGTTCTCAAAACTTGACTGCTTTATCAACTTCTCGCTGGCTGTGGTCTATGTCAGAGTTCGACTGTGTGGAGGAGTTGATCAAGTCGATAGGCGCTAAGGGTTGAAATCCATAACAAACTTCAAATGGAATCTTTCCTATAGAGTTGTTCTGAGATCGATTGTAGCTGTGCTAGATGTATGGAATACTTTCATCCCACGTGCGTCGATGCTTGTGATTGTACATGCGAAGCAGTTGTACTACAAGGTGATTTACAACTTACGTCTGTCCATCAATCTAAGGATGGAAATCTGTTGACAATGAGATTCATGTGTATAGCAATTGCCAAAGGGTCTTCCAAAAGATGCTGACAAATCTGGCATCTCGGATGGAAATGATGGTTGTGGGTAAACCAAAGTGTTTCCAAACATGCGTAAAGACGAGTTGAGCAGTCTATTGTTTTGTCGTGGTATTCTTACATGGTATAAGAATGGCCATCTTGGAAAATCGGTCGACTACTACTAAGATCACGTCATGCTGATGTCTGGTAGTAGGACAACCCATCAAGTAGTCCATAGAAATAGATTCCCATGGTTGACGAGGAACTGGTAGAGGTGTGTACAATCCCTATCGTCGATTAGGTGGCTTATTAATGGCGCAAACAATGCATGATCGAATGTACTTGTTGACATCATATTTAAGTGCAGGTAAAAATAAATAATTCTGTAGAATAGAAAGTGTCTTTTCTACTCCAAAGTGTCCTGCAGTCTTGTTGTAGTCTGTGTCCCAAATGATCTACTGTCGATGCTCATCGGTTAGTACACAAAGTTTTCCAAGCTTGTATAGCAAGGTGTCTCTCAGGAAATAGTCGGAGTCTAAGGTCAACGACTTATTAGTCTGTAAATTTCAGTAGACTGCTAAGAGGTCATTTTTCGTCCTCATACAACTGTGGCCAAGTGGTCGTGTCATATCCCTACATACTCATCACTTTTAAAAGGAGAGTAATGGGTGGTCGACTGAGGCAATCATATACATCGTTCGCTTTACCTTTTCGATACTTAATCACCAACTGGAATTGTTGTAGCTAATTAATCCACTTGATTTGTCGGTTTTTCTGCAACTTTGATTGTGTCGGAGTGAACTATAGAGGCTTGTGATCAGTGACAATGACCATTTCCGTTCCAAGGATGTAATGCCTCCATTTCTTGAGAGCTTGCACAATGGCATATAGTTCTTTTTCATATGTCAAGTATCTTTTAATTGTGTCGTTAAAAGTCTCGGAATGAAAAGCAAGTAGGTGACCAACTTGAGTGATCACTGGTCCCAAGGCATAGTCTGATGCGTCCATCTCAATCTCAAAGGGATGATGAAAATCAAGTAACACAAGTACTGGTGCAGTGTAGAGCTTGTGTTTGAGTTGTTCAAAAGTTGCTTGTTGTGTTGCTATCCACTGGAAGACAGTTTTATCATTTCCCTTCGTCAACCGATTCAAGGGCCAGGCTATGTGACTGAAGCCGAGTATGAATCGTCGATAGAAATTCACCAAACCAAGAAAACTTCTAGGTCAATGTGAATGCCTGTAGAGTCAATTACATACCCCAAATATTTCATGTTGGTCATCGCAAAAGAGAACTTGTCCATGTTCAGATAGAGCCGATGTTGCTGGAGAGTGTCAAGGACTTGTCGAAGATGTCTGACATGTTCTTCCCATGATTGAATGAAAATCAATATATTGCTAAGATATAAAATAACCCATTTGTCGATGAAAGGTTGAAGAAGGTTATCCATATGTCACATGAAGGTAGTAGCTGCGTTGGTTAAGCCAAAAGGCATGACTTACCATTCAAATAATCCTTCCTTGGTCCTGGAAGCAGTTTTCCACACATCTGAGGGATCGATTGGAATCTGATAGTATCCCGACTTGAGGTCAATCTTAGTAAATAATTTAGCACCTTTCAGACAGTTGATGAGATCATCTATCCACGGTAGAGGGTACTGATTCTTCACAGATATTTTGTTGAGAGCTATGTAGTTGATGCAAATGCGCCAAGTCCCGTTTTTCTTCAGAACTAAGACAACTGGACTTCCACAAGGATAGGAGTTGGGTAAGATATGACCTTTGTCGATATCGCAAACTGTGAGGTTTTTTAACATGTTGAAGATGCAGAGTGTGTCACAGTATGTCGAAGTCGAGACTCATCGGAGTTGTGTTGAATTCGGAACCTACCAAAATTTTCAAAGTCATGTTGAGTTAAAACTTGTCGAAGTTGTATCAAGATCAATTACTTTCTGACTATGATGTGGACTACCCCCCCTCTCTCTCTACCCATCTGTCATCAAACCCCTATCCTGCAATCTCTTTATCTCTAAACACCTAGCCTGCAATCTCTTTCCCTATCCATATCTCTATCTCTCTCTCTCTATAAACCCCTAAACTCCAATATCTCTCTCTCTAATCCCCAAACCTATAACCTATATCTCTCTCTCTAAACCCCTAACCTTAAGTCTCTCTTTCTCTCTAGATAAAACCATAACACCTAATCTCTCTCTTTCTATGCCTCTCCCTCTAAACCCCTAACCCCCAATATCTCTCTCTTTCTCTCTAAACCCATAACCACCCCACTCTATCTCTCTCCCCCCCACATTACTAAGTATCCATACTACTGCTATGATCTCTCTCTCTCTCTCACTAAACCCCTAACCTCTAATCTCTTTCTCTCTCTCAATCCCTAGCCTCCAATATCGCTCTATCTATATAAACCCATAACATCAAATCTCTTTGTCTTTGTCTCTCTATCTCTCTCTCAACCCCTAACCACCAATCTATCTCTCTTTCTCTCTCTATATATATATTTCTTTCTCTCTAAACCCCTAATCCCATTTCTCTCTCTCTCTCTCTCTCTCTCTCTCACACACACACACACACACACACAACCCCTAACCCCCAATTTCTCTATCTCTATCTATTCCAAATCCCTACTCCTCACCCTCATACCACGTCCCCCAACTTTATTGTTGGAATATTCTCTCTATCATTTTTCGCATTTTCATGCATTTAGTCATCCATTCATCATGCATGCATCCATTCATCATTTTGGTGGTCTCACCACCACCTAGAGCCTAATTTCATCTCCCTAGAGCCTGTCTTCAGCCCCCAGTAGCCCTCCTACCTACCTAATGTGCCCTATTTGACTCTCCCCCATGAAATGTGTGCCTTTTCTCACCTACCAATATTTATCATTCAGTTAGAGCGCCTTATCTCACCTACTAGGTGTTTGACAATCAGTTAGAGCATTCATTGAGCATTTCTTCCATTGATTGCTCATGCGAACTGCCTATAGCTCCTATTTAGCTAGTTCTGGAATGCCATTTGATCTTCTGACAGCCTCATGCGCCCTCCTTAGAGTCTCCATCCCCTGATTCATGCCTATATGGTTCTGTTAGACTCAGTTAGAGTCATTTGACTGACCTTGACCATTTATGACTGATACTACTAATTGGATGATGTCTCCAATGTTGTCCAAACTAGACTTTGAGGATGATTCGAATGACTTCCTTGGTTCATTCAAATTCTATTGACAGTTATTGTATTGTATTCATTATTCACAGTGCCATCTCACAACTGATGTATGATACAGCTATTATCCATTTTTTGTGTTCATGAGTGATTATTGAGTACTTTCTTCTCTTCTTCTCTACACTTCTTCAGAGTTTTGTGTGAGGCTTGTTATAGCTATCAGATCCTACTGCATATTATCACATTTATCCCCCTCTTGACCACACCACTAACAGTCCATACACCCTCAATGATATCCTCTCTCTAAACCCCAATCTCTCTCTCTCTCTCTCTCTCTCTCTCTCTCTCTCTCTCTCTCTCTCTCTCTCTCTCTAGCGCATGTGCGCTAAAAATCTATCCACCAATATCTCTCTATCTAAACACCTAACCTCCAAAAATTGTATATCTTCTATGACTCATAAACCATATCACCACTACCCTATAAAATATAAAATCCATATACCATATAGACCTTAAACCCTAACACCTAAGTTCAAATCATTAATGCATATAGATAATGGATTAATAGGGACTTGCACAATGTTGGATTATCAACAATGTCCTAGAAATAGTGGTGCCATCTGATTGAGGTAACCCTCAGGGCTCAAATCATTTGTCTTGCTAGTGAAATTTCCAAACACATATACACCTCAATGAGCCTCGATAATCATGTTGGTTAAATTTATAATAGATATGGTTTTATATGTCCAATCTCATATATATAGATCAATTTTAATTAGTTTCATCGAAATAAATAAAACACTCTACAAATTGGCGATAATAGAAAAACCACATCCATACTTAAGTAATGTTATAATTTATAATGACAAAAATTGAATCTCAGTATTTAATATAAAATTAAACCCTATAAACAACCACTATTTGTTAATCACCATTATGTAATAAATTATATATAAAGTAACATAAATCAATCTTAATTTAAGTATTTAAAATGACCACCAATCTATATTTATAACTTTGATTACTTTTAATGATTAATAGATTCAAAGAAAGATGAGTTTATACTTATTTTAATACAATATAAAATATAATGCATCAATTTTTTAGTCGAAATTACAACATTTCTTCACTGAGTTTAAAATGGTAATTATGACAATTAAAGCCCTGAAATTTTTGTGTATAGAATGGCATGTTTTTTATGATATAATATCGATATGTAAAAAACCATTTACTTAATATCTTTATTGACAATAAGTACCACTATCACTTATCAATGTTATTTAATAAACATCCAAATTTAGCAATAACATTTTAAATTAGAAACAATGTTATTTAACAAACAAACCTAGTAATAACATTCTAGAAAAAAGCAATACTATTTAATAAACATCCAAACCTAAAAATAACATTCTAAAATAGAAACAATGCTATTGTAACTATGCTTTTCTGTTTTTCTTGAGGGAAGCGCTAGCTTTTGACTCCTTTGTGACCATGTTGTTCTTTAGGGAAGTGCTAGATTTTGACTCCTTTACAAAATAACATATAAGAACTATAGTTAATTTCTTCTAATGTGTAGGTCGTTTGAAGTGCACTAAAAGTTTAATCAATAGTCTAATGCTTAGATGTGGATCAGCTCAAATCAATTGAAAAGTACTTGTTCCTCTATTGTTGACCCTTGCATTGGCATATATTGCATTTGTGCACCCAATTCTATGGAACATGGAACATTGAATAGATTCCATAACCATGCATTCAACTAAAACACAAATCATAGATAAACCTAGTTTGTGTGTCCGTTTTTTAAAATTAATTACATGGAACTCATTTAAGAGCTCACTAGACATTACGTTGAGAGGCAACGCAAAGATATTAGGGATTTACTTTATGAAATTGGAGTACAAGTCATAGAATAGAGTGAAATAAGCATTGATATGGAATACATATAGCCTATCTTCTTGAGTTTCCTTAAAATCAAATCATTATATGGGAGAAGAACTTTATTCTAAGCGGCCATTATGATAGAGTGGGCCACAATGGAGATTTCAAGTAGCGTAGTCAAAATATTTCAATTTTTCCTCAACCATCATTGGGAGAATTCTAACATTTTCTACAGCTGATTCAAAGAATTTATACATACACACATCACCCATAGAGCCTCATACTTGAACCTTAACCACACTTAGATCTCGCTTATCCTTAGATTTCTAGTCAAACATATTATCCATTAATTACAATAAATTCACCAAAATGTCTCCAGTATATTAATGATAAAAGCTTCTTCATAGAATATTTATTTAAAAACCTAAGTCTAATTTTATAATTGCATTTTCACTCTCCGCAAAGCCCACCACCATCAAACACATTTTATACACATGCTTTATTTTTTCAAGTGATAGGTTTAATAATAATTTTCATCATTCTATTGGATTCCCAATTACAAGATTGTCGTATGATTTAGAATGGAACATTGATACATCAAGTTGTAAGATAAAATGAAGAGAAATCGAGGTTTTGAAGGATCGACCTACTCCCTCCGATACCAAGAATATATAGGTTTGTTGTTTGATTGTCAAATTATTTGTGTGAGTCAAGTTTGAGTCTAGAAACCCTCCCAGACTGTCAATGCATGTGTCTAGTCTAACCATGCCAAATTTCAGTCCATACAAGCACAAATTGTAAAAATTTCAATGTTGGCCCCATTCAGTACATTAATTATTATATAGGTTTGATGTTTGATTGTCGAATGTTTTTACGAGTCATGTTTGATTCTGGAAACCCTCCCACACAATCAATGCATGTGTTTGTCTAACCATGCCAAATTTCAATCTATAAAAGCACAAATTAAAAAACATTTCAACATTGGCCCCGTTTAGTACATTGATTATTCTATAGGTTTGTTGTTTGTTTTCTGAATTGTTTGTGTGAGTCATGTTTGAGTCTAGAAGCCCTCCCATACCATCAATGCATGTGTCTAGTCTAACCATGCCATATTTCAGTCCATACAAGCACAAATTTAAAAACTTTCAGTGTTGGCCCCATTCACATGAGAGTTAAAATATGAGGGGTCAAGTACATAACTAGGCATGCCTTATTTCCAGTTTATGAAATATCATATAAAAATTAAGGTGAAATAATCATGATAATTGTGCATTACCTTACCGAACTTCTGTTTGTTTCGAGAATAGTTTAATATTCTCTACTCAACAGGGCCAATCATGTGAAGGTGGAAGATCATCTTCCCCCCATGTCACTCTCAAGTCCCCGTAACCCGGTAAAATCTATGTACTATAACATAAATTATTGTGATTTTTATCATAATTAAGAAACAATGTCTCCTACAACATATGCCAACATACTAGAAAATGGCAAAAAAATTTAAAACAATTAATTTATACTTACCAATACAAGCCAATAATTCTATCAATATTAATTCATATATATATATATATATGTTAAGTCATACCTCATACACTTCAATGCACTTCATCATATTCTTCATCCAAGTCCACATATGTATCATTCGATCCAGATTCAATATTGTAAGGATTGGCCGTATCATCATCATCATTGATGTCAGTTTCGATAATCATGTCATCGTCGATATCATCTTCATGAAAATTGTATGCTACATCATCTTATTCAACTAATTCTTTGACATATTCCTTTGGAACATGCTCATCTAACTCATGTTGATCCTCTAAATCATCTTCTTCTTCAAAACCCTCTTGATATTCCTCTTGTTAGGAACCCATGTCAACCCTTCTATTTACTTTGTTAGTAAATTGTTGTTGGACGCATATGCTTTGTAAATCATCTTGTAGTATTTGTTGATCCATAGTTTGTATTATTGCTTTTGGATGCATATGCTTTGTAAGTCATCCCGTAGTAATTGTTGATCCATATTTTTCGTTGGCCCATGGTTTGTATTGACACATGGCATTGACCCATGGTATTGGTGCCTAGATTTAGTATATAAGTTTGTGTTGAGACCAATGAAAGTACCGTGAAGTTATTTGTATTGAGCTTGCTCAAAGGAGGTTGCCCCCTCGAAGTGACCTGCGATCAATATAAAAGTGATTCTGAGTTATGTTATTTCTGCTATCTCATGTGTTTTCATTAATTAATTATTGTAGGTTCTTCTCATTTGGTATCAGAGCACTTTCTTGGGTTCGCTGGGTGAAATTTCTACCAAATTTTTTTTCACATCTCTTGCAGGTTCGGATCTAGGAATAATCCCTATCCACTTAACTGTGGGAAGGACTTGGGCATAAGCCCTAAAACCCATTGTGAGGAGTACCACACGAACCCCAAAGTAGTTGGCCCATTAGAGGACCTACCAACAAAAAGGGCAACGACCCCTACTGATTGACTAGTTCCCACCTGTCAGGTAAACCAAGAGTTGTCGTTTGTGGCAAAGCGGTTATCAGTTTTACCTGAGCCATGGAGTGAGGGGTACTGCCCCAATACACAAGCCGTCAGACAGCATTGGCGGCCGAGTGAAACCCTTGAATTGTTAGGAAGCCGCACATACCTGGGGTACATATCTATTTTCAGCTGAACTGTTGTCGATCGTTGCCACGTCGTTTTAGATCCATTCTGAAAGTCGTTCCAGATCCATCCATTTCAAATCCAGTCGTTTTTTATCTAGTGGACATTGTTTCAGATCCCTCTATTTTCGATCACTTTTGTGATATTTCAGATCTATCTGTTTTAGATCCCTTCCACGCCGTTGCAGATCCATTCCTAAAAAAAAAAAAAAAAAAAAAAAAACCGAGTATAAAATTATGTTTTTTGGCCATATCTCCCTTGTTTTCACTCTGTTTCCCTTGAAACTTCCCTAACACCCTAGTAATCCCATTCTGCATATTTCATTCCTGAGGACCCTATCCCAAATTCCACTTCCCAAATCCCAAAATCTCACATTTGTCTATTTTTAGGGTTTGCCATAACTTCTTTGGATTTCACCCAATCGCCTTCAAATTTTACCATCAAGTTCCTTTCCTAATTCTACTTCTTTGTCCTTCTCTACCAAATTTTCTCATTCTTTCACCCCGCTTCTAAAATCCCCATTTTTTGCTTCCCTGTCCATCAGAAAGTGTCCAAAACCTAGTCAAACCCCAATTACCCCTGCGAGTTTTTCCCAAATCCAAAATTCCCTTTACTAAATAAGATTTTCTTTGTGTTTTTCTATCCATTCCCCCCCAAAAAAAAACTCTTGATTATGGTTGTCACCCACATAGGAGAAACAACCATGGAGGAAGTAATTGCAGCCGTCCAAACCAAACTCCAAGATCTAGATGAGAAATTTCTCAGCCTCCATCTTCAGCAGTCATCCATGAACAATAACTGACAACACAAATCTTCGGCAGCTAATGGGTTCTCTTCTTCCAGCAATTTTCGTGGTCCGAAGCTTGAATTTCCTTCCTTTAATGGTACTGATCCAATTGAATGGACCTATCATGGAGAAAAATATTTCAGTCTGCATAATACTTCTAGTGTCCAAAAAGTTCCACTTGCATCCTTTCATTTGGAACAGGAAGCCCTTCAATGGTACTGTTGGTACATCAAGGCTCATGACGAGCCAAAATGGACAGATTTTTTCCAACTCCTTTTGCAACGATTTGGTCCTAGTGCTTTTGATGACTTCACTAGAGCACTCATTAAACTTCGTTAAAGTGGCACTGTGAGAGAGTATCAGACAAAATTTGAGAAACTAGCCAATCACATAGAAGGATTGTCTGATGAATTCTACAGGATTTGTTTTATTAGTGGTCTTAAGGATGAAATCTAGTCAGAGGTTGAAATGTTCTATCCAAATAGAATGATGGAAGTCCTAGGGTTGGCTAAGTTGGCAAAAGGAAAGATTGTAGCCCAACAGCACTCCAAACCCACTTTTGTTCCCTTCCGAAATATGGGTTCTCAATGACCTCCCATCCCGCCAGCTCCTCGACCAACTCCTATCAAGCATTTGTCTGAAATAGAGATGCAAGAACGTAGAGAAAAAGGGATTTGTTATAATTGTGATGATAAATTCACTCAGGGACATAGATGTCTTCAACAAAAGCTCTATCTCTTGGATATGGCTTCTCCTCCTGCCTCTACAATTGGTTAAGAAACTCCAGATACAATGGATGATCAGGTCGACATTCAGGAGCCACCTATTGACCCCCCACCTCAAGATGAAAAACCAAAGATATCTCTCCATTCTTTATCTGATGTCACCACCCCCCAGACAATGCGGGTGAGGGGTTACTTCAAGAAGATTCCTCTTACAATACTCATTGATTCTGGTAGCACTCATAACTTCATTGACCCTCGGATCGCCAAACATGCTGATTGTTTTGTCCATCCTTGATCCAACTTTGAAGGCATGGTTTCCAATGGGGGCACCTTACCTTGCAAGGGGAAGTGTCACAATGTGCGTATCTCTCTAGAAGATTATAACCTATGCTATGACATGTTTTCGTTGTCCCTAGGTGGATGTGATGTGGTTTTGGGTGTTCAATGGTTATGCACACTTGGCCCCATCTTATGGGATTTTGCTGAACTTTGGATGTAGTTTTCAGTCAATGGGAAGCAACACAAATTTAAGGGCTTACAACAAGGGTCCCTCCGCATCATCAGTTCACATCGCCTCGAAAAGATCCTTAAGAAGAATTCACATGGTGTCATTGCTCAACTCCATTCCATTCAGATGCACCTATCAATGGTCTCCCCTACCTCCTTGGATAGATGTGTAGGTGTCCTTGTTGAACCAATGGGCTTGTCGCCTTCAAGAGACCTTTCCAGTACGAATTTAGCCGCATCTATATCTCAGCAAGAAATGATGGCTATTTTGCTTGTAGTACAGAAGTGGTAGCCATACCTATTAGGGAATTATTTTTGCATCAAGACTGCTCTCCAGAGTGTGGAAAATTTCTTGGAACAATGGGTCTCCTCCCCAGCACACCTGAAATGGGTTATCCAACTCATGGGTTATGCCTATGCGATCACTTACAAGCAGGGTAAGGACAATATGGTGCCAGATGCTCCTTTTCGCACATTTGATAACCTATTTTCTCTTACATTTATTTCTCTGCTTGTTCCAAATTTGTTGCAATCTGTTCAACAGGGCTATCTCTTCTATGACCTCCATGCTTCTTCATCAGCAGGGCACTCTAGGTTCCTCAAAATGTATGACCAGGAACAATGTAACTTCTTTTGGCAAGGACTGAAAATGACAATTCAACAAATGGTGGCTTACTGTGACACTTGCCAGGTCAACAAGGGTGAAACAACATTCCTTTCAGGACTGCTCGAACTCTTTCCCATCCCTACACAGATGTGGATAGTTATTTCTATGGATTTCCTAGAAGCACTCCAGTGGTACAATACCACATCTAAAAGGACACCATATGAAGTAGTTTATGGATAGGAACTACCAGTTCTTCTTCCATACACCCTCAGCAGCTCCCCAGTTCAAGCAATTGATTCGGTTCTTTGAAACCGTGATCAGATTCTTCTCATTCTGCAGGATAATATACACATGGAAAGAATTCGACTGAAACAACAAGCCGATCAACACTGTTCTGAGCACACTTTTCACGCAACTGATATGGTCCTTCTTCGTCTATATCCTTCCAAGCAATCCTCCCTGAAACTCAAAACGTGTCAGTGGGATAGAATGCAACTCAAGGATGCTACAGGGGAACCACTCCTTCAGATTCTGCATCAATTTCCACATCTAAAGCTTTGAGGACAAAGCTTTTTCTAATGGAGAGGGGATGTTAGGAACCCATGTCAACCCTTCTATTTACTTTGTTAGTATATTGTTGTTGGATGCATATGCTTTTTAAGTCGTCCCATAGTATTTGTTGATCCATAGTTTGTATTATTGTTGTTGGATGCATATTCTTTGTAAGTCATCCCGTAGTAATTGTTGATCCATATTTTGTATTGGCCCATGGTTTGTATTAACACATGGTATTGACCCATGGTATTGGCGCTTAGACTTAGTATATAAGTTTGTGTTGAGACCAATGAAGGTACTATGAAGTTATTTGTATTGAGCTTGCTCAAAGGAGGTTGCCCCCTCAAAGTGGCCTGCGATCAATATAAAAGTGATTATGAGTTCTGTTATTTCTGCTATCTCATGTGTTTTTCATTAATTAATTATTGCGGGTTCTTCACACCTCTACATTATTATTTTCCTATTAAATTTTGAGCATTAATTCACAATACTCTAGGATCTTCACCGAGAGAATAACATATACAGTATATCAATGCATAACAATCACAATAAGCATGACAAGCATCACAAGAATCAAAAGCATGAGAGACAAGAGACACAGAGTTTCCGTGGCGAAAACCCTAAGGTGAAAAACCCCACAACTTCCTCAGAGATAGAGAGAGTAATGGCTCAACCAAAGTACAACCAAAATACAGTGAGATAGTCTCCTAGAAGCAGATGATCCTCCTCCTCACTAGTGTGCCACTTTCTGAGTGAGAGAAGTGTGATTTTCCAAGTGATCAAAATAGAGATCTCCCGATCTCTATTTATACTAACCTGTTTTCCGAGTGACCTTATGGGGCCGACTTGTCTAACTAGGTACATCCACAATATAATATATATTTCAGGGTCGGCCCCACACATGGTGGTCTAATAACCTGTTGCCAAGTACACACACTTGCGACACTTGTCAATACACATGACGACACTTCCTTATAGAGGAATTACACATCTCTTCTAAGGGTACAATAAATATATATGAAATACATAGATGAAATACATTCCTAAGTTACATATACATCAACACTCCCTCTTAACTAGGAAGGTATTTCTCGACACAGATCTGTTAGACAAGTCTTCTTCTCAGAATCATCGTCATCGATGCATCGTCATCATCATCGTCACTGCTATTGCTATCTTAACCAATCTCTGACTCTACTCATCATAGGAAGTTCTATAGAGCCAGTCATTTTTCATACTGGATGTAGGCCTACCAGCTGTAGGTCTTCGTCATCACTGGCCATACTATGGAAATCTCAGGACTTATTACATGTGTCACAAAACCTTAAAAGAGTCACTTGACTAGCAAGAACCCTAAAGAGCATATGAGGCCTTTTTCATCCTGTCCAAATCTCCAGGACTTATTACATGTGACCCCACCACAAAACCTTGAAAGAGAATCCCAGGACTGATTACGAGCACAAGGCTCAACCTATTGGATCTTCCAGGGCACAAATTACATGTGGTCACCACAAAACCTTGAAAGAGCATCCCAAGACTGATTACGAGCACAAGGATCAAGCTATTGGATCTTCCATGGCACAAATTACATGTGGTCATGGTAAAATCTTGAAAGAGCATCCCAGGACTGATTATGAGCACACGACTCAACCTACCGGATCTCCTAGGGCACAAATTACATGCCATAGGACAAAACCTCGAAAGAGCATTTGCCAAATATCCTAGGGCACAGATTACATGCCATAGGCAAAACCTCGAAAGACTATCTGCAGATCTCCCAGGGCACAAATTATATGTTCTCCCAAGCAAAACCTCGAAAGAGCATTTGCCAGATATCCCAGGGTACAAATTACATGCCATAGGAAAAACCTCGAAAGACTATCTGCAAATCTCTCAGGGCACAAATTGCATGCTTATCTGCACAACCTATTCCACAGCCATAGAGTATCAACCTGATACTCACAATACATCATCCTGATGTACACATGATCATCCTGATCATCATCACTGCAACATCCTGCTGCATGTCATCTGGAGCAACATCCTGAAGCTCGTCATCCATGATCATCTTGATCATACAATGCATCTACCTGATGCATACCAAGTATCTACCTGATACATATCATCATACATGATCCACCTGATCATAGAGTGTATCCACCTGATACAAATACAAATACATGATACATATCACCATACATGATCCACCTGATCATACAATGTATCCACCTGATACATATATAGATACATGGTCCAAGCATCCAACATGATGCATATACAAAAATACATACAAGTGATCCAACTGATCATATCCATCATCCAACATGATACGTACATACATATAAATGATCCAACTGATCATATCCAGCATCCAACATCATGCCTACATACATATAAATGATCCAACTGATCATATCCAACATCCAACATGATGCGTACATACATATACATATAAATGATCCAACTGATCATATCTAGCATCCAACATGATGCATACAGAAAGCAGTAACTGGAGCATCGTCCTAATGCTCATTATCCAGCGCTTACATCCATATCCGTGTGAAGGATCCTCCTTCCAACATGCTTGGAATGGCTTCTGCAAATGTGTCCATCACTTCTTCCTCGAAGTGTCATCAATCTGAAGAAAACCAAGCCTCTCCCTGAAGTACTCGAACTTCACCCTGGCCAGTGGCTTCGTCAGCACATCTGCAATCTGCTCATCCATCGCAACGTACAGGAGCTTCACAGCTCCTCTTTGCACCATATCCCTGATAAAGTGATATTTGATCTCTATGTGTTTCATCTTGTCATGAAACACTGGGTTCTCAGACAGCTTCACACAACTTTGGTTATCACAAAAGATACCAGTAGCATCCAATGGGATATCAAATAACTCAGACAATAGCTTCCACAACCATACTGCCCCACAAATAGCTGAACAGGCTGCAACATACTCTTCCTCAGCTATACTCAGTGCTACGCAGGACTGCTTCCTGCTAAACCAAGAGATCACACCTGATCGCATACTGAAGCAGCACCCAGATGTTCTCTTCCTATCTATAGCACTGCCAGCCCAATCTGAATCAACATAACCCTACAGGTTAAAATTTTGATTCGCTTCATACTTGAGCCCATAATCCACTATACCCTTCAAGTACCTCAAAACATTCTTTACCGCAACAAGGTGAACACTCCTTGGATCCATCAGGAACTGGCTTAATGTGTTCACTACAAAGCAAATATCTGGTCTTGTGTTCATCATGTACATCAAGGACCCAATCATCTGACGATACATAGATACGTCAACTGCCTCATATGAAGCATCACATAGAAGCTTCAGATTTGATTCCATAGGTGTGGCCATGGCCTTGCAATCGATCATCCCGAATCTCTTCAGGATATCTACTATGTACTTCCCTTGACCAAGGAAGATCCCACTTGCACTCTGCCACACCTCCATACCTAGGAAATAATGCATCATTCCCAAATATTTCATATTGAACTCAGCAGGAAGCTTCCTCTTAGTATCTGCAATCAATCTGTCATCTCCTATTACAAATAAGTCATCTACATACAGGAGTAGAATCACAAGATTCCCTTCCTCAACCTTGTAGTAAAGGTTGGAATCCGCTTTACTCTTGGTAAAACCCAAACTAGATAGGAAACTTTCCATCCTACCATACCAAGTTCTGGGAGCTTGCTTCAAGCCATACAAGGATTTCTTCAATCTGCACACATATGACTCCCTGTCATGTATTTCGAAACTGAGTGGCTACTCCACATATACTCCCTCTTCAACTACACCATTCAAGAAAGCAGTCTTGACATCCATCTGGTGTATTTTCCGTTTCATTGCTACAGCCAGGGCAAGTACTGTTCTGATGGAAGTATACCTTGGTACAGATGCAAAAGTTTCTTCATAATCTATTCCCTCTTTCTAAGAGAATCCACGAGCTACGAATCTTGCTTTGTATTTCTCTACACTGCCATCTGCAACATGCTTGATTTTGTAGATCCATTTAGAAGTCACAACAGACTTCTCTTTAGGTCTTGGTACAACATCCCAAACATCATTCTTCATTATTGATTGGTATTCCTCAACCATGGCATCCTTCCATTCTTTCTTTTCCGTTACTTCTTCATAACTGGAAGGTTCTTTGTTCATAATGTCACAGAGTAAAGCAACATAGTTGGTATGTGATCTGGTTCTCTTCTTTCCTCTGTGTTCTTCTTCTGGAATGCCAAATATTTCTGCATCTTGAATGAGCTCTCTAGCCCATGCAGGTTTCCTCTTGTGAGAGTTATCCTCACGAGGTGGATCTACAGGTTCTTGCGGATATTCAAACTCACGAACAACTTCTGGAATTGCTTCAGTCATGGTAGTGTCTTGCAATCTAGTTTCCTTAGGTTCTTCATAAACTTCGATAGGTGCCTTCCTTGATTTGATGAATGCTGAAGTTTCATCAAATGTTACATCCCTGCTAACATCAATCTTCTTGAACCATGGAAAGTATATTCTGTAAGCCTTCAAGTTTTCACTGTAACCCACAAGGATACCCTTCTTTCCTGAAGGATCTAGCTTTGTCCTCTTTTCCTTTGGGACATGTATGTATACTGGACAACCAAATATTTTGAGATGCCTGACTTCATGTTTCTCACCAGAAAAGACCTCTTCTGGTGTCTTGTTCTCCAATATCTTGTGGGGAGTTCTGTTCTGCACATATACAGCTGTTCTAGCTGCTTCTTCCCATAGATGCATAAGAAGATCCTAGTCATGCAGCATTGCCATTGCTACTTCCCTGATTGTTCTGTTCTTCCTTTCTACAACTCCATTCTGTTGAGAATTATAAGGAGCAGTCAACTCCCTCTTAATCCCTGAATCACTGCAAAGCTTCTTGAAGTCACCTGAAGTGAATTCTCCACCATTATCTGATCTAAATGTTAACTTTTCATAATTTACTTCAATCTGATCTAGGATCTTAACTGAGAGAACAACATGTACAGCATATCTACAGCATATCAATCATGGAGACAATAATGCAAGCACACAAGAGACACAAAGATTTACTTGGGGAAAACCATAAAGGTGAAAAACCCCAATAACTTCCTCAGAGATAGATAGAGTAATGATACAACCAACCATAAGAGATAGACACAACCTAGCAGCAAATCCTCCTCCTCCATAAGTGCGCCACTCCTCCTTGAGTGCATGAGTGAGAAGTGAGTGAGTAAATAGAGTGCCTCCCGCACTCTATTTATACTTGACTTGACTTGCCTTTTTACCTACCTCATGTAGGCTCGAACTTAACCACATAACATAATGCTGACTGGGCCAACCCCCAATAGGGTGGTCTAATAACCCTTTGACCCACATGACTTATACAGGGCCGACCCCAAACATGGTGGTCTAATAACCCATCAAGTATAAGTTACGGCACTTACAATATAAATGACGACACTTCCGTATAGAGGAATAATAACATCTCTATAAGAATACAATATACATATATGTGAAATACATTTCGAAGTTACATATACATCAACACTCCCTCTTAACTAGGAAGGTATTTCTCAGCACAGTTCTTCTAGCACAAGTCATCTTCTCTGGATCATCGTCACTGGATAATCGTCATCGAGTCATCATCATCATCGTCACTGCTGCTGCTATCTCAATCAATCTCTGAATCTACTCATCATAGGAAGTTCTACAGAGCCAGTACTTTTTCATACTGGATGTAGGCCCACCACCTATAGGTCTTCATCATTACTGGCCATACTATGGAATCCTCAGGACTTATTACGTGCGTCACAAAACCTGGCTGCAGCATCCCAGGCTATTACGAGCACACAGCTCTACCGGTAGGATCTCCCAGGAGCACATTACATGTGACCCATCACAAAACCTGGCTGAAGCATCCCAGGCTGTTACGAGCATGCGGCTCTACCTGTCAGATCTCCCAGGAGCACATTACATGTGATCTCACCACAACACCTGGCTGAAGCATCTGAGGCCTTTTTCATCCTGTCCAGATCTCCCAGGAGCAAATTACATGCCATAGGACAAAACCTCGCAAGAGCATCTGCCATATATCCCAGGGCACCGAATTACATGCCATAGGCAAAACCTCGAAAGACTATCTGCAGATCTCCCAGGGCACAAATTACATGTCCTCCCAAGAAAAACCTCGCAAGAGCATTTGCCAGATGTCTCGGGGCACCAAATTACATGCCATAGGAAAAACCTCAAAAGATCATCTACAAATCTCCCAGGGCACAAATTAAATGCTTACCTGCACAACCTGATCCACGGACAAAAAGTATCATCTACTACTCATCAAACATCATCCTGATGTACACATGATCATCCTGATCATCATCACTGCAACATCCTGTTGCATGTCATCTGGAGAAGCTCGTCATCCATGATCATCCTGATCATATAATGCATCCATATCATGCACACCAAGTATCCACCTGATACATACATAGATACATGATCCACACAATGTATCCATCAATCATACATGATCTACCTGATCATACAAAGATACATGATCCACACAATGTATCCATCAGCATACATGATCTACCTGATCATACAAAGATACATGATCCACACAATGTATCCATCAGCATCCAACATGATGCGTACATACATAAATGATCCAACTGATCATATCTAGCATCCAACATGATGCATACATACATAAATGATCCAACTGATCATATCCAGCATCCAACATGATACATATACAAAATACATACACATGATCCAACCGATCATATCCAACATCCAACATGATGCATACATATATACATATAATGATCCAACTGATCATATCCAAGCAGAAACCAGAACATCATCCTGATGCTCATCATCTATCACTTACATCCACAGCCATGTGAAGAGTTCCCCTTCCAACATGCTTGGAATGGCTTCAGCAAATGTGTCCATCACTTCTTCCTCGAAGTATCCTCGATCTGAAGCATGCCAAGCCTCTCTATGAAGTACTCGAACTTCACCCTGGCTAGTGGCTTCGTCAGCACATCTGCAATCTGCTCATCTGTTGCAACATACAAGAGCTTCACAGCTCCTCTCTGCACCATATCCCTGATATAGTGATATTTGATCTCTATGTGTTTCGACCTGTCATGAAACACTGGGTTCTCAGACAACTTCACACAACTCTGGTTATCACAGAAGATACCAGTAGCCTCCAACGGGAGATCAAATAACTCAGACAGTAGCTTCCGTAGCCATACTGCCTCACAACTAGCTGAACAGGCTACAACATACTCTGCCTCAGCTGTACTCAGTGCTATGCAGGACTGCTTCCTGCTAAACCAAGAGATCACACCTGATCCCATACTAAAGCAGCATCCAGATGTGCTCTTCCTATCTGCAGCATTTCCAGCCCAATCTGAATCAACATAACCCTGTAGGTTAAACTTTTGATCCGCCTCATACCTGAGTCCATAATCCACTGTACCCTTCAGGTACCTCAGAACATGCTTTACAGCAACCAGGTGAACACTCCTCGGATCCGTTAGGAACTGGTTCAAATTGTTCACAGCAAAGCAAATGTCTGGTCTCGTGTTTTTCAGGTACATCAAGGACCCAATCATCTGACGATACAAAGAGACATCAACCGGCTCAGATGAAGCATCACATAGAAGCTTCAGATTTGATGCCATAGGTGTGGCCATGGCCTTGCAATCCATCATACCGAACCTCTTGAGGATCTCTACTGCAGACTTCCCTTGTCCAAGGAAGATTCCATCACTCTTCCACACCTCCATGCCAAAAACAAATAGTGCATCATCCCCAACTTCCTCAACTCGAACTCGGCAGCAAGCTTCCGCTGCGTGTCGGCAATCAATCTATCCTTACCTGATACAAACAGGTCATCCAAATAGTAGTATCGCTAGATTGCCTTCCTCAAACTTGTAGAAAAGGTTGGAATCCACTTTATTCTTGGTAAAGCCCAAGCTGGATAGAAAGCTATCTATCCTACCATATAAAGTTCTGCACACATATATGACTACACCATGCTGTCTTGAAATCCATCTGGTGCATCTTCTATTTCATCACTTTTGTATTTCTCAATGCTGCCATCTGCAACATGCTTGATCTGATAGTTCTATTTGGAAATCACAATAGACTTCCCTTTAGCTCTTGGGATCGCATCCCAAACATCATTCTTCATGATCGACGGATCATGGCATTCCATTTCTTCATCCTAGATCCTGGGAACTTCAATATCTTCAATAGATATCTTTGTTGTTGGAACAAATGTTGTAGTCCTTTTGTAGGTGAAGATATACGGTCTTTCCTACAAAACAGGTTAAATTGCATGATTAGAAACATCTCATAATTTTCAGAACAAATTCTTACACATAAAGAAATATGTCATACAGTCATGCAATTTTCTTAGCCAATGCTTCAATACAACATTTATCCATATCCTGTAACTTTCTAGATGCCTCCCAATCTCTACCAGAACATTGTTAAGAGTGTGCACAACTCCCAACATGTCAGCAAACAGGTTTCATTCTAGATAAGTAGCAATGGAATGTTGTACAGTGCCATAGGCCACTTACCCATGTATATTAGTAGTATACTGTTCATCAATGCAACTATTCTAATATGCACAATACATATCCTAAGTCTAGGAACATGAGCATATACATCATTGAACAATTTTATTTAAGCAAACACATATGCAAGAAATGATAATTAAAATACTTATCTTTGTTTGTTCGTTGGGTGGACTCCCTCTGAGTCTTCGCTTTCTTGCAGGAGCTGCTGGAGTCCTAATCTGCAGTAGCTTCTTCTACACCTTTCTGTTGTGGAATGTAGAGAGATGGACAACTCCCTCTGAATATCTACATCCTTTCATAAACCACTGGAGTGTACTCCCTCTTGATCTTTGCTCCCTGGATTACCTATCCTTGAACTTATATACATTCTCGATCCCTATGCATGCTTGTTAGTATCATCATTGTGTTATCCTCTAGGTCTAATATAAAATCATACATTCATTAGTATACTATTAAAACACAATAATCTCAAGCATGTATAGTCATGATCATTTCAAACATAAATAGTAACCATTATTATTCAAGGTTTATGTAGGATTCTTATGGTTAGTCAAATCATAAGAAACATAACATATCTAAACCTATAATTACTCAACCCTATGACTCTTCGGGTTAGTTGAATCATCAATTAAGATAAGAGATATAATATGCATAAAACATGTGATTATTCAAACCAAGACTTCATGAATAATCATTATCAACAACAGTATAAGATCCTAACCCAAGGTAGGATTCTATCTTGATATAGGAAAAACATACCTGGATGAGCATGCTAGTTAGTTATGTCTAACATACTCACATGATGTCTTCTTGTTCTTCTTCAATGACTTGTGCTAGTAACCTGTATATCTCATAGGATAGCCATTATAAAACGAAGTTATACATACCTCGTAAATGGATCTTCTATAAGATCCATGACAATGGATGAGTCTTTATCCTCATGTCATCATGATCATATGTTATTGAACTGGAACATGATTTGTCTTTCTTGGTGTACCTTTCATGTTAGTAGACAACATAAACCTCATACAACACCATAATGCATTAGTACAATCATAAGTGTCAACACCCTAACCAATGAATATATTCTATCATGCATTCATAATTTTGTTAAGGTGATACGACAAATCTAAAATCAAGATTGTACTAACCGTAATAACATGAAGACAAACATACCATAAACTTAATCATGAACAAATCTCAAAACATACCTCGATGAGTCATACCTGTCGAGATCGCTTGTAATCTCCTTATGTAAAGCCTTAGCTTCATCTCCCTCTGAAAGAACATCTTCACTTATGTAGGTGACCAATCCATCTTCTTCTAGGATTAACCCAATCCACTTGATTTGCAAGAACTAGACCTGGAGCTGGATATGGGTTTGTCATAGAAACCCCAAAAATTAAAACTTTGAATTTCAAACTTTCGAAAGGATAGAAATATGTGCCTTGATAAGCTGATCAAACCGGTTATTCAGAATTTGAAAACTGCAGAGTTTCACTCCTCAAATTTGCCTTTGAAACTTCCGGATTCACTTGACGTGACCCTGAACTGGGGTTTGATGATTCCCACTCTTTTTCCCAATCAAAAAGTTTGATCCAAATCTCTAATCTTCTATTTTTCTGAGGAGCTTCCATCCGTGGTCATGGTTTTCAAAAATTCTCATTTTTACAGAAGCCTTAATTTTCCACTTTTCTGATCAAAGTCCTGAACTAGGGTCTGATCAAGCCCGACCTTATTCCCAACCAAAAATTCTGATTTTGGTCTCTAAATTTTTATTTTGATGAGTAGCATTCAACCGTGGTCTCCGATTACAAAAATTCCAACTTTTTCCGAAGCCCTAAATTCCGGAAGACATGAATGAAGGTACTCAAAAATAATTCTGTTTTGACAGAAATATGTACCTGATTGCTTCTGGTGTAACTCTAAACTTTTTGATCCACAGGGTCTCAAAAAGTTTCGTGAGATAGCCTGACCTGTCATCTTTCCATCCTGACAGGTCTGACCTCAATTGGATTCTCTGAGAGAGAGTTATGCCAAATGTTGCAACGTGACCTGTTTTGGGATAATACAGGAGTGCGAACTTGTACGGCATGCCACGTGTCACTATTTGAACTTCGGGCTCTGAAAATTATTTCTGAGATAGCTCGGCCTATTATATTTCCATCTTGATAGGTCTGACCTCAATTGGATTCTCTAAGAGAGAGTTATGCCAAGTTTCGCAATGTGACCTATTTATGGGATACTACAGGAGAGCGAACTTGTACGGCATTCCACGTGTCACTGGTTCAACTTCGGCCTCTCCAAAAGTTTTCTGAGATTGTAGAGTCTGTGTACTACCTGTACCTTTTTACAAAATTTCATTTGGAGCTTCCTAGCCCAAGTTATGACCTTTTTCCAAGGTCACCTGATTTTGACGCAGATCTGGAAGAGGGAGAAACCCTATATTGTACAGATCATAAATCACAAAGTACAACGAATTAGAGGTTGTACTTTGGACACAAGGTACCTGGAGATTTAATATTCGACCTGTAAATATTTCAGATCCGAAAACTTTGCCAAAACGGATTTATAGCGAAAGTGCTACGATGACTAGTTTTTGCTATATCAAGCCCTAGCATTGTAAGTGCAACAAGTGTCATACATGCCATATCATGCCTTCTTTCAGGCTAGCTCTGATACCATGTTAAATTTTCAGAATTTACTTCAATCTGATCTAGGATCTTAACTGAGAGAACAACATGTACAGCATATCTACAGCATATCAATCATGGAGACAATAATGCAAGCACACAAGAGACACAAAGATTTACTTGGGGAAAACCATAAAGGTGAAAAACCCCAATAACTTCCTCAGAGATAGATAGAGCAATGATACAACCAACCATAAGAGATAGACACAACCTAGCAGCAGATCCTCCTCCTCCATAAGTGTGCCACTCCTCCTTGAGTGCATGAGTGAGAAGTGAGTGAGTAAATAGAGTGCCTCCCGCACTCTATTTATACTTGACTTGACTTGCCTTTTTACCTAACTCATGTAGGCTCGAACTTAACCACATAACATAATGCTGACTGGGCCGACCCCCAATAGGGTGGTCTAATAACCCTTTGCCCACATGACTTATACAGGGCCGACCCCAAACAAGGTGGTCTAATAACCCATCAAGTATAAGTTACGACACTTACAATATAAATGACGACACTTCCGTATAGAGGAATAATAACATCTCTATAGGAATACAATATACATATATGTGAAATACATTCTGAAGTTACATATACATCAACACTGAATGTTTTAATCTTCTTGTCAGTTTGATTCTCCATCAAGGTTTTGAGTTCCTTGAACTTATCAAACACCTCATCTTTGTTCTTCAAGAACTATACCCAAGTCTTCCTGGGGAAGTCATCAATAAATGAGACATAGTAAACATACCCACTCAGAGAACTGGATGACATAGGACCACATACATCTGAGTGGATGATTTCCAGGATGTCTTTTGCCTTGTTTTCACTGCTTGGGAAAGCCTTCTTAATGTTCTTACCTTTTGCACATCCTTTGCAAACACCTTCATGTTTGGTCTTGATTTCAGGAAGACCCTCTACAGCCTTGCTTGTAATTGGAAGTGCCCTATAGTGCATATGAGCAAGTCTTCTATGCCAAAGTTCACTTGGCTCCATGGATTCATGTACCATGGCATGTTCAGTTTGTCCCTTCAATTTATACAAACCTCCCTCTTGCTCTCCAATCACTACTGCATTATCTATGTTCTTTCCCTTTGGCCACATTAGGACTTGGCCATCCACAAATGCAACCCTCATACCTTTTGCATCCAATGTAGAGATGGAGAGTAAGTTCTTCTTAAGCCTAGGTACATAAAGGACTTCTTTCATCTTCAAAGATTTTCCAGAATCTAGGTTGTAGGAGGCTTCACCCCTTCCTTTGATTGGGTATTGATAATCATCCCCAAGTTTCACCTTATGGGGTGATTCATGTTCATATAGATTCCTTAAACCTATTCATGTGTTTGGAAGCCCCACTGTCAATGAACCAATCATTACAACCATGGGAGATAGTACCTGTGAGAGCAGAAATTAGAAAATACTCTTCTTCACTTGATGAGTCATCATCACTATAAATTTCTGCCCTAGCCTTCTTCTTTGGGGGTTCATCATCTTCGGCAGCATGAGCATGATATCTTCTTTTGTTATTCTTCTTCTTGGGACAATCTGAAGCAAAGTGTCCCTTCTCATTGCAATTGAAGCATCTGAGATCTTTCTTATCTTTATGATAATGGTGGTGTGAGAATCTCCTATTATGAGATGATTCCTTCTTGGACTTGCCTTTCCTGGCATGTGATGTGAGAGCTTGATCTTCATTTCCCATCTTTTCTTCTCGGGCAACAAGCCTAGCTTCTTCTTGAGAGCATTCTTCCTGCAATTTGTTAAAGGAGATCAACTTCTTCCTTGCACAAATTCCTTGAATAAAGGAATCCCATGACCTGGGTAGGCCATTTAGAGTGGTCATCACCACTTCACCATTCTCCACCATTTCATCCACTGCTTCTAGTTGTTCCTTGATTTGGGAGACCCTTGAAAAATAAGATTGAATGGTTTCTCCATTCTAAAACTTTACTCCTTTCAATTGGTTCTGCAGGGTCATCTTCCAATTTATGTTCTTCCCTTCAAATAGCTTGCTCAAAGAGTCAAACATCTCCTTGGGTGTCTTTAGAGGAGACACATGGGGTATGAGATGGTCTTTGATAGAATCAACAATGATTCTCTTTGCCTTGACCAAGTTCTTCTTGTGCAAAAACTTAGCCTCTTCATCCTCTGGGATAGGGATGTCTTCTTTTACATATGAGTCCAACTCATTCTCTTCCAGGATTAACCCAATCCTATACTTCCAAGCTCAGAAGTTATCAGCTCCTTCAAGCTTATCCTCAAGCTTTGTGTGGTGAGACATCTTAAAGAGTACTTCAAATGGAAATAGAAAAGATTTAGGTCTTACCACTTGAAATGTTGAAAACTAGATCTCGTCCTGGATTAGGGTTTGTCGGAAAAACCCTAAAAATTCAAAATGTGAATTTCAAATTTCTGAAAGTATAGAAATATGTGCCTTGATGAGCTGATCAGCCTAGTGTATTCAGAATTTGAGATCAGCAAAGCTTTACCCTTCAGATTTGCCTTTTTGTCCTCCCGGGCTTACTAGGGAGAGCCATAAATTAGGGTTTGAGCTTCCCAGAGATCTACCTAGCCACAAATCTCAATCCAGAGCTCTAAACTTCGATTTGTGCAAGGATCTTCCAGCTATGTCTTCAGATTTCAAAAGTTCCTATTTTTGTGGAAACCCTATTTTTAGGGCCAAATCTGAAAAAACTCAGAATTGAATTCTGATTGGACAGATAGATTCTCCTTGATGAGTAGAGTCAATGTACTATACTTCTTTTCCACAAATCTGTGGAGAGAAACCCAATAAACAAGAAACTCAAGTTTTCGTCATTGCAAAATGTCTTCTTCTCAGGTTAGCTCTGATACCATGTTAAATTTTGAGCATTAATTCACAATACTCTAGGATCTTCACTGAAAGATTAACATATATAGTATATCAATGCATAACAATCACAATAAGCATTACAAGCATCACAAGAATCAAAAGCATGAGAGACAAGAGACACTGAGTTTCTGTGGGGAAAACCCTAAGGTGAAAAACCCCACAACTTCCTTAGAGATAGAGAGATCAATGGCTCAACCAAAGTACAACCAAAATACACTGAGATAGTCTCCTAGTAGCAGATGATCCTCCTCCCCCCTCGTGCGCCACTTTCCGAGTGAGAGAAGTGTGACTTTTCGAGCGATCAAAATAGAGATCTCCCGATCTCTATTTATACTAACCTGTTTGCCCAGTGACCTTATGGGGCCGACTTGTCTAGCTAGTTACATCCACAATATAATATATATTTCAGGGCCGACCCCACACATGGTGGTCTAATAACCCGTCTCCAAGTACACACAATTGCGACACTTGTCAATACACATGACGACACTTCCTTATAGAGGAATAACACATCTCTTATAAGGGTACAATAAATATATATGAAATACATGGATGAAATACATTCCGAAGTTACATATACATCAACATTTCCGGCCTTCCCCTTGGATCATGTCTCACAACAAATAACCAACACCCTCTACCTAGAACCTCTGAGTAAAATACATGTTCACATTGGCTTGGAAGAACATAGGGCTTCATTCCTAGCTCAAACAACCTTGTATTAACCATGGTAAATCCATTAGCATGTTCAATAATAGTTCTATCGGGATCACATTGATTCAATCCTAACTTGTACCATTTGACAACGAACAGAACTAATTTGAATGATTTAAAGTCACACTAAATAATATCTTCCAAATACCCATAGTATCAATTTTTTAATATTTTTGAAAGTCTATCACTTCTAGAGGAATCATTGGTCACCTTAAAGACTTCAGTTATCCCACAATCAGATGTTTTCTTCATTTGATCCAACTTTTTGAGGCGAAATTTACGACCATTGCACCACATAGCCTTATGGTGTTTTACCTGCAATATGCTAGACACATAAAGATTACATCGTCAATTGATGATTAAGTACATATTTATGATTGGAATGTATGCAAAGAAAAAAAAAATAACCTGTACATCAATATAATTGAAAAAAATTAAATAGTATGGCTGATTTTATGCTTTCCTGTTTATCTTTTAAACCATATGCTAAATCGATTTCCCTTTGTGTAATATTGGTATCTACATTGTGATGAGATTCTTTAACCAATGAAGCCACACTGTTCCCATGATATTCCGTTACCAAATTGTTTACATCATTCAATCCATACCTTCACCCAATCAAGATTGTTTGTGATGCATAAATGAAGTGCCTCCCACTTTCGACCATCTGCATGACGGAAATTAAATTATAATTCACAAATTTATAATTACTTAACATGGTATAGACTTTTAATTAATGCATATTGAATATTAAAAATGAAATAAGTATGATATATACATAAAAAGAAACAGTCAAATATATTGTAATTAATCTCTACCGACTAACAATTACCTTTCACCTTCCTCAATCTACCTTTCCCCTTCAGTTATTGTCCTTCGAATTTGTTAATGGAGTTCGGATCACAAATGCAACCTAAATTAATATTTTATGCTAATTTACAGAGATATTCAATAATATACACCATGTTCTGGTATACCATATATCCTTCCACCACAGAACCCTTAGGATGTTCTCACAACCAAAGCCTTAAAAAAATTGAAGTGCCTCTCAACCATCCACATTGACCTTGAGTGTATAGGTCCATAGAATTCAATCTCCTCAACTTGGTGTATGAGGTAGTGTTCTTGTGCACTGAAATATGCCAGAGGTAGATGCTTTTGCATTTCACACATGAGAAGAGGAATTTCTCTCCTCCAATAATTTATATCTTCTTTATGGATTTCTTTAGATGAAAACCATATGCAAATGATGCAAGAAAATAATGATATTTAACAAAAATAAACATTATATTATATAATAATTAGTAAAACAAATGTCAAATATAAGTTCTACAATGAATTAAACAAACACTTTATGCATGAAAAATATTGCTACTTACCTCATGTATTTTCCAATATCATATATAACTTGTTTGACATTGTTGTCGAAGTTGTTTGGGAGAGATAGAGGTAGAACATACTGTAACAATAAAATCGTTTCATTATTTTTTACCAAAGTAGACAAAAAATACCAACAACATGCACTAGTATAAAAAAATATAGCAATATATATACTAGAATAATTACCTTGATGAAGATAAGCCAATCATGTGTTTTCAACCCCCAAATTCACCTTTGTTTGTTAATATTTTCTTCATGTTCGAACAAAATCCAATGGGAAATTTGATTTTTCGCATGACTTCTTTTACAACATTGCTTTGCTTCTCCGTTAACAACCATGGAAGTGAGCTTCTATTAATTTTTGTCTCCATTGATATTTAATTGAATGACATCTTTCATTGCATGATTGGCTTCCTGAATGTCATTTGAAATTTTGACATTTTTTTCTTTGTCACTTCTTCCATCCAATATTCTCCATAACGTTTCAGCTACTTTATTTCTGATATGCATTGTATGAAACAAATGAGCAATTCGCAGGTGCTTATAGTAGGGAAACCTACTGAATTGTTTAGGACAACTTTTTATTCATCGTGGAAGCCCGTTAATGCCTTCATGATCATGACGACCACCATGAATCATATTTTATAAAGAAATTACATAAATCAATGTTAATTACGGTAAACAACACACAATAAAAAGAAAAAATTTAAAACATTTCATATATGATGATAGATAGACAATTTGATTCATACGTACCTTGATGATTTCTATTATATTGCAACTTCCATAGGTGAGGTGTCATTCTCTGTGGTTTTAATGTAGTCTCTTCTTTCCCATTGAAAATATATTTTTCGGTAGTTCTATACTTACGATTCTTAGAGAGGAAGTGCCTATACTCATCAATCACCTCCTTTCATAAACTTTTTGAATGACATGAGTTCATCTTAGGAGCACAAACTGGAAATCTAAATTTTCCCTTTGTTTGAATACCTACAAGAGATGGATTAACTATGTCAATTATAATTATATAAATGATTGGATTATTTAAAAAACATGCATGATTAATATATCAACTTCATAAAATTTAATATTATTAAAGTGGACATTATAATTACATACCACAAAAATGGGTTAGCCCTGGGGCATCATGAATTATCCACAAAAGTATTTCATGGAATTAAAATTTCCTTTGTTGTATTGGTCTAGAGACATCGTACATAGTGATGCCATTCCATAGCTTTAATAGCTCGTCAATAAGAGGCTTGATATATACATTCATATATTTAACTTGGTACTTACTTGATTGATTTGAACATATAAACTACATAATTATTACAACCATTTTAGATATATAAATAATATATATGAGTAAATGAAAAAAAAAGTATATGACATTATGCAACAAAATACGACAAATGAGATGCTACTACGTTAAAAAAAATTGTTGTATTTACACATACCTAGAACAATCATTGTCAACATTATGTGCTTCCTCTTTATTGACATCCATGGAGGAATGCTATTGTTGATAACAAAAATAGGCCACACTAAGTAAATAGATATCATCTCTGCAAATGGATTGACACCATCTATTTCCAAAGAAATCCTAACGTTACGAGGTTCTTCTTTAAAGTGTGGCCATTTTTGCTCCATGTCTCTAAATGCAGAACCATATGCAGGCATTCAAAGAATGTCATTTTCACTTCTATTATGTACATGGTAATCCATAAATTGTGCTATGTCTTTGGACCTAAACAGTTGTTGAAAACGGGGAATAATGGGAATAAAATGAAGAACCTTGTGAGGCACCTTTTTTGTTACTTTATCTATTCGATATATGTTGATATGACATTCCATACATTCTATTTCAAATTATTGATGTTTATAATATATAATATGATAATCGGGGTATGCATCAATTGCTTGATACTGCCTTCCAATTTCTTTCATGATGGAATATAAATCTTGGTATGTGCAAGGTAAAATATTTGACGGTGTTAACAAAAATTCAACTATCAAGCTACAACAAATTAAAAAAAAACTAGTCAAATGTAATATATAAAGAATATTAATGAATATATTTCATCCCTATAAATTTTACTTATGAATTAGCAATAAAATTATTAGAGGAACAAAGATAATGTTTATCACGATCATATATATGTGATGGAATATATTACATACCTTAAGATTTATGTGACTAATGTGTTTGAAAGACCATTCATAACCTTCAAGTTCAATATCAACAATATAGCAGAGATAAGAGTCGTGTTGGATCCTTCATAAAGGGGTTTGTATGTCTTCTCCAAAATATGTAAATCATGAACATCGTCAAAGTCATAATTTTCATGATCATGATCATCATCAATTCTAACATTAAATGTATCATGGATCAATGTAGTTGTACCATCATCTTCAACTATGTTATCAGTATGAACGTCTTCTTCAATGTGATCATTAACTTGTTATTCAATATTCGTAGCTCCATGTTCCTCCAGTGCTTTTTCTGCAAGCACATCCTCTAGGCGATATTCAATAGGAGGCCGTTCCTTTATAATTACAAACCATCAAGAGACATTAGTAAATATAACAAATATTAAAATGATACATACATTTACAAAAACAATCAATATAAAGGCATATATAATAAACAACTTACCAATGGATGATATTCATGTCCCCCCTTAATGTGTCCATGTTCCCTACAATGTCTTTTAGTGTTGTTTATTTATTCTTATCCTTTCATTGACAACATGTACAATAACATTTTCCATAAGCCATTGTTTTCACTCCATCCCACAATCTAGCAAGTAATTCTCGATTTTGTTCTTCTGGATCAGGAATATTATTATGTGACATTTTCATTTACCAAGCTTGAATAATGATTATCGACCTTAAAAATTCAATCTTTGCACTTCACTATTTGTAATCATAGTAACAACTAAAATAATTGTGGCTTTTTGAACGAAAAACAGTCTGTGCAAAGGCTATAATCTCCACAAACCATCACTTGTATAGCAAACATCTTGGAATATTTTTATAATATAAAGTTTCTAAGAAAAAAGATCGTTGAATATCCGACGACACTAAACTAGTGACCATTGTGTAAAATTTATCCTCGAAACGTCAGATATTCTATGACAATAGTCAAATATTCGACGTCCGTCGAATATCTGATGATAGTCGGGGTCAATTTAAAAAAAAAACAAAGAAAATTTGAAATTATAAACGTGATATCCAACGACAAGATCAATTTTTGGGATTTCATCAGATTTTGTCGTCGGATTTTCGGTTCAATTTGGTTGTGAAATACATATATCCAGATGCAAATGCACATGCTCACACCCTTTAAAATGAAAAATTGAAGCACCTTTTCAAACCGCGCAATCAAGTCTTTCAATGCAAATGCAATATACTAATTTTTGTTTCACAAATAAAATACAATTTTTAAGATCCAAACATTTTACCTTTTATGAAAATGCAACTCTTTAAACAAAAACTAAACTAATGCAAGCAACAAAAAAAATAATTATATGCCTATCACTATGGTGAAAACAAATTTTAACACTAACCTCTTCAAAAACAAACCAAGGCCAAGTTTTAGAAGAAACAACTTGTTAGACTCAAACAAGTTAATAGGTCTACTAGGTGACAAGGTTTTGGAATCCAATTTTTTCTTTCAAGCAAAGATAACAAGGAGAAAAAATAACTTGATTATGCTATGGGTATTTACACTAAAGGATTATTAATCACTCAAACAAATGAAAATCAAATGAATCGCAAAACACTCCTAAAACTTTTCACTAACTTTTCATTCAATCTCACGATGAACAAACTCAAACACCACCTAGATTGATCCAAATAGGACACATAAGTCCCTATATTACTAATACAATCCAATCAATCCAAGAATTTTAGGAAAAAGAGGGTAGAACTAAGAAAATTTTTCAAAGTTCAACAAATTTGTTCTTGTCCGTAATGATATGTGTGAGAATTCGCAACTATCACAACTACAGGGTGTGAATGACCCCTACCACTCAATATTGTCATAGCTACAGGGTTCAAAAAACAAACATTTCAAGAAGATTTCAAAATTCTAGGATTTTTAAGGTATCTGGGATATGTTTAAGATTGTTAGAGACTGAAACACCCAAAGCAAATTAAAAACTTCAATCAACAAGACCCTATAAAGTTTGGTTTATTCCTATTTTCCAATTTTGTTGTTCAGAATTAAAATCTATGTAATGAATTTTTGGAGAAATTTTGAAATTAGTTTTTGTGGAAAATGTGCTAGTTTCATGTTGGCATATAAAGTTTATTTATGTGTTGATAACTTATAAATTAATATATGTGGAATTGAGTGGAAGTGGAAAATGAATATGTGAAAAATACATACTACATAACAATACAAGAGACTACTCTAAAGATGATGGGGATCCCCACCTTCTAGATCATTTGGATGGGTTTTAATCCCACCCAGCCACCAAAAATATAATTATTTGTATTAATAATAATACATTCCTTAGTGTGTCTTTACAAAACTCTCATCTCATCTCAAATATTGTGTAAACATGGATATCTATTGTATGAGATATTGACACTAAATAAATCCATATGAAAAATAGTGAATCATGAAAGTCCATCTCATGTATATCACTTCAAATTGTTGTAATATACTTGATACCTAAAAAGAACAAAACAAAACAAAACAAATATAAGTTACATCCTTATTTAAATAACAAAAACTATGAAAAGTGTGATTATCATTACCGTTCCTCTCTTTTTTCATTAACATTCTTAAAAAAGTATACATCAATACAATTGCAATGTAATGTAATCCATATATTGCAAATCATGAGTCAAACAATTTTAAAAAATTATCACAAACATATATATATATATATATATATGAAAAAATTAACATTCTAAAATTATATTTTTTAAATATTAAAAAAAACAAAAAGAAAAAAACACTTACATAAAACATAAAAGGAAATGTTCAGCTCCTTAAAAATTATCATAACATATATTTTTGAAAAAAATTAACACCAAAAATATTTTAAAATATTGAAATTAAAAAAAAAATTACATACATAAAACACAAAAGTGAAGGTCAATTGGGTTTAGCTCGAGTGGTTGAGTTATCGGATTGTTATCCGCTCCACCCAGATTCAAGTCCCTCTAGTGCCACTTTCTATTAAGTGAGCCGTTGAGATCTTCAGGAGCTCTACTAGCCAATTAACTGCCCTTCCTATGTCTCGAGACGCCAAGGAAGATAACGTGGACGTAGCAGGCACTGAAAAAAAGAGGGTGTTCCTTGAACCACATGAAAAAAAAACACAAAAGGGAATGGTCATAGACTAGAATAAAAAATATTACATGCCTAGAATAAAATTGTACTACTCCTATAACACCATGAATAAAGGTGTATATATACATACAAATGTAGGTATGTATAGATATGGATAAAAATTACAATACACAACATTATTCATGCCTAGACTACATGGTCAATAAAATTCCTTGCAAATAATTCACAATGATGAGTTGATATTTGGGTTTGTTTCTGTAAATATTAAGTATACATTGACAATACAAGTATGATTTTATGGGAAGCCCAAATTCTATCAAGTAAAATATCAAATTCCATGTATACTTCCAAGAATCTCAATATTTGAGTGACAAAGAACAAAAGTCTTTTTGTTAACAACAAATCACAAGAAGAGACACACATTAAAATCATAAAGAATTGGTTCCATTTTGAAACACTCATACACCTGAAAAATATCTTATTAAAGAGTTGAAGGCACATAAGGAATTACTATTATCTAGTAGGTTTGTTGCTTACATTTCAGACTTAGGACTTCATTTCCATTATTTTTTTCCTCTATAATAGTCCTTATTTCTCACATTTACATAGGGACCCACTAAGGGGTTGTGCAAGTCCCTCTTGTCAATCCATTTCCTTTCCAACATGTTGAACCCTTCCTGAATATAGTTCCTTTCCAAGTCTTCAAATCAGGAGAATATTATGGTAAATGCATGACTTATAGCCACCCATCGCAACCTTGTCATCTATTGTAGGGATATTCATTCATTCTGAACACAATTTACTATGCCTTCTACAAATAAAACTATCACAATACAAATAAGTGTCGATCCCTAGATGCTCTTTCCAAAAGAATGGATCACACATCATTCAGGATTGCAGAAGCCATGTATTAAAATGCAATGGACATGAAAGATGGTGAGTTTCAAGTGTAGTCTAAACTATGATAGAAAAACAATAGCAAGGACTACTCGACCATCTGGGCATGTTTGAATGTGTTATAAGGAAAAATGTAGGAGCAATGATGCATATTGTCCCATAATGTCTTAGGAGTAGTCATAAATTCCAAGATGTTTGTTTCCCCAAGTCAACTAAGTTACTAACGAAATATGTAAACACCCATAACTGAATTTGACACAAATAAATTCATATATTTTACCAAAAAAATGTATTTTTTGGAAAAAATAACATCCATTTACATTTAAACGAGAATCAACAACTAATGATTGAATCAACTTAAATAACTATGGTTAAATAAAACCTCTAATGAAGTGGAATTTGAATCATAATTACTATAGATGGGTCAATAATCAACAACCAAATCCAGGACTAATAACAATGTGTGGGGGACGACTCACCACCCAACCTACCCCTACGTTAAAAATTGAGATCCCCTAAGCCTTCAATCAGTGAAACTATGCTAGACAAATTATCCATACATCCCTCACAATCAACTTAAATATAACAAAATTTCCGTTCCCATCAATGCCTACTCATCATTGACAGAAAATCCTCACAACATACTCATGCAGTAGAACAATATCAAGCCACAATATCACTAGTTGAGGTGGTAATGATCGCCCTTTCGGCCCCCATTCCCTCAACTACAAATATCTTTACAACCTCACTTGAGGGGGTGGGGGTTGAAGGGGGATACCCCCTTTAGTCATGACCACCTCCAACATGCTGCCCCCCTCCATCAAACATGATCATCTTTGGTTGTTGTACCTACTCCTACAAAGCCACTCTGTCCCATCAATGTCATCTCCACCATGCCACCATGTTTGATTTCTACCATTTCCACCCTATGACCCCTCCTTGGTCGTAACCTACACTTCTAGCATCCACCCTTTCAATCCCTCCTCAGTCGTGACCACCTTCCCCCTTAACCCCTTCCTCTTCCTCCTCCTCCCCCTCCCCCTCCTTTGCGCCCCCCTCCCCCTCATCTCATGACACCTCCTTGTCCTCCTACTCCACCTCCTATGAATACCCCTCCCTCCCCTACACCTATTTCCCCTTGGAATCCTTCTCCTTCTCCAACACATCCTCCTTCTCCATTGTACCTCACTCCCCCTTCACCTCCTCCTCCTCCTCTTGCTCCTTTGCCACCACCTCCCACTCCACCTTTTCCTCCTCCTCCTCCTACCCTTTTTCGTTGTCTCCTCCACTGCCCCCTTCTAATACTCCCTCTATGCTGCCTCCACCTCCTACTCCTCCTCCACTCTACCTCTTCCTCCTCCTTCTCCTTCCCCACCACCTCCTCCTCCTCCTCCCCTCCACCTCCTCATACCCATCTGCCTATTTGCAATGCCTCGATGGTAAGCCCTAGACATATGTGATGATGTTATTTGTTATTATTGTGGCACTAGGTGGCAGGACATTAATAATTGGACATTATTATTATTATTTACTTTTAATTAAATAAATATCTCAACATAGACAGCTAACATGGGTTGGGGGTCATGGATTCCACATCTAAGGGGGTTGACGACTACAAGTGGTTTCTCTCCCTAAAATTTCTCTATGATTCCTATTTTTTATTATTTTTTACTATGGAGATTCTATTACACCTTAATTGAGGCTAGTGGGACCCACTCTCCCATATCTCTTACCTTATGCACCCTCTATAACTATTTTTATCCATGCACTTGAGTTTTTGTAACCCTCATACTAATTCGATTTAACCTACCAGCAATTCGGAGTCACCTTTCTAGTTAATTCGAGTTATCCTTAGTGAGTTGGAGTAAATTTGGGTCAGTTCAAGTTGTCTTCATTGACTTGGATTAAATCTAGGTGAATTCAAGTTGTCTATAGTTAGATAGAGTAATTTTGGGTCAATTCGACTCGTCTCCAGTGAGTTAGAGTAATTTTGGGTCAATTTGACTCGTCTCTAGTGAGTTAGAGTAATTTTGGGTCGATTCGAGTTGTCATTAGTTAGTTAAAGTAATTTTTGGTCAAATTCGAGTACCACTTCTAGAATCCGTGTTGTCTCTAGTAACTCCAATTATTTAGAGTGATTTTAGGTGAATTTGAGTTAGTCTTGGTAGATTCGAGTTTCTCTCATAGTATCCAGTGACTTGGAGATTTTTTGTAGTGAATTTGATTCATCCTAGGTAGATTCGAGTTGCTCTCATGAGAACTCGAATGGTCATCAAGTGAACTAGAGAAGCTCTCAATGAATTGGAATCACTTCTCAGTGAACATGAGTCGGTCTCTTGGAGGGAATTCGAATTGGTTTGAAGGGATTTGAATTGGTCTCTAGTCATTATGATTAGATTTTGGTAGTTTCTCTCTCATGCATTCGAATGCCTATGGATGGATTCAAAATTGATTTCTTGCACATAGCTTCTCAGTCCTTTTGTATTGTAGGAAAAATGAAGACCATGTAATTTTGATTGAATACCAATCTATACCACTGTGGAGACTAGTTATAATTTATGTTGAAAACAAAAGTACCTCAAGGACCATTATTTATCTTTGATTCGGTCATGTGAATCCTAAAGGTGGATGGTGATGTCCCAAGGGACTGGTTTGGTGAAGGGAATCCCATTGCATCGGGTAGTGTTGATGCAGAGAAAGCAAGTGGTGAGGGAATATGTTGTGTTTCTCTGGTTTTGGCCTGATTTTCATCTTGTTGAGATCTAATTTAGAGAGTTCCCTAGCATGTGGATTCATGGCCTCAACTTGGGGGTGATTCTCATGCTAATAGATTGATGAGCATGGCATGTCTAAGGTTGGGTGGAATGTTGTCCTGTTGAATCTAGTTATTCCCCTCATAGATAATTTAGTTACTATTTTATCGATACATGGGTGCCCCTGGAGGCTTATTTTATCTTTGTTATGTTATGTTGTAGATTCAATTTTGTTCTTGTGTTATATGGCATCCCGTAGATCAGATTTGGTTTATGTGTTATTGCACCACGTGGATGCTATTTTGCTCATGAATTGTGGCAGCTAGTAGATCTAGCTTTTAGGTTTCTCATATGGCTATAGTTGGAAGCTCTGGATGTGACATTGTATATTTTAAAATTGGTTGTGGTTTGGTGCCTTAAATTTGATCTATTTAGTGTCATAAAGTTGATTTGTTTTAGTGTCCTAAAACTATTCTTGTTAGAATTTGTAGATCTTATTTTACTTGTTGATTTTATTGTTGCAATAGATATGATGTTGATATTTAAGTGCATGTGAAATTGTTACTTAGATATGGTAGCATTCATGCTACAACTACCTTGCATCGCATGTGTGTTCGGGAAATTATTTGCATTGGAAGTGTATCTAAACTTTTGAAAATGATGATTGTTTAATTATAATGGCTTATTGGCATGTTTCCCTAGCTGTAGTGAACCTTATTATGTTGTGCATTACCTCAAATCATCCCTTTCCCTGTTATGATTCCGGTGTATCCGACCTCAATGGTGTGATTTGGGTTCTGGTACACTACATAGTGGTATCAGATTGTCATGTCCCAAAATTTTGCATTCGGTCACAATGGCCTAAGCCCCTTGGCCATACTCATGATAGCTTGTCAAATGGATACTAAGGGTCAAATAAATGCCAAGAATGAAGTCCAAATTAGTAATAATGTGAAATTAGATCCAAATGGACAAGGTGGGTCACATTAAGATAAATTCCCAATTCAAAGTTGTAATATACCCATCCAAATGAATTGCCATGGAGGAAAATGACTAGTTCCCTAGGATGGGGGGTGGAAGCTTTGGGATTTGAAATAATGGGGATAATAAATGATGTTTTAATATTAGAATGAAATAAATATTTAATAAAGGATCTAAATGAATAAATACAATAGAAAATCAAAGTGGCAATTGATCATGAAGCCACATGGCATCCTCCTCTTGTTATTTCGAATCCATAAGAATCCCAACATTCTTTGGATGAGTTGGAAGGTCAATATACTTGGCATGACTCAATTAAGGTCGAATTGGAGTGGAAGAGGAAGAGGCATTTTGGAGCTACTGAGACACTTGGACTAGATTACCTAGCTCTATGAAAAAAATGATGAAGATGCTATGAAAATTATGACACAAATCAGACCTGAAGGCTGAATTATGACATATATGACATGGGAGGTCTAAAAATAGCCTCCAAGAGGGTGCTCAAGTGAGTTATGGAAGACAAAGAGACACCAATTCGAACTTGGAGAAGGAGAGGGCTAGAATTGGAAGGACAAGTGGCATACTTGGGAATCTCTTCCCAACTTGAGTTGGCATGAAACTCTTGGGAGGAATTCAACCCATGGAGGACCTTAGAATTTTATGAAATACAATAGCAAAGAAGGATGGTAGCTTTTTATCATTTTAGAATTTTCATTTTGCAGTTGGAGAGGAGAGCTCGTGGAGTGCTACTCTACTTGCCTTAGCACCGATTTCGAGGGTGAAAGATTCCCATACTGGTTGGTAATTGGAAAGGCCATTTAGAACTTTCATTTGGAGAATTAATGGAGTCTTTTGTTAAAGGTTGAATCTGTAGGGAAGATCATGGTTTCATCTCTTTCAGCTTGCTTCTACAACCATTCTTCTATTTCTTGGCATATTCTTGCTCCTTGAGGAGAGGCGCACTTGTTGAGGTGATGAACTCTTTGGGATAGATATTGAGGCCCGATATATTTTTAATATGATATATTTATATATATACTCCATTTTTACTGCTCAGAATACTTTCAGATCAAAACTCAAAGAGATCTAATGTAAAAATGCTAAGATATGAACAAATGGTGTCATTTCCCCAATAACTTGTTATTTGCACTTGAACTGGTATCAAATTCGAATGGTTCAGTGAATGTATGATGTATTAATGTGGTATGGAGTGATTTTAATATGACTAATAATTTTCATAAAAATTATACAAGCATTTGGAACAATATTCTCAAGTTTCATGACCCTTTGTGAAGATTTACTATCATTTCCCCCTATGTCGAAACTAGTCTTTTTGTATATGATATAAGAGGGCTGTACCAGACATAATAAACTGAATGGTGATGCATATGAGACTATATTTATGTCCCATAGATATCCCCTAACTCTGTTCATATATTTGAGAGGTTTCAATATCATTTGGAGAGCCATTTCCAACATCTACCCCATGGGGATTTGAACCCCAAATTGATAGTCAAACTCCCTACTTTGGCCAGAACATAAAGGAGAGTTTCAGAATCTTATTGAAGACTCTAAAGAATAGTTTAACCTCATAATTATGTCCTAATAGCATCCATACACCTTCTGTAACGATTTGGGAGCATTTGGAGACCAAAAGACCAATACTAGTCAAAGGTCGAACTAGTGGAAAAAGTTGAAAATTTCACCATTTTAATAAATCTCAAAAATAGGACATTACAAGTTGTATCAGAGCATGGTCCATATAGCTATTGATTAGGTTCATACATTGAAGAATAATTTGCAGCCATGTCTTACTATTATGATGATTCTTATGAGTACAACTCTTATGACTTTGAATTTGAGGAAGATGAGTGTGTCACACTACGAAGGGATAATTCCATCAATGAGTCACAAAGATGGAGAGAAACATATAAAACATTTCCCCAAAAATATCAAGAATATCAAGCATATCTTTCTTTCAATAAAGATACACAAAAGGCCATTCCTTTTGAAGACTATGTTGATTGAGTGTTTGCAAATAGACCCAAAAATGAAGATGTGGAGTTAATGAAGAAAGGTTTATGCCATTCTTGTAAAATACCTTGAAGATAAAATCATATGTATGTGAGTGAAAAGAGCAGTGAAATATATGAAGCTTCAGGGAATGCATGTATGTCCTACTTGAGGAGAGTTCTTGGTATTTCTTCAGAAAGAGATTCCAAACATATTGATCTTAAGGAAACCAAGGGGAAAATGCATCACCTTGCTTGAAGGAACAAAAAGAGGAGACCCATGAACCACCTAGAAGAAGAAGTACATGAAGAGGATCGAAAGTCACTCCCAAGTGACTTTGAAAAATATGAAGAGACATCACATGAGCATGAAGAAGGTTCTATTGAAAGTATTGAAGATCATTTCGAGACACATTCTACCTTTGAAATGAAACAAAGAGCATCTATTGATGGATACTTCAAATATGAAGGAGTACCTAATGATGGGTGCTCGCACCTCTATGTTCGTGACATAGAGATAACTTTTGAAAGTGTTGCTGCAATCCAAACTTCCATTAAACATGAAAATGAAGACCTTGTAGTAGTTGAAGAAGAAACAAGATCAACTTCCCCATCACCACTTGAGCTTCATGAATTTGGTCCAAGCAAGAAGGGAGAAGATGAGGAGGTTCATTTGAAAGAGCCTCTTTTTCTTGAAGGGACATTAAAGATGAATGAAAAGAAGATCCAAGAGACCCTTAGCATACTCCATGACACTCAAACATTGGTGTCAAATTCGTTTTGGAGAGTTTCTTCATTGAAGGATTCATCCTTCCTTGAAGACATGGAGAAGATTCAAAGAGAAATGTGCAACATCAAAGGTAATTTCATGTCTTTTCTTTTTGATAGAAACAATTTGGTTGAGTTTAATGAATTTTTACATTATGCATACTTGAAGAATGATGAGGATATTCATAAACTCAAAAGTCAAAATGATCAACTTCTTGAAAGGTTGCAATGTACTTGTTCTTCCTCCTATGTTTCAAATTTTCAAATGGTAGATTGCATGGAGGATTCTCATGACATGGTAGATCATGAGAGACATGGAAAAGTGCATGTGCTTGATGTGTTTGAAGTTGATATTGATGATATCGAATCACTTCATGTGGTGCAAGAGGAACTTGAGTTTCCTCTTGGAAATGGTGACAAATTGTTTGAAGAAGTGTATGATTCCACTACCTTGGAGCCAACCTATGAGGAAATTTTTTCACTTTTGAGGGAGGTGCATGATCCTACCATTACAAAGCATTCACATGAGGAAACTTCAGCATTTTCTGATCATTTGGGTGAGTTTGTTCATTCTCCTACATCCTTCAATTCCATATTTTTCTGCATTCACCCTAATGAAATGGGTGAAAGGTTTAATTTTGATGGTGCCACATGAGGAGCATGAAACTCCTATCTCTCCTTTATATGATGACATTATTAGAGCCATTTATTATTTACATTTGCAGCAACATTCTTTTTATTTATGATGAAATACATATACATGGATGCACTTATGATGTTCACTTGAGTCACTTGAAGACTCATGATTTCCCTTGCACCTTGATTAGTTCAATTGATATTGGAGGAACTTCATCCACTACTTGGGTGAAGAGATATATGATAGGAGAAAATTCTTATTGGAAGCAACATCATTTGTTATTTCTTCTTGATACACATGTTCATGGATGCACAAATTCTACTTATGTGAGCCCCTTGAAGGCTTATTGTTTTCTTTACTCCCTTCTTCGTTCATATTTTAGCAGAGGTTCTTCATTCACTTCTTGGATGAAAGAACACATGGCTGATTATTTTGATGCATCTTACATCCTTTTGGAGCAGCATTATAGGACATGCGATCCTCCCTTATGTCATTGAATCAGATTTGGTTGGTCACTTGAAGCTTGTATGCACTTGGAAAATGGTGGTCTACTTACTTGGAGGTATAAGCACTTTCATGATTCTTTAATTAGGCACCTCCTTGATGTACATTTTTATTATGTTGTTATGTACTTTGATGATATATATTTTGTATTCATGATGTTTGGAAGAATGAATACAAGAAAATGGGATCCAGGAATCCTCATTCCTGATGATATGGGTGGGAGAGCACTCTGACATGTTGGAGTGCAATACAAGCAATGGGACCCTAGAATAATTTTTAGTCCCATTGATTTCAAACTTTTTGGGAAACAAGCAGTATGGGAGATGTATTTCCCACTTAATAAAGTGATTCTAATCAGATTAGTGTAGCAGCAAGCATGGTGGTTCCACTCTAAAATATTCATGGGATCTTGAATACTGAAAGTTTGGCAACTCAGTGGCAATCTCAAGAATTACAATGGTATCATAAGGGCTTTCCAAAATATGAAAGAGGTAAAGAGTAATTCTGCAAACATGGTTTTGATGGATTTAATTAAAATTTTGGTGTTTAGTGGTGATGTTATAGAAGATATCAAAATGAAAAAGAAAATCCACATCTCCTTAATGTTGGAAACACAATTGTAGTGCATGGGTGGCTCTACTCAAGGTTCCGGAACATAAGTTTTGGGAATCAAAATTTTGGAAATAAGTAGGTTCTTACACATACATGTGTTGAAATTGCTTTAGGACAAGCAATATTGGGAAGGGAGGATTTGGCATGTCCCACAATTTTGCATTGGGTCACAATGGCATAAGCCCCTTGGCCATACTCAAGAAATTTTGTCAAATGGATGCTAAGGGTCAAATAAATGCCAAGAATGAAGACCAAGTTAATAATAATGTTAAATTAGATCCAAATGGACAAGGTGGGTCACATTAAGAGAAATTAGCAATTCAAATTTTTAATATACCCATCCAAATGAACTTCCATCGAGGAGAATGACTAGTTCCCTAGGTTGGGGGGTGGAAGCTTTGCGATTTCAAATAAGGGGGATAATAAATGATGTCTGAACATTCAAATGGCATAAATATTTAGTAAAAAATATAAATAAATAAATACAAGGGAAAATCAAAGTGGCAATTGATCATGAAGGCACATGGAGGATGTGGGACCCACACAAGCTAGATTTTCTATGCCACATGGCCTCCTCCTCTTGTCATTTCGAATCCATAATAATCCCAACATTCTTGGGATGAGTTGGAAGGTCAATATGCTTGGAATTACTCAATTAAGGTTGAATTGGAGTGGAATATTAACTCCCATGGAAGAGGAAGAGGCATTTTGGAGCTAGTGGGACACTTGGATTGGATTCCCTAGCTCTATGACAACAATGATGAAGATGCTATGACACCTATGAAACAAATCAGATATGAAGGATGACATATGACATATATGACATTTCAGGGCTAAATATAGCATCCAAGAGGGCGCTCAAGTGAGTTAGGGAAGCCAAAGAGACACCAATTCGAATTTGGAGAAGGAGAGGGCTAGAATTGAAAGGACAAGTGGCATACTTGGGAATCTCTTCCCAAATTGAGTTGGCATGAAGATCTTGGGAGGAATTTGAACCATGGAGGACCTTAGAAGTTTATAAAATAAAATAACAAAGAAGGATGGTATATTTTGATAATTTTAGAATTTGCATTTTTCATTTGGAGAGGAGCTAGTGGAGTGCTACTCTACTTGTCTTAGCACCAATTTCGAGGGTGAAAGATTCCCATACTAGTTGGTAATTGGAAAGGCCATTCAGACCTTTAATTTGGATCTTTAATGGTGTCTTTTGTTACAGTTTGAATCTACAGGGAATCTCATGGTTTCATCTCTTTCACCTTGCTTCTACAACCATTCTTCTATTTCTTGGCATATTCTTGCTCCTTGAGGAGAGGCGCACTTGTTGAGGTGATGAACTCTTTGGGATTTCTATTGAGGCCCCATATATTTTTAATCTGATATATAAACTATTTTTTACTAATCAGAATACTTTCGAGTCGAAAATCAAAGAGATCTACTGTAAAAATGCTAATATATGAACAAATGGTGTCATTTCCCCAATAACATGTTATTTTGACTTGAAGTGGTATCAAATTCGAATGGTTCAGTCAATGTATGATGTATCAATGTTGTATGGAGTTCCATTAATATTATTAAGAAGTTTATTATTCATTATACACACATTTGGAGCAATATTCTCAAGTTTCATGACCATTTGTGAAGATTTACTATCATTTCCCCCTATGTCGAAAATAGTGTTTTTGTATCTGATTTAAGAGGGTTGTACCAAAATTAATAAACTGAATGGTGATTCATATGATACTATATTGATGTCCCCTAGATATCCCCTACCTCTGTTCAGAAATTAGAGAGGATCCAATATCATTTGGAGAGCCATTTCCAGCATATACCCCATGGGGATTTGAACCCCAAATTGCTAGTCAAACTCCCTACTTTGGCCAGAACTTAAATGAGAGTTTCAGAATCCTATTGAAGAATATAAAGAATCCTTGAACCTCATAAATATGTCCTAATATCATCCATACACCTTCTGTAACAATTTGGGAACATTTGGAGACCAAGAGACCAATACTAGTCAAAGGTCAAACTAGTGGAAAAAGTTGAAAATTTCACCATTTTAATAAATTTAAAAAAAGGTACATTACAAGTGGTATAATAGCATGGTCCTTGCACCTGTGTATTAGGTTCATACATTGAAGAATAATTTTCAGCCATGTCTTACTATTGTGATTAATCTTATGAGTAGAATTCTCATGACTTTCAATTTGATGAAGATGAGTGTGTTACACCACCAACGGATAATTCCATGAATGAGTTACAAAGATGGAGAGAAACATATAAAATCTTGCTCCACCAATATAAATCATATATTTCTTTGAAGGAAGATACACATAAGGCCATCCCTTTTGAAGACTACGCTGATTGGGTGTTTGCAAATAGACACAAAAATGAAGATGTGGAGTTGGTGAAGAAAGGTTTATGCCATTCTTGTAAAAGAACTTGGAGAGAAAATCATATGTGTGTGAGTGAAAAGAGTAATGAAATATATGAAGCTTCACGGAATGCATGTATGTCCTACTTGAGGAGATTTCTTGGTATTTCTTCAGAAAGAGATTCCAAACATATTGATCTTAAGGAAACCAAGGGGAAAGATGCATCAGCTTGCTTGAAGGGGCAAAAAGAGGAGACCCATGAACCACCTAGTTATGAAACAAGTGAAGTAGAAGAAGCAGTATATCAAGAGGATCAAACGTCACTCCCAAGTGACTCTGAAAAAGATGAAGAGACATCACATGAGCATGAAGAAGGTTCTATTGAAAGTATTGAAGACCATTTCGAGACACATTCTACCTTGGAAACGAAACAAATAGAATCTACTAATGGATGCTTGAACTATGAAGGAGTACCTAATGATGGGTGCTCACACCTCTATGTTGGTGACACTGAGATAAATTTTGAAAGTGTTGTTGCAAGCCAAACTTCCATTAAACATGAAAATGAAGACCTTGTAGTAGTTGAAGAAGACACAAGATCAACTTTCCCATCACCACTTGAGCTTCATGAAGCTAGTCGAAGCAAGAAGGGAGAAGATGAGGAGGTTCATTTGCAAGAGCCTCTTTTTTTTGAAGGGTGATTAAAGATGAATTAAAAGAATATCCAAGAGACCCTTATCATACTCCATGACACTCAAACATTGGTGTCAAATTCTTGTTGGAGAGTTTCTTCATTGAAGGATCCATCCTTCCTTGAAGACATGGAGAAGATTCAAAGAGAAATGTGCAACATTAGAGGTAATTTTATGTCTTTTCCTTTTGATAGAAACAATTTGGTTGATTTTAATGAATTGTTGCATGATGCATACTTGAAGAATGATGAGGATATTCATAAACTCAAAATTAATAATGATGAACTTCTTGAAAGGATGCAATGTACTTGTTCTTCCTCCTATGTTTCAAATTTTCAGATGGTAGATTGCATGGAGGATTCTCATGACATGGTAGATAATGAGAAACATGGAAAATTGCATGTTCTTGATGTGTTTGAAGATGATATTGATGATATCCAAGCACTTGATGTGGTGGAAGAGGAACTTGAGTTTCCTCTTGGAAATGGTGACAAATTGTTTGAAGAAGTGTATGATGTACATTTTTATTATGTTGTTATGTACTTTGATGATATATATTTTGTACTCAGGATGTTTGGAAGAATGCATACAAGAAAATGGGATCTAGGAATCTTCTTTCCTAATGATATGGGTTGGAAAGAACTCTTAATTGTTGGAGTGCAATACAAGCAATGGGACCTTGGGATAATTTTTAGTCCCATTGATTTCAATTTTTTTGGGAAACAAGCAGTATGGGATATGTATTCCCTACTTAATAAAGTTATTTTAATTAGAGTGGTGTAGCAGCAAGCATGGTGGTTCCTCTCTAAAATATTCATGGGATCTCGAAGACTGAAAGTTGGGCAACTCAGTGACAACTTCAACAATTACAATCGTATCATAAGGGGTTTCCAAAATATGAAAGAGGTAAAGAGTAATTGTGAAACATGGTTTTGATGGATTTAATTAAAATTTTGGTGTTTGGTGGTGATGTTACAAGGGATTTCAAAATGAAAAATAAAATCCACATCTCCTTGCTTTTGGAAACACACAATTGTAGTGCATGGGTGGCTCTACTCAATGTTCCAGAAGAGAAGTTTTGGGAAGCAAAATATTGGAAAGAAAGCAGGCTCTTCCACATACATGTGTTGAAATTGCTTGAGAACAAGAAATATTAGGAAGGGAGGATTTTTCATGTCCCAACATTTTGCATTGGGTGACAATGGCCTAAGCCCCTTGGCCATACTCATGATAGTTTGTCAATTGGATGCTAAGGGTCAAATAAATGCCAAGAATGAAGTCCAAGTTAGTAATAATGTGAAATTAGATCCAAATGGACAAGGTGGGTAACATTAAGAGAAATTCCCAATTCAAAGTTGTAATATACCCATCCAAATGAACTGCCATGGAGGAAAATGACTAGTTCCCTAGGTTGGAGGGTGGAATCTTTGGGATTTGAAATAAGGGGGATAATAAATGATGTTTGAAAATTAGAATGGCATAAATATTTAATAAAGTATCTAAATAAATAAATACAATGGAAAATCAAAGTGGAAATTGATAATGAAGCCACATGGAGGATGTGGGACCCACACAAGCTAGATTTTTTATGCCACATGACATCCTCCTCTTGTCATTTTGAATCCATAAGAAGCCCTACATTATTGGGATGATTTGGAAGGTCAATATACTTGGAATGAATCAACTAAGGTCGAATTTTAGTGGAATATTAACTCTCATGGAAGAGGAAGAGGAATTTTGGAGCTAGTGAGACACTTGGACTAGATTCCCTAGCTCTATGACAACAATGATGAAGATTCTATGAGACCTATAACACAAATCAGACCTGAAGGATGGCATCTAACATATATGACATGTCAGGGATAAAAATAGCCTCCAAGAGGGTGCTGAAGTGAGTTAGGGAAGTCAAAGAAACACCAATTCGAATTTGGAGAAGGAGAGGGCTAGAATTGGAAGGACAAGTGGCATACTTGGGAATCTCTTCCCAACTTGAGTTGGCATGAAGCTCTTGGGAGGAATTCGACCCATGGAGGACATTAGTTTTTTATTAAATACAATAACAAATAAGGATGGTATCTTTTGATCATTTTAGAATTTGCATTTTGCATTTGGAGAGGAGAGCTAGTGGAGTGCTACTCTACTTGCCTTAGCACCAATTTCGAGGGTGAAAGATTCCCATCCTAGTTGGTAATTGGAAATGACATTCAGAACTTTCATTTGGATCTTTAATGGAGTCTTTTGTTATACGTTTAATCTACTAGGAATATCATGGTTTCATCTCTTTCAACTTGCTTCTACAACTATTCTTCTATTTCTTTTCATTTTCTTGCTCCTTGAGGAGAGGCGCACTTGTTGAGGTGATGAACTCTTTGGGATAGCTCTTGAGGCCCAATATATTTGTAATATGATATATATACTATTTTTTTACTTTTAAAAATACTTTTAAGTTGAAAATCAAAGATATATAATGTAAAAATGCTAAGATATGAACAAATGGTGTCATTTCCCCACTAGCTTGTTCTTTGCACTTGAAGTGGTATAAAATTCAAATGGTTTAGTCAATATATGATGTAGTAATGTTGTATGGAGTTCCATTAATATTCTGAAGAATATTCCTATTCATTACACAATCATTTGGAGCAATATTCTCAAGTTTCATGACCATTTGTGAAGATTTACTATCATTTCCCCCTATGTTGAAACTAGTCTTTTTGAATTTGATTTAAGAGGGTTGTATCAAAATTAATAAACTGAATGGTGATTCATATGAGACTATATTGATTTCTCCTGTATATAACCTTCCTTTGTTCAAAAATTTGAGAGGTTCCACTATCATTTGGAGAGCCATTTCTAGCATCTACCCCATGAGGATTTGAACCCCCAAATTGCTAGTCAAAATCCCTACTTTGGCCATAACTTAAAGGAGAGTTTTAGAAGCCTATTGAAGACTCTAAAAAATACTTGAACCTCATAATTATGTCCTAATATAATCCATACACCTTCTGTAAAAATTTGGGAGGATTTGGAGTCATTTGGAGACCAAGAGACCAATACTAGTCAAAGGTCAAACTAGTGGAAAAAGTTGAAATTTCACCATTTTAATAAATTTCAAAAAAGGGACATTACACAAAGTTTAACATCAACTCTATGTATATTAGGGATTCTATAGATTGTAACTCTGTATATATGCATTTGGAATGTTTTTTCTATGCTGTTATGTTTAAGGGATCTCGCTCTTAGTTTTTTGGAATTCTTTGGATAAGTGTATTATCTTCTCTGCTCAATGAAATATATAGAGAGTAGATTTTGGCTGATTGATGAATGTTTTATTTAGCTTATGTAATTGGACAAAATGCCATCCATAAGAGCTATGGAATTTAATTGGTATATATATGATCTATGTTATTATATCTTCATACCCAAAGGCATTAGTTAGTTCATATATTAATGTATATGCAGAGCCTTAGAGAACAGTTCCTCCTTTTGTGAAAGATTCATATATTTTAATGATTTGGATTGCTAGTTTAGAAAGGGCGTCTCTCGATAGATAATGAAATCCCCAAGAAATTGTTTTAATATATATTAATTAATTGGTATGTTTTTTGGAAAGGGTGTCTCCTTGGAGGGAATGTAACCCCCATTCATTTTTTTTAATATATAATAATTTATTGGTATGGTGTCTGGAAAGGGCATCTCCCTAAAGAGAACGTAGCCCTAACATCACAATTGTTTTAATTATTTCATTTGTTTAATTGTTAATGTAGTGTATTCATTATCCAATGCTTGTATCCCTATGTTGGTTTGTATTTATTATTCAATGCTTGGATCCCTTTGTTGTTTTGTATTCATTATTCAATGCATGGATCCCTAGTTAATTTGTATTATTTATTTTATTCATTACTTAATGCATGGAACTCTTAGAAATATATTCTTAAATGCATTTAATGATGGTTGTTTGTGTGAAGAAATTGATTCTTAATTTCATATTAGTGTTGTTCCCTGTGTGGAGAAATAGATTATTTATATGCATTTTAATGATGTTTCCTAGATATTGGGGGCGGTGTCTCCCTGGAGGATCACAACATTTGTTTTATACAAATCCTAATTTGTATATTATGTGGGAAGGGTGTCTCCCAAGTGTTGGCTTGCAATGCTTTGGTTTACATTATTATTAATTGTTATTTGTTTGTTTATTTAATATTGAATTATTACAAGCTGCATGGATTTATTGCATTACTTATTATTATTATTATTATTATTATTATTATAGCATGGAGTTATTGCATTATGCATTATGCGTGGAGTTATTGGATAGTGTGCAATTGGTGGAGTGATTCCCCAAGCATTTGTTGTTTGATTTATATTGTATGTAGAACCTATGTTGACTGGCATTGTGTATGCATACTATAATGTTGGATGAGTAAATGTTTATTTCTTGCACATTGCATTTTTCTATGTAGTGATTTGATGGATTGATATTTGTATACCAATATCTTTTGTTGGAAACTTAGTTGTACTGGCACATAATTTGTATGCTTTAGAATTAATTAATATTGCATATTTATTGTGCATGGTAAATATATAATGCTTTGGTGATTGCATATTCATTGTGTTACCATGATTAAGGATTTCATAATGATTGAATATTACATGTATTTGTTGGTAAATTATATAAAAATTATGCACAAATAATTGGATAATGATTGGGATTGCATAATGATCTAATACTACATGCATTGGACTAAACTCGTAAATGCATTATTATTAGGCATTAGAACTTATTGTATGGTAAGTTGCATTGGAAATTGGTAATTGCATAAATAATGTGGGAGGGAATTTATTGTGCATTGCCTAGTTCATTGTTTAATGAATTGATTAGTAAATGCTTAATTACTAAGTATTGCATATTTACTGGGAATTTTTTTGATTGGTAATTACAAGGAATATGCCTACATAATATGTGTTGGTTATGTGTTGCATTGATATGAATTGGGTGTGAATGCATGAATAGTGCATGCATAGTATGTGTATTGAGTAATCTGGGAAATGAGGGGCAAGGCTGTAATCTCTTTTACATAGGTTATATAGTGAAAGGTCTTGTGTTAATGAGTAATCCGAGAAATGAGGGGCAAAGCCCTAATCCCTCTACATAGATTGCATTCATATGTTTAGGGTGTTTCCTGAAAGGATTTGCTTAGGTATGCATTGAATTAATTAATGTTGGAATGCATTTATTGTGCAATAATATTGTAATTGCACATCTGCTGTGCATTGCATTGGTTTAATATTGGAATACTTTTAATATTGTGATTTACCCATTTGTTGTGCGTTAGATTGATTTAGTATTGGAATTCATTTTATAATATTATGCATTATATAATATTATGCATTTTATAATAGATGGGAGTTGAAATGTAATATGCATTGGGTAATTGGCTTAATATTGCATATTTACTGCATGTTATATTGTGGGGTAAATTACATAAATGATATGCATTGGATTGATATACCATTGGTTAAGAAATGAGGGGCCTATCCCTAATCCCTTTACATGGTTTACATGGTTGAAAATGTTATTTTGTATTAAATTGATATATGTATACTAGATATGAGATAGGGAATGAAGGGAATAACGTTAATCCCTTTGCGATAATTTCTTTTATTAAGTGAATACACTAGATATGCAATGGTATGCATGAGATGTGCAATGAGATTGCATAGTGCTTGCATATTGTATGTAATAGAAGTGGAATGGTATTGCATGAGTGATTGTGTGCATGATAATTGTATAGTAGGTGCACGTTATTGGAATTGAATAGTGTGTTCTTATCATATACCTAGAATTGAATATTATCTTATATATATACATGTAATTTGATGTGATGAATGGATTAGTTAAATGAACCACTGAATAAGGAGCATGAGAGGACTCACTCCTCTAGGAAAGCTCTGGGTAAATAATAGCTTGTTTATATTTCCTAGTAACAGGTTGATGATAAGTATGGATAAATAGGATCATTGGTGTGATATGATGATTCAGTGTGACTAACTCAAGTACTCTTACGTGTGTTCTTGAGATGTGGTAAAGGTATTGTTGAGATGTAGTTCTTGTAATTGATGTTAATGTGCAAGTTGTTGGTGTTTCCGGGTTGGTAGCTGCAAGATCGAATATGTTTGTAGAATATTCAATGTTGCATACATTAGCATTGTTTATATTGTTGTGATTTACCTAGAGTTAATATGTTGTTACATGCAGGTTATGGGTATGCATGTTGATAAGTGATCATGTGCTTATGTGGTTAAAGGGTTGGGTGTTATGGTGTTACATGCATACACTCAACACCTAACTTGTGATTATGTGACTCTAGCATATAAGTTGGCATCATTCTAAGTGCACAATAAGTCATGGTATCTTTTAATGTAAATGTGCATCCTATATGTGTATATGTAATGGTAAGTGATGATTTCCTAATGGTTAAATATCATGATGAACAAATATGTATGATGAAAGTGTAGCATAGTTGGTATAGGCATGTTTTTGGTATATGGGTTATGCTTATGGAACTTGTTCCTCTCATGAAAAGATAATATGCATGATAGCCTAGCCTTAAAGATGCAATAATATTATTATTGGATGTATGTACTCCTTGTGTAGAGATTGTTATAAAAACAGGATCGCGGAGCAATAACAATAAACATAAATGCAAATATAATCGCACAAACACATTACAAGAGAGACACAGATATATCATGGTTCACCCAAGATGGGCTATGTCCACACTGAAATTTTTATTCCTTACTATTATACCGTACAACAATGTGAAGGGATACAACCTGCAGCACAACCGCTGCACTTCCTCTTCACTGCCTCACTGTCTCTCTTCATGATATTAGAGATATTTACAATTCATAATACCTAATACCTCAACCCTAGACATGTTACAATGTATTTCTTTTATAGGGAAAATACAATGGGAAAATACCATGGGTTACCCAAAACCATGGGCCTGTAAACAGTATGCAAAAACGACCGCTAAAAATTTTCTCGGGGGCGTTGCCCCCGAACCCCAAGGTTGGGGAATGAATGTATAGTCCTCTAGGGTACACAGATGAGACAATATCATCTATGATACTGGAAGATATGGCTCCACAACCAACAATATCCCACTTCGATACTTATCACAACAACTCCACCACTGTTGTACTTACTGGACTTTGGACTTGGAAAATTTCTCATCTTCACCTTTATGCTAGAAGGCCAACTGAAACCGAGTAGGAACCCAATTTCTCTCTAGTCACTACCTTTGTAAACATGTCTATAGGATTATGGCTAGTATGTATATTTTCTAGCCTCAACAGTTCATCGTCCATAACATAGCATATGAAACGGTACTTGAGCTGTATATGTTTAGTCTAGGAATGGAATGTTGAGTTCTTTGCAAGATGAATGTCACTCTGGATGTCACTATAGAACCTGATATCCTTCTGCTTCTTACCCAATTCCTCCATAAACCTCTACAGCCAAATCATCTCTTTACTAGCCTGTGTAACAACAACATACTCTTCTTTCGTTGTTGAAAGTGCAACAAAATTTTGCAGTTTCGAAATCCAACTTACTATTGTTCCACCTATAGTAAACACATACCCTGTGGTGCTCCTCTTGATATCCTTGTCACTTTCCATATCTGCATCAACATATCCCTATAGAATAGTGTCTGAACCTCCAAAACATAATTCCTGAGTGGTAGTACCTCTCAAATACTTGAGAATCCACTGTACTTCCTTCCAATGTTCTTTACCTGGATTGTTCATATATATGCTCACAACTCCCACTATATGTGCAATATCTAGTCTTGTTCACACCGTGGCATACATCAAGCTGCCAACTACTGATGAATATGGAATCTTGGACATGTAATCTGTCTCTTCCTATGTCTTGGGACACATTTCCTTACTTAGATTGAAATGGATGGCCAAAGGTGTACTAACTAGTTTTGCATTCTGCATTCTGAACTTATCCAACACCTTTTATATGTACTCACCCTGAAACAATGTCAATTTGCAATTTTTCCTGTCTCTTGTTATTCTCATACCAATGGTTTGCTTTGCAACACCCAAATCCTTCATCGCAAATGAATTTGCTAACTTCCTTTTGAGCACATTTATATCCTGCATGTTAAACCCTACAACAACCATGTCATCTACATATAATAATAAGATAATATAACTTCCATTATCTAGCCTCTTGAAATAAACACAGTGGTCAGAATGACATCTACTATAACCTTATTCTATCATGAACCTGTCAAATTTTAGATACCACTTCCTTGGAGCTTGCTTCAAGCCATACAAGCTCTTTTTCAACCTGCACACTAGATTCTCCTTCCCTTTTACCTCATACCCTTGTGGCTGCTGCATATATATCTCTTCCTCCAAATCCGCATGGAGAAAGGTTTGTTTTACATCTAACTATTCAGGATTCAAATCTTCTACCTCCACTAGACTTAAGATAGTCCTAATTGAAGTCATCTTAACAACAAGAGAAAATATTTCATCAAAATCTATACCTTTCTTCTGTGCAAACCCCTTTACAACAAGTTCATCCTTGTATCGCTTCTTACCTCCTTCTTCTTCCTTCAACCTGTAAATCGATTTGTTTTGCAATGCTCTTTCACCAGCAGGCAACTGAACCAAATCCCAAGTCTAATTTCCTACCAATCAGTCCATCTCCTCATTAATGCCTTGCTCCCACTTCTTTCTATTTTCCACCTGCATTGCTTCTTCATAACACTCTGGTTCACCAACATCAGTCATCAATAAATAATACATTGAAGGAGAGTATCGTTCAGGGAGTCTAATTAACCTAGTATATATTCTTGCAGTTGCACGAGTTTCAGGTACTTACTGCTATTCTTGATTTTCCAGCACCTTTGGAACTTCATTTTCTTCAATTTCATCAAGTACTGTGTACTCTGTGTTTTCCTTTTCCTGTTTCTTTCCCTGCAACTGATATTTATACATGACATTTTCATTGAATATCACATCTCTACCCCTAATGATTTTGTTATTTTCATAATCCCATAAGCGATAACCAAAATCATCAACCCCATATCCAATAAAGGTACATTTCTTGGATTTAGCTTCAAGCTTTGTTCTATTTTCTTTATCAATATGGAGAAATGCTTCACAACCAAATGTTCTCAGAAATGAGTATTTTACCTTTTTACTTGTATATTCCTCCTCTGGAATACCACCATCCAAAGCACTTGAAGGCCCTCTATTTATTAAATAAACAATAGTATTTACAGCATCTTCCCAAAACTGTAAGGGAAACCCTGCATGCAATCTCATACACCTTGCATGCTCCATGATCATTCTATTTATCCTTTCAGATGCACCATTTTCTTGTGGTGTTCCTTAGATTGTCTTCTCTCTACGAATCCCATTGTATGAACATGGGGACTTCACTCAATAAACCGCTATCATAGCACGTTTGTTCATGACATATGAAACAATACCCATAATTTCACTAAATATTGGAAAATACCTTCCAAAATCATTTCTGTAACCCCCTCCCAATATGCCTTCCAAATTAAAAAAAAACCCTATTTTCACTAGATATTGTATGTATCAATTTTTTCATTAACATTTTTTATACCCCTTTATATTTCTACCTAATATATTGATATGATACCCCTCTTATGACCCCACATGCATTCTACAATGCACCTTGCTTCTTTCAATGTATATTGTAGATACACATTACTTCACCCACAATGCAATTACTCAACCACATATCATTATGATTTGCAGCATCTAATGGTCTAATGAAGAGATAGGATATCACTTTTTGTATGTCAGTAGAGCCAACACACATAGTACAACATTTAGATTGCATGTTGTAGTTCCCCAATAGATAACTAAGCCTGTTGTGGGCTAGGTATCCAAGCCTCTAGGGCCTGTAGAAATCTCTAGTAGGATTACTAAACCTCCCAAGTCCTGTAATAGGAACGAGTGCTTGGGTATTCAAGTCCCTAAGGCCTATCGAGAGCCTATAATAGGCCCTGGAGTCTTAGAGCCTCCCAAAGATATTGGTAACAACTGGCTGAGTGTTATTGGTAACAATTGGTTGTTAATGACCACTGTCTGTCAACTATGATCGACTGGAAAACCACTTCACCACGAAACCCCTGGCCTCAAGCATGCCTGAAGACGTGATTTCCCTGCGTACTGGTAAGCCCGAGCCTTGCCTCAACCCAATTTCTCATCCAGACGTGATCCCGCCATCTCCATTTGGCGGATATTTGCCAGCCCGCCCATATAAAAAGACCCCAAAGTATTTTTGTATTGTTACATTAAATAAAAAAAATTATTTGCCCCTTAATATATAAGCAATATAATTTTTAGGTTTTCATGAATATTTAATACCGCAATATGAATGAACGTGATATTATATTGCCTTTTAGTGAAGCCCCCGTGGGTATGAACAATAACTATCAAACTCCTTATCGCAATACTCACCTCCATTATCAGATCTGAGACACTTCAACCATTTTCCTGTCTCATTGTCAACCAAAGATTTCCACTTCTTAAAAGTAGCAAACACATCAGATTTATGTCTAATGCAATAAAACAAGTTTTTCTAGTTGCAACATCAATAAATGTAACATAATAATGAGAGCCACCAAGATATTTTACCTGAGCCGGTCCCCATACATTTGTATGCACAATCTCTAACTATTCATTCTTCTTATGTTTCCCAACCCTGAGAAATCTAACTCTCTTTTGTTTTCCATAAACACAGTTCTCACAGAATTCCAAACTTACCTGCTTCAAATCTAGCAGCAACTTCCTTGAGTGGAGAATCTACATCCCCTTCTCACTCATGTGGCCAAGCCTATGATGGCATAATGTTGTATCTATTCGTGTGGAAGCTAAAGAGATAGGATGGTCAGTATTATGAGGACATAAATACAAAGCACCTACCCTGTCTCCTATTGCTATCACCATTGATCCTTTAGTGATCTTCCACCATGTTTCTCCAAACGTAGATAGACAACCTCCATCTCCCAACTACCCTGTTGAGATCATATTTCTTTTCATAGCAGGAATATGCCTTACATCTTTCAACAGCCAATCAGTTCCATTCTTAAATTTTATCCATACCTTACCCATTCCAACAATTTTACATGGCTCATCATCACCCAATAAAACATGTCCAAAATTGCCTAGAACATAATCATGAAAATATTTCCTATGGGGTGTAGCATGACATGAATCCCTTGAATCTACTACCCAATAATCACTAGTATTATCTAATGTAAGAATAAAAGCATCTTGTAACACATCACTTGCTACATTTGCTTCCTGGGTAGTTTCCTGCTGTCCATCTCCTTTCTTCTTTAGAGATTTGCAATCTTTCTTGAAATGTCCTCTCTTTCCACAGTTCCAGCACTCAATTTTTCCTATTCTAGACTTGGATCTGCCCGTTTTAGACTTGCCACGATTACCTTGGCTCTTTCCTCTCTACTTATGTCTTCCCCTGCTCTCCATGGTCAATGCATTACCTGATGTTTCACCTGTGCTTTTTCTTCGCATTTCCTCGCTAAGAATAACACTAACAACATCATCAAATATCAAGGTGTTTGAACTAGATATAGAGTTACTTACAGCCATGACCAATCCATTCCATGTTTCTGGAAATGAACGCAAGATTAGAAGAGCCCTAACCTCATCATCAATGTTCACACTTATAGAACTTAGTAGATTTATAACCATATTAAATTCATTTAAATGATTAGCAATAGATCCACCTTCAGACATCTTCATATCAAATAAATGCTTCATTAGAAATACTTTTATGGAGGCCGAGGGTTTTTCATACAGCTTACCCAATGCGCTCATCAAACCCTCTAATGTGTTTTCTTTTGAGATATTGAAATCCACCGACTAAGCTAGGGACAACCGTATTGTTCCCAGTTCCTTTCTGTCAAGAACCTCCCATTCTTCGTCCTTCATAGCCGCCGGCTGCTTTGCTCTTCCTCCAAATGGTAGGAATAGATCCTTCTGGTACATATAATCTTCCATTTCCATCTTCCATAAATGGTAGTTTTTGCCATTAAATTTATCAGCCTTAAACTTTCCTTGTTCTTCCATTGCCCCCACTCGAACCAAAAACCCTAGCTTCCTGCGGGTTTATATTCCAAATAGACCTTTCGGTCTGATACCAATTGTTGTTAAAATAGGATCGCAGAGCAATAACAATAAACATAATTTCAAATATAATCACAAAAACACATTACAAGAGAGACACAGATATATGGTGGTTCACCCAAGATGGGATACATCCACACTGAAATTGCCAGTCGTTATTATTATACCGTCCAGTAAAGTGAAGGGATACAACCTGCAGCACAGCCACTGCACTTCCTCTTCACTGTCTCACTGTCTCTCTTCATGATCTCATAGATCTTTACAATGCATAATACATAATACCTCAACCCTAGCCGTGTTACAATGTCTTTCCTTTATAGGGAAAATACCATGGGTTACCCAAAACCATTGGCCAGTAAACTATTTGCGAAAATAGTCCCAAAATGTTTTCTCGGGGGCGTTGCCCCAGAACCCCAAGGTTGGGGAATGACTGTATATTCCTCTAGGGTACATGACTGAGACAATATCAACTATGATACTGGAATATCTAGCTCCACAACCAACAAAGACGTCAGCATGAAATGAATGGCTTTATCGCTGCAATACAACTTAAGAAAACCTTATAATTTCATGTACCCTTGTTGAAAAAATATCTTTGTGGTATTTCATGTATCTTGTTGAAGATGTATTTCATGTTTCTTTGTTGGAAAAGTATATACCTGACATTAATCATGTGATTGATTGGAATGTGATTCATGTACCTTTGTTGGAAAAGTATATACCTGACACTAATCATGTGATTGATTAGAATGTGATTCATATATCTTATTGAAGATGTATTTCATGTATCTTTGTTGGAAAAGTATATACCTGATACTAATGATGTGATAGATTGGGATGTGATTTAGGTGGAACCAAAAGGGAATTTTTCAGTACAACTAGTTTCCATATTGGGAATAAAAGTCAAGTTGCTCCAGTTTTTGGTTGTTTAGCTTTGTTTCCTTGCAGACCATTACTTGTCCCTAGTATAGCACGTAAATGTAATGGGTGAGGGTGGTGATATACAAAGGGTCATGGTGATCGTGGTTAGTCACATTTCACTAGGTAGTGTAGACGAAAGGGGAAGCAAATGGTGAGGAAATGAGTTGCGACTACTATGGTTTATTACATGGGAGTTGGAAGATGTTATGAGGGAGGAATACCCTATTATATTTTGGAATTTTTTAAAGGCATAAGTAAGCATCGAGGACAATGCATTGTTTTAAGGGGGAAGGTATATAATGCCCCGATGGTAAGCCTTGGACATATGTGATTATGTTATTTGTTATTATTGTGGCACTAGGTTCCTGGACATTAATAATTGGAAATTATTATTATTATTTACTTTTAATTAAATAACTAGCTCAACATGGACAACTAATGTGGTTGGGGGGTCATGGATTCCAAATCTGAGGGGGTTGGGGACTAGGAATTGCTTCTCTCCCTAACATTGCTCTTTGATTCCTATTATTGATTATTTTTTAATATGTAGACTCTATTACACCTTAATTGATGCTATTGGTACCCACTCTCATATCTCTTCCATTATGCACCCTATTTAACTATTTTTAGCTATGCACTTGAGTTTTGTAACCCCCAGACTAATTTGAGTTAGCCTACCAATGATTTGGAGTCACCCTTTCCAGTTAATTCGAGTTATCCTCAGTGGTTTGGAGTAATGTTTTCTCAATTCAAGTTGTATTTAGTGAGTTGGAGTCAATCTAGATGGATTCGAGTTGTCTCCAATTAGTTGGAGTAATTTTGGGTCAATTCGAGTTGTCATCAGTCACTTAGAGTAATTTTTGGTGAAATTCGAGTAACACTTATGGAATTCGAGTTGTCTCTAATAACTCGAGTTAGTTGGAGTAAATTTTGGGTGAATTTGAGTACCACTTCTTGGAGTTTGATTTGTCTCTAGTAACTCCAGTGATTTAGAGTAATTTTAGGTGAATTTGAGTCATTCTTGGTAGATTCAAATTGCTCTCATGGTCTTCAGTGACTTGAATTATTTTTGTAGTGAATTTGAGTCAGTATAGGTGGATTCGAGTTTCTCTCATGAGAACTCGAATGGTCATCCAATGAAATAGAGAAGCTCTCACTGAATTGGAGTCACTTCTTAGTGAACATGAGTCAATCTGTTGGAGGGAATTTGAATTTGTTTAAAGGGATTTGAATTGGTCTCTAGTCATTATGATTGGTTTTTGGTATTTTCTCTATCATGCATTTGAATGACTGTGGACGGATTCAAAATTGCTTTCTTTCACATAGTTGCTCATTTCTTTTGTATTGCAAAAAAACTGAAGACCATGTAATGGTGATTGAATACTAATCTATATAAGTGTAGAGACTGGTTAGAATTCCTATTAAAAATAGAAGTACCTCTAGGACCAGTATTTGTCTATGATATGGTCACATGAATATTGAAGGTGTATGGTGATGTCCTAAGGGATTGGTTTGGTGAAGGGAATACCATTGCATCAGGTAGTGTTGATGAAGAGAAAGTAAGTGGTGAGAGGATTTGTTTTGTTTCTTAGGTTATGACCTGAGTTTCATCATGTTGATATCTGATTTAGAGAGTTCACTAGCATGTGGATCCATGTACTTAGCTTGGGGGTGACTATCATGCTGCGAGATGGATGAGCATGGCATGTCTAAGGCTAGGTGGAATGTTTTCATGTTGAAGCTAGTTGCGCCTGTCAAAGAGAAGTATTTTACTATGCATTTAGTTACTATTTTATGGATGCATGTGTTCCCATGGAGGTTGATATTATCACTGTTATGTTATGTTGCAGATTTAATTTTGTTCTTGTCTTATATGGCTGATTTAGTAGTGTTAAAATGGAATCCCGTACATCATATTTGGTTTACGTGTTATTGTAGCATGTGGAAGCTATTTTGCTTATGAATTGTGGCAGGTAGTAGATAAGAATTTTTGTTTTCTCACATGGCTATAGTTGGTAGCTCTGGATCTGATATTGTATATGTTAAAATTGGTTCTATTTTCTTCCCGTAAATCCGATCTACTGAGTGTTGTAAAGATAATTTGTTTTAGTGTCCTAAAACTAATCTTGTTAGCATCTGTAGGTCTAATTTTACTTATTGATTTTATGGCTACGATAGATATGATGTTGATATTTAATTACATGTGAAATTTTTACTTAGATCTAGTTGCATTCATTCTACAACTACCTTGCATCGCATGTGTGGTGGGGAAATATTTGCTTTGGAAGTGTAGCTAAACATTTGAAAAGAATGATTTTTTTATTATACAAGCTTATTGGCATGTTTTCCTAGCCTTAATGAACCTTATTCTACTCTGCGTTATCTCTAATCATCCCTTTCTCTATTAGGATTCAGGTGTATCTGACCTTTTTGGTGTGATTTGGGGTTTGGTACGCTACACTCCTCCTCCTACTTATCCTCTTCCTCATCTCCCTATACCTATTCCTCCTACCCCTTCATGTCCTCCCTCAAACTACCCCTTTGAATCCTCCTCCACCACCCACTCATCTTTCACCTCCTCCTCCTCCTTAGCTTCTCCCTCCCCCTCCCCCCTCCCCCTCCCCCTCCCTTTCCCCCTCGCCATACTCCTCCTCCCACTCCTCCTCCACCTCCTCCTCTACCACCCCATCTATATCCGCCTTCCTCTCTCCCTTCTACATCATGTCCTCCCCCTCCTCCTTCTCCTCTCTTTACTCCACCTCATCCTCCTACACTTCCACCTCTCTCATCGTCTCCTCCTCCTCTGTATCCTACAACTCCATCTCCTCCTCCTCCCTCTCACCCTCCTACTCCTTCTCCTCTATCATCATCTCCTCCTCCTTCTCCTCTATCATCATCTCCTCCTCCTTCTCCTCATCTCTCAGTACCTCCCTACTACTCCATTGCCTCCTCCTATGCCCCCTCATCCCCCTCCTCCTCCTCCACCTCCTCATCCTCATCATAATCCTTTCATCTCTACCTCTTCCTCCTCTAGAACCCCCTCCAATTCCTTCGTTTCCTCCTTCTCTTTCCCAGCCTTCTCCCTTACTCCCCACTCCTCCACTGCTTCCTACTTATCCTCCCTCTCCCCCTCATGCTTTTCCTCCCAATCCTTCACCTCCCCCTCCACCTCCTTATTTTCCTCCTCCTCCTCCCATTCCTCCTTCCCCACTGACTCCTACTCCCCCTCTACCTCTGCCTCTTCTTCCACCACCACTACCTCCACCTCCTCCAACTCCTTTCCCCCCCTCCCCCTCCTCCTCCACTCCTCTGCCCCTTCCCCTCTGCCTCCTACTCCTCCTCCTCCTGCTCCTCCACCACCAAATCCCCCTCTACCTTCGCCTCCCCCTCTGCATACTTCGCCTCCTCCCCCTCCACCTCCCCCTTTTCCTCACCCTCCTCCTACTTCCCCACTTCCTCCTCCTCCTCCCTTCCACACCCCTTTCCCTCCACCAACTCTCCCTCCTCTTTCTACTCTATCGCCAACTCTTTAATGTACCTGTTGGCTTGGTTTTGCAACCAAGCTTTGTGCAATGGGCACCTATCAACAATGTGATAGCAGTTTCAATATTGAAAGCAAAAACAATTATAAATTAAATCTAAATCTAAATCTAAACTAGCATGTGCATATAACAAATAATTTTTTTAAAAAAACGATTCAACAACAAGAAATAAAAAGAATAAGTATTATGTATTAAGATACCTCAAATGGTGAGGATTTGTGTTGAGCAACTCCCAAGGTGAGTAGCTCCAAGCTCCAAAGGTCTCTTCTCCAAGATGCTGAAAATGGCCAAAAGTCTCATGAGAGATTCTGACAGCATGAGGATAGGATGATGGATGGATGGAAAGTGAGGAGCCCCTACCACCTTTTTATAGTTTTTGGTGGTAAGGAATACCATTATGGTTTTGAGGAAACCAATGGTATTGACAAACATGGTTTAGGTACCTTTTCCCTCCTTTTTCCTTTTTTGAATATTTTTAATATTTTTATTCCCTTTTTAATATTTTTGGGAATTATGGACCCTTTTTGAGGGTTTTTTATGCTTTTTGAGGAAAAATATTCATTTTGAGGGGGAAAAGGGGTGTATTATGGTCTTTTGGTGACCTTTTGATGGCTTTAAAGGCTCAAATGGTGGAAAAGTGGACAAATGGGTCATGTGAATAAGGAAATGAGCTAGTGAGCACTTTTTGGGTGTTAACAAATTGCCCCCTGATGTGTGAGGGTAGGAGCTCATTGTATGGCCGATAGACATCATAGTTCTTTTGTCTTTTTTCTGGGGTTTGGGGAAGAGAAGAGACTGGTTGGAGACTGGATCGACGACCCTTGGAAGCTGCAGAATCAAAAAATATTACATGGCCTCAATATGAATGAGGAATAATCTCTGATAATGGACGAGGCGGGCATACCCATGCTCGTATCAAGACATATATATAACAATTAGTCCCAAGAAGGGGGACCTCAATAAAAAATCTGCAGGTACATCATAATGGTCCAAATGGGACAATATTTTTGGACTTACTCATGATCATGACATAATTGATCTCAATAACTGATACACTGGAATAAAGCAATAATCATTCTGAACAAGGCCTCAAAAGGGTTGATTAACTGTTGAATCTGAAGGTGTCCAACAATTGTAGGGACTCAATGACTCTGAGTCAAATCTGAGGAGTATATGTAACTGTATACTTGAGGGAGTATAAAACTAGGGTACATCTGAATATTGTTGCCATGCGCAACCCGGATATCTATAGAAAAAATGTAACTGGTTGTTTCCATAGGTAGACTCTTAAATGTGGAAGAGTCAGGTGGTATCCGGGGTCTTCAACAAATAACTGAATGGACCAATACCTTGTGTGAGTCTCAACGATGTGATCAAGGTGTTGAAGTCGAGCATGTGAGAAACAATCATTTGGAGAGGCACTGATGACTCTTCTCGAAATGATTCGTAGACACTCATCATAAATGGTGATGAGTCCAAGACACAGGGACCTCTAGGTTTATCCTCTGGAATAAATTTGGGTGTCGTCGACAGAGGGAGATCAGCAACTATCAAGGCAATGATGTTTCCTTGATAGGAGCATGAGGTGTAGAACTCAAGTGTGGTAGTGCTGATGGTAGGACTAACATACTTGTGGGGATGGGAAGTAACTGGGGTTATAGAGTGGGTAGACTCAAACTTCCTTTGTTTAGAGCATGATGACATGGTTGAAATGGAAGCATAGGGAACTAACTTGTAGGTGTGGGGATCATAGCTTTTAAGGACTTAAGGGTATGTATTAACTATGGAAGGGGGGACGAGCTGATGGGTGCTGTCGAGGGATTCTCAGGGTGACATACTGCAAAATACTCTAAACAAAGGCGACCAAAATGGGGAAGCTGCCATATGATTAGACGTGATCTATTGTGGCGCTGAGGAGCACCATTGGGTCCTTCTTCGTAGTTTTAATGAGCTCCAAGAAGGGATAAAAGTGTGCTCTGAAATGGTACTATCCTGTGGATTTTGTGAGCTAAGGACTGTTCGTGCTCATGGGTGCTTTCATTTTTAAGGAGTCTGAAAACGGCAAGAAGACTTTGCAGTGGTTGTGAGTACCGTCCTGTGAGTTTTTATGAGCCCAGGATGGTGATTACTCGTAGTCGCTTTCATGTTTAGAGAGTCTGAAATCAGTAAGTGGACTCCATTGGTGTTCATTTTCGTAAGTTAGTCTCCAAGGCCCGAAAAAGCATAAAATGATGCAAATGGAGAACTCTTCTAGCCGATGTGACTAGAGTATTCATTTTTTGTAATTAGTCTACAAGGTCCAGAAAAGGGGTAAACTTATACCAAGTAGATGCCCTTTCAGATACATTTAGCGAGCATGAAAGGAAGCAAGGTTGCTCGGCGATCTTTTCATTGTTTTAGGAGTCAGAAAAGAGCTTAACAGAAACTCCCTAAGTGCCTTTTTCGTAAAAGGAATTGTTCGACCCGAAAAAGGGATAAAATTATACCAAACAAAAATGGATTGATGAGAGCGACAAAAGGTCTCAATCATTGTCATGAGTGCAGAATACCAAATCCGGTGATATAAAGATTGCCAAAAAGGGGCAACGTCCAATGTGGCATGCAAACCGAGGTGATGAGTGGCATTTTGAAAAAATGGCTGAAAATTATGGGGTGAGAGCAAGAAATGATCTCAAGCATCATCATGAGCGCGGAAAACTGAATTCGATGATATCAAACTTGTCAAAAAAAGACGACGGTCGATGTGGCACACAAATCGAGGCGACGAGGGGACATGGGAAAAATGCCCAAAAAATCTGGAGGTGAGAGCGAGAAATGATCTCAAGCATCATCACAAGCACAAAAAACTAAATCCGGTGATATAAGACTTGTTAAAAAATGGAGAACAGTCGATGTGGCATGCAAATCGAGGCAACGAGGGGGCATGGGAAAAATGCCCAAAAAATTTGGGCGCGAGAGCGAGAAATGATCTCAAGCGTCATCACGAGCACAAAAAAATGAATCCGGCAATATAAGACTCGTAAAAAACAAAGAACGATTGATGTGGCATGCAAACCGAGGCAACGAGGGGGAATGGGAAAAATGCCCAAAAAATCTGGCCGTGAGAGCGAGAAATGATGTCAAGCATCATCACGAGGATGGAAAACTGAATACGGCGATATGAGACTCGTAAAAAATGGAGAACGATTGATGTGGTACGCAAACCGAGGCAATGAGGGGGCATGGGAAAAATGCCCAAAAAATATGGGCATGAGAGCGAGAAATGATCTCAAGTGTCATCACGAGCGTGGAAAACTAAATCTGGTGATATAAGACACGTAAAAAACGGAGAATGGCCAATGTGGCACGCAAATTGAGGCAACGAGGGCATGAGAAAATGGTCAAAAAATGGACCTGGTGAAAATATGAAAATGAAAGGACAATCATGAAGTTCTCGCTGTGCTGATTCCAACGGTACCAACGGTTTGAGGAACGGACGTCATATGATACCGCAATGGTTGTTTGAAAAATGGTGAAATTTCTATAAATAGTGTGTGGGGCCCATATGACGTGTCATTATTACGTGTGAGTTTGGCAGAGAAATCAGAGCTCTTTCTTGATTTTCGGGAGATTTGACCATTTTTTTTCGATTCCGCGAGTTTCAGGTAACCCTATTCGCCTTAGCCTTTTTAATTATGTATTTTTTTGTTAGCGGCGAGACCCAGAAGGCCGCTAAATTCCATGTTGGCCTTCCAACGTGGAATATCGCGGGTTTTGTGTATTTTTCAGCGATGAACATCACGGGTTCGAGGCTAACAGTCGCGATGTTCATCGCGACTATGGGGTTGATAGTCGCGATGTTCATCGCGACTGTGTGGTCAATACCCACGATGTTAATCGCGGGTTCTTGGATGAAAGCCGTGATGATCAACGCAGTTTTTGATTGAAAAGCCGCGATGGAATTTTTCAAAAAAAAATCTCCGGTTCTAAAAAATTTCTTTATTTTTTGGCAGGATGTTGAGGAGACCATTGGTGTCATGGCAAGAGTGAGAGATGGAGGAGGATTTGATGATTTGTATTCGGACTGATCAGGGGGTCCGGCAGGCTCTGGCTATGAGTGGGCTTCTGAAGTTTGCTCAGATTCCACCGATGCGTTTAGTAGGACCACTACTAAACAAATTGGTGAGTCTTTGGGTCCCTGTAGAGGGTGCGTTTATTGTTGGGGTGAGAGGTTAGAGATCACCCTTACTGATGTATACTTTCTTACCGAGTTACCTCGCTTAGGGGAGGTGGGGGATATTCTGCCAAGGATCCCGGTAGGTGTGGATATCGAGGATCTGCTGGAGACCTTCTGTGTTGCTGGGGTGATCGTGTAGAACAGTGCTTTGAGCCTGAGACCTTTGCGGGAGTGGGACACGTAGGATTTTGGGCTTGTGTTCTCCGGGTGTTGGGTGCCGCTTCGCCACATCATTTGTCGGGGGGACAAACGATGATGGTGTATTCTATGTTGAGGGGGACCTACTATGCGTGGGTTCATATGTTTTTGGTTGGTGTCCGGAGAGATCTGGACAAGGTCCGTCGGTAGGGGGGAGAGTTTTGCTATGCCTCCTTTTTGTGTTGTTTCTTCTTTGAAAGGGTACTGACTTTGCGGCCACGGGTGTCGGTTTGAGATGGGTTGGTGAGCGAGTCGCGCATGGTGCAGTGGGGGCAGATGATGCCCCGCGGTGATGGTGGTATCTGCGGGTTCTTTTCACAGGATATGTATTAGCAGTGGGAGCAGATCCCCTTGCTGATTGATGACTATCCATATGCCGATATGGATTATCGAGGAGATCCAGAGATGCCTCGAGCCCAGGGACAGGCCTGGGGTTTAGATGGTATGTTTTTTTGTTTTGTTCTCTACTATATCATTTTTTAGATGTGTTTGTTATGATTATAGTTAGATATTTATATGATGGTTCTTTTGTGTGATTGTGCAGATGTTGGTCCTGTACCACCAGCCGACCATGTGGTTCATAGGGGACGGGTGATGGTGTTTATTCCACCTCCTGTAGCGGTACCACCTCCTCATGCTCGAGGAGTTGGGGTTCGCGGTTGCGGAGATGGGCCTCGAGATGATGCCATGGAGGGTGTCCGAGAGACACTAGACATAATCCGAGCAGGATTTCCAGAGGATGGGTGGAGGGATCCTGATCGGGACATCATCGAGAGTTGTTTCGATGCACCTCGTGAGTGGTGTTCGGTCTTGCTTAGAGAAGCATTGTTGGTGTCTTAGTGGAGGGATGGGGCTCGACATGATCCAACAAGGCCAGTGGAGGGGAGGATTCGTTTGTGAGATGATCCATCAGGGCCAGCGGAGAGGAGAGTTCGAGCTCGGCATGATTTGGCAAGGCCGGCGGAGGAGGTGCCAAAGGAGCCTGGAGACCATGATGATTAGATGATCTTGTATCTGCCCCCAAATGCTGATGAGCATATGGGGAAGTACCTTTTTGTATGGCTAATGTATTTTTGTATATTGGGTGCTGAGGGCACCTATGACATGTTTGACTATATTATGATGTATATATATATATATGATTTCATATATAGTCATGTATGCACATGGATGCATTTACTGTCTATTTCCTTGCCCGTGGAGGCATGTTTGTTTTTCTGGATGCCCGTGGGGGGCACATGTTATGCACATGGATGCATTTTTGTTTAAGCCTATGGAGGTACATTTGTGTTTACTATATGGTTTGATTGGTGTGCCAGTCAAGAATGTTGTTAGCCATATGGTCTGCTACACTGTTGAGATTCTTTGGGACATGTGTGAATGAAATGGATTCAAACTATCGAACCATTTGTTTCGTGTGCAAGAATTTTTGGAAAAGACAGGGATTGCTTACCTAGTAGTCATTGTTGAGCTGGGAAATAAGGAGTTGTGAGTCCAAGAAAACATTAAGGTGATGTATGCTCATTTCGAGAGCTACGGTCAAGAGACCAGTCACGGCATCGTATTCATCTTGGTTGTTGGTGGCAGCACCTACACACACTCCGTCGATGTGGATCAACTCATGTGAAGCGGAATATATTACCCAATCCGCGGAGGCTAGATTGGTGGACCAATGGATTGCACCATCAGCGAAACCGACATAGCAGAGTGGAACAGGATCCATCTATGGTCATGCAGAGAAAACAAATATTTAGGTTTTTGGAATTTTTTGTGAAAAACAAAATAAGACTGTACAATAATGGACGGTGGTGTCCATCAGATTTGCTATGGGTAAAATCACTTGAGGTACAACCCGTTGCATGGGTTGCGTAGGGGGTTTCCTTCTGAATCGGTCAGAATGTATGCCCCATGTCCGAGGCAAGTGTGTATAATGTATGGGCCTTTCCACATGGACACAAACTTTCCTTTTCCGGTTTTGTCATGAGCTTGATCATAGGTGAGGACAAGGTCGCCTTCAGTAAAAGTTCTTGGGTGGACATGTTTGTCGATATGATGTTCCACAATTTTGGGATCGAGGCCAGGCATCTCGGTGTAAGACCAGGCGAAGACATCATGAAACTCTTGGAAGATTTTCTTATATGCCTAAGTTTCCTCTTGAGTGCATGATGCGCCTAGTGAGATGAGCTCAGGTTTTCCAGGTGTGGTGGAAATGTCGATTTGTATAGTAGGGGAAATGTTGGACATGTTCCCTTCTTCGAAGGCATTTGGTGATGGGATGGGGTCTTTGAACCAATCAACCTTAGTTGGTAGGAAATCTTTCGATTCGACTGATAGTTGGTTTTCTGTGGTGGATGTAGACGCCTTAGGGAGGAAGTATGAGCGATGATGCATATCGTCCCAGGGGTAGTCCGGTGCAGTGAGTGTTTCTAGAATTTGCTCATCAGTACGAAAGTAATCAGACCATAAATCAACGGGTTGTGGTTTGCATGTGGTTGAAATCATATAGATGGTATTGATTTCTTCAGAAGGAGATGATTTCAGAGGGTAGATTTCCTCGATGAGGGGAGGAGATATCTCTAGGTTGACATTGTTCATCTCGTACAAGGATGCTCTATAATCTGGAAGATCAGGGAAGTGGTGTGAATAATGGCCATAAATGCCGCATATCGCATAAGGGTGGTTAGTGCGGAGCATTTTGTTGCGAGGTTGAGGAGTTGGCTCAGGTCTTACCACTGGAATTCTGGTGTCGTCATCCAACATATTCATGTGTTCTTGGAGTGCAGGTAATTGTGGACATTGATGAGTGGCATGGCCTATGTCGTCACACAACGAGCACTTAGGGGGAATGAGAATAGTTGGGGGGTTTTTAGCTACCTTGGGGGTTGCTGGGGGGGTGCGAGTTATGAGTCCAGTGTTATAAGTTGGTGGGCCTCTGCCCCCTGTGTTCTGTAATGGAGGTGGGGCATTTCTAGATGTTGATGCTGTAGTCACTATTGGGGGTGGTCTGTTTTGCAGATGAGCGACCGGAGGGGGTGGGTGGTTTGTAGTAGGGATAGGTTGTACCGGTTGTAAAATAATAGTCGGATTTGGCGGGGGGATCAGAGCAGGTAAGTACCATACAGGTATCCCTAATGTTAAGCCAGGAAGGTTGAGTGTAGCCATTACTGGCGAACTAACAACTCCAGAAAATGGGAACAAGAATGGGATAGTATGAATTGGCATTGTGCCAATATGAGTAGGCACTATGGGTGTTTGTGGTAGTGATGAAGGCTACTGTGTGGTGTGCGACAGGGTGCACAAATTCGATGTTTTTGTTATCAGTGAAGGTGGTGATATCGATGGAAATGTGGAAGTCATAGGTGACTCGGTGTAGATTCCAGGACCAATTGACGACAGAAATGATGTTGGTGCGGTTTGAATGGTTTGTTCAATCATTGGTATCACATTTTGAGGAGTTGCGGGGGCGTTAGGATCATAATATGTGAGTTGATGAATCTTGATAACGCGTCCTTCATGTGGGAACATCATGACGCAAAAAATAGATGAATCCACTCCTTTCATTCTGTACATATAGCTATGTCCAAGAAGGAGTTTGTAGTCGAGCTAGGCATTGATCACTTCGATGTCGATAATAACTAATTTGCCGCCTAGTTCTATGGGTACGTTCACTAAGAGGCCTTGTGGTTGAGTTGAGTGTCCGTCGTAAGCTCGTAATGCCATGGTGGATGGTTGTAAAGCGGGGGAGCCAAGTTTATGCCACACAAGGGTGGACATAACGCAGGTTGAAGCTCCTTCATTGATGATGCATCGATGCACAACAAGGTATTGAATGTTTACTGATACTTGGAAAGCCAAATTTGATGGGAATCGAGGTTCGGCTTGGTCTAATTCAAAAGCCATCATGTGTGTGTCGTCGGGGTCTACTCCTCCGATGGTGGATAGTAGTAGTTTTCGTTGTGCAGGGCATGTTTTCAGCACCTCTAAAGCAGACATAGCAGCGGGGGATTGTGCTAGGTCTTCCACGACGTTATAATTAGATGCTACGTGAGAATTAGGATTGTTGTTAATCCTTCGCAAAGGGATGCGAGGGATTTTAGGTCCTCTGTCCAACAACATATTTGGTATCCATAGTGGTTAATTTGGTGGAAGGGAGGTGGATGCGTCAGTGGGAGGAGTTTCTGGGGGAGGGTCGTACTGATTCCTGCTAGTTTGGAGGTTAATGTCATTGGATGACATCATTAATAAATGGTGTGTGCCTGGATCCGTATGCTGATAATGAGTTGCAGCATAGGTGATTTGCTGCTGGGGTGCAGCAGATCCCTGTGGGGGATCCATAGGGCGAGTATTTACTACTCTCTGGTTTGGCAATGGGTTTTGTAATATCATGGGTTGCAGTTGATTAAGTGGAGCTGGCTGTCCAGCATGGCCTTGGCGTTGGGCATCGTCAGCCCAAAGTTTACGTGCTTTCTCTAAATGGGGGCAGTTATGAGTGTAGTGTCCATAGACTCCACATATAGAACATGGATGGTTTGTTCTCAGGTTATTGTTTTTTGGCTGCTTGGGATGACGATCAGGATTCTGGTTGGGAGGAGAAGCATTGTTATTATTTGGAGGATTGGGAGGTGGTGGACCTTGATTATGTTGTTGGTTGTTGCCACGGTTACGTCCTCTTCCATGGTTTTGTTGTCCACCCTGGTTGCGTTGGTTGTTTTGATGTTGGGGCTGATTGTGTTGTGTGTACACTTTCCCTTGAGTAGTGGGATTATTTTGGGGTGCCGGAGGTGCGGGAGTAGGTTGTGGTGGATAATAAACTGGTGGGGCTAGAGGTGGTCCAGTTGGCTGCTGGGGTTGTTGGTAACCCTGAGCTCTTGGATGTGTTGGGTTCGCTTGTGTAACTTGTTGTGGGTAATACATTGGTTGTGCCGGTAAATGAATTGGGTTTTGGGTGGCCAGTTGGTTATAGTATGTGGGTGGTACATATGTCAATGGTGCTTGCCCATAGAAATGTTGTGGACAAGAGGGTCCATGAGTGTGATGAGTCTGATTCATTGGAGCATACGAAGTTGTTGCTCCAGAATCAGATTTAGCCCTAGAGAGGTCTGGGGCATTTATGGTGTTCACCATGCTAAAAGGTTTATTTTGTGCCATGACTTGGTCAATAATACCATCAGCGGCATGTGATGCCCCCGTAGCATCACCGCATGAAGAATCGCCTCGTGGGACGTCTAGTATGATGGTGTAGAGATAGCCTGACTGGGCATAAATCAAGTCGAATTGATGAGCTTTTAAGATAGCTTCTTCCTCTGACTGGGGTCATTCGGAAGCTACACCTTTGGCTATGAGGGGTAGGAGTGATTTAAGAAACCAGTCCAAAAATATACAGTCATCCAGTTTTATCTTACAGAGGCTACGACGCTTGCGCCACTCATGGATATGGTTGGTGATGTGGGTAGCTGTGTTTTGTCTGCAAGACAATAGTATTTCAACTCCTGCATCATAGCGTACAGGTAGTTGAAAAAACTGAAGGAAAGTGGAGGCAAGAGACGTAAATGTATGGTGGGTCCCATGTGGTTGTTCGATGTACCACTTGGCTGCAGAGCCAGTGAACATTCGTTGCAATAGTCTTAGTCTAATGGAGTCATCCACTATGGAGTTAGATGAACACCATAGGTGAAATGACATTATGTGGTTTTGGGGATCCTCCCCAGGTTTTCCTTCAAACTTGGGGATGTCCGAGAGGAGCTTTGTAGGCATGGGTGGCCATGTAGGGTTGTGCCTGATAGGATCGTTGGTTAGCCTGGCTAGGTCTGGCAAGTTCTGACTAGACATGTAAGGTAAACTAGCAGATGGGTGTGGCGTAGTGGCTGGGACATAACTATTAATGGTGGCATTATGTAGTGGTCCAGCAGCCCCTAAGGGTATGCTAGGTATTGAAGGTATGTGTCCTCCAACCATTGTGGTTTGGGATGGGCCAGCGCTCCCAAGTGCAACATGGGTTACAAAGGGGTTAGGAATAGTGACAGGAATTCCTGGGATCTGGGTTGTGGTAATGAGAGGTGGTGTGATTCCTATGTTTGGCATACCCATAATAGGAGGTAGTCCTATGTTGGGCATACCTAAAGGTGGAGTGTCCCCTATATTAGGCATGCCTAAAGGGGTTATTGTTACCATGGATTGAACAGTAGTAGAAGGGTTTGTGGATATATCTCCAATAGTACTGGTGAAAAGTGGGTCGTATTGTGATCCAGCCATGAGGTTGGTTGGTGATATTTCAGTAGGGTTTTCGGATTCAACCTCAGAATCAGATGTGAAGTGAGGCATGTCAGAATCTGATGACTGTGTGTTTGGACGATGACATGTCGAGTCAAGGGATAAGGCTCTACGTCGGTGACATGTAGAGCCAAGTATACCAAAATGAGGGGGTTCACCCTGAAGACGACGAGATCGTCTTAAATTCTCAATGGTGAGAAATATTTTTAAAAATTTCAGTGTAAGGTGCTGATGTAAAAAACTCGAAACCCTGATGCAACAATGAGTGCAAGAGGGGAGTGAAAAAATAAAGGCTCTCAGGCCAACAACCAACCTCAAAAAGCACTTATTATAGCAGTTGTGTTATAATAAGTGGAGGGATGCAACAAAATTGGTCAGAATACCAAAATTCAAATAGTTTCTAGAAAAAAGGGGTGTTACTAGCCCAAAGGTGGGTAATGTATCATGCAAACACCTAACTAAAAGTATTGTGAGTCAACAAATGATATCCTCTACAAAGTGATGAAATCCAAGTCAGACAATATAGAGTGTTGAATCAACGGCTAGATATCCCCCTACCGGGAGGGATACTGGGTAGACAATCCTAAAGAGTGGCAACTAGGATACCCCGTTCATGACATGTTCGGTTGGGTGAATCTAGAGTTTGGTTCTATTGCCACTGTATACCCTCTTGGGTGTACACCAAGAACTTTGAAAGGTATCCTTCGGTTACTGAATGGATTGCGGTATTCCACTCAAACTTTCGGAACCAGTCTGGCTACTTCAACCCTCCTAAGGGAGAGGCCTTCCCGATAAATTGGTTGATAACCGTGTCAATATTATAAGGGATTTTGGTACCGTAGAGGACAACCACTATGTCTCAAATGTAATAATTGAGGGGTGTTATTGGAACACCTATCCCTTCAATTCTACCTAACTACAAAATTCTTTTATGTGGTCCCCAAGTGGGGTTAAAAGTTGGTTGAGTTTAAGGTAAATTTTAAGGCTCAGTTTAAATTATGTGGAAGAGTGGGTGCAAGTGTGGTATTTAAACTGAAATTGATTTGCCTCGCATGGGAGATTGATTACAAATGAAAGAAAAGACGCTTCCAGTTTTGCAAAAAATAAAGACGTTTTTGAAATGTAAATGCTTGAAAAAACTATTAAAAAATAATGGATCTTTGAAATAATTTCAAGGAAAGCAAATAACATAAATATTTCAAGAAGTAAATGGATCTCTTAAAATTTGCTTGGGCAAAGTATCGAGCAAATAAACAGTAAAACCTTGATCTAAATAAAATGCAGAAAATCTCTCTTTCAATTACTGAAAATTTTTAAAAAGACTTTTAATGGAGCATTATAAATAGTAAAAGATTTAATATGGATGTAAAAATGCAGAAAAATTAATGCTGTAAAATATGCTAAATGGGCAGAAAATAAAGCAAAAACTATTTTTGAAAAAATTGGCCGAATTCAAAAGAATTGCATCGTGGGTTTTGGGAAAACAGCCGCGATGTGCAGCGTGGGTTTCGGTCGCACAGTTGTGATGTGCAGCGCGGGTTTTGGCCATGCAGTCACGATGTGCAGCGTGGGTTTCGGTCGTGAAGCCGCGATGTGCAGCGCAGGTTTTGGTCACACAGTCGCAATGTGCAGCACAACAAATGACCTCAAAGCCGCAATGTGTAGCGTGGGTTTTGGCCGCACAGTTGTGATGTGCAGCGCGGGTTTCGGCCACGCAGTCACGATGTGCAGCGTGGGTTTTGGTCGTGAAGCCGCGATGTGCAGCGCAGGTTTTGGTCACACAGTCGCGATGTGCAGCGCAGCAAATGACCTCAAAGCCACGATGTGCAGCGCATAAAATGGCCGCGAAGCCGCGGCACGCCACGCAGAAAAAAGTCACGAGGTCGCGATGAGCCGCGCGATTGTCAGGCCAAAAGCCACGAGGCAAAAGCCAAAAAATAAACACCAAAAAAGAACCCGAAAATGGAAATTTCAGGCTATTAATGGCAATAGAAAGGGCCAAGATCTAGCACAACAATGGATCTACTGTCTAGGATGGCAAATCTATGAATTAAAATGATTAAAACTAATAAAAACTAAGATCTAAAGCAAAAAAATGAGATCTAAGAATTTGAAGCCAGTGGAGTCGCCAAAAACTGTTGGCTTGGTTTTGCAACCAAGCTTTGTGCAATGGGCACCTATCAACAATGTGATAGCAGTTTCAATATTGAAAGCAAAAACAATTATAAATTACATCTAAACTAGCATGTGCATATAACAAATAATTTTTTTTTAAAAACGATTCAAGAACAAGAAATAAAAAGAATAAGTATTTTGTATTAAGATACCTCAAATGGTGAGGATTTGTGTTGAGCAACTCCCAAGGTGAGTAGCTCCAAGCTCCAAAGGTCTCTTCTCCAAGATGCTGAAAATGGCCAAAAGTCTCATCAGAGATTTTGACAGCGTGAGGATAGAATGATGGATGGATGGAAAGTGAGGAGCCCCTACCACCTTTTTATAGTTTTTGGTCGTGGGGAATACCATTATGGTTTTGAGGAAACCAATGGTATTGACCAACATGGTTTACGTACCTTTTACCTCCTTTTTTGTTTTTTGAATATTTTTATTCCCTTTTAATATTTTTCGGAATTCTAGACCCTTTTTTAGGGTTTTTTATGCTTTTTGAGGAAAATTATTCATTGTGAGGGGAAAAAGGGGTGTATTATGGTCTTTTGGGGACCTTTTGATGGATTTAGAGGCTCAAATGGTGGAAAAGTGGAAAAATGGGTCATGTGAATAAGGAAATGAGCTAGTGAGCACTTTTTGGGTGTTAACAGTACCTAAACTGGAGTTAGGCACACTAACTCAGAATTGGCTAGTTATGGACTAGAAGTTTAAATTTTGTTCCAAACACCGCTAGGCCTTCACTAATTTTCCCAAGCAGGAATTTAGGGGAATCTACATAATCTAGACAACCATATCCACACAATATAACATTTATAGAATTGACTTAATTATTTTATTTGAAATTTTTCACATTTGGGAGTGCATCACACCTGAGCAAAGGCCAAAGTGAGCAGAGAAAATGTCCCTAGGAATTATGTGAACCTCTGCTACTTATGGTGCAATATTGGAATAAAATAGCTAGAAGTATGGACTGATATTTCATATTTGAGACACATTTTGAGATCCAAAAACTCATGACAGTGGATATGCAGAAACCAAACTCAAATTAGGTGCACAAACCACAGAAAGGAAGACTAGTTTGAATTTTACTATTAAGGACTATTGGTTTCTAGATCTTTCCAAACACACTGAGACCCTCATAAATTTGACCACATAGGCTCATATATACATTAACACAACCCAAACTAATCCATATGGCTCACATACTGATTATAGAGAACACCTATGGAATATTTACAACACATAAATTAAGTTTGTTTTTCCATTTGTGCATGCTTTTACAAAAGAAGATGTAACGGTGGAAAATGGATACAAAACTCTGGGAGAAACACAATGGAAATTTATTTTCATTAGATATATACCTTAATAAATTCCATCTCTGTAAATACATCTACAAATACAAATTAATATGTTACATTTGATAAGAAAATAAAACCAGGAGATTAACAGAAGAAAATATCGACAATATAACCCAAGAAAATGGATTTTTCATAACCAAAACTATTTTCTCTTTAAGGATCACGACCCGAACTTATAATATGAATCAATTTTTGCACTTGCCACATGATATAGGGGTTTTATAGGCAATACAATATCCAAGAACCACTTTACACACCAACAGGTGCATCCTCCAAGCCAAAAATCACACCCAATACTAAATCTAGCTCTCAAAAAACACTGTGAAAACAACACTGTTGCAAATGTAGCTCTACCACTCCAACACGAACCCAAACCACACTAGATAATGGAAAAAAATAGTTGCTAGAATCTCTATGAAAGGAACTGAGCATTATCTTTGTCAATATCCAGTTGAAGGATCTCACAATATCTCAACTAGATCACTGGTTGCAAAGGGGTACATCTCCCAATGCTAGCAAGGGGCACATCACCCAAGCTATTAAACGAATAAATATCTTCAATTCAATAAAAAATGGCCAAAATATATGAAATCAAGTGCTCAAGCTCCTTTTATAAACTTCTCTCATGAAAATAATAAAATAATAATAATAATAATAAAATTGATTATTTTAGGAGAGAATATCTTTGGTACATTTTTGGCACATGTGGATCCACTCTCTCTCATCAAGTGTGACCTCCTTGGCTAAATTTAGGATCTGTATATTTCCAGATATTCCTTTGTTGCTTTCTTTTTAGTTACTAATCCTTTCTCTACAAAAAAACTGGAAACTTCTTCCTTTCCACTTTCTTGCTGCTTCTCATCCTTTACAGTTTCTTTTCCTTCTTTTTCCATATTCCTTGAGTGGAAACATCTCACATGGGTCCCCTTAACCTTCCTAAAGTTCCTTGTTATCCAAATTAATCAAATATTGCATTAATAATAAAAAAAATTGGACCTCCTATATTATAATTTCATAACGACATCTCCCCAGTATTAAATTATTTTACAAGTTTAGCATTAAACTTTGCAAATATTTTACCCTCTTCACAACATTGCTACTTTTTCTTGAACTATAGTAGGTGACTCAAGCCAATGCATCTGTAGTCCTATGTACTGGTCCATAGAAAAAATTTGGGGACATGACAGTCCTCCCTTCCCAATATTGCCTCTCCTCAAGCAATTTTAAACTGGAAGTGACACATTTTCTCCTTCCCCATACTTTGTGCACAAATAATTTTCCTCTTTTCCTATCTAACACTGCAACCAATCAATCAACTCTACAAGGAATTCGTACATTAAAATACAAACATATGTAGGCCAAACTAACTCTCGCATCAAAATGTTGTTGAGTTATCTAACATATGAATTTCCAATTCCCATGCTACTCTGAAGGAGGATCCACCATGCTACTTTTGCGCTACTCTGATTATAACCTTTCCCTCATGAAATAAATCTATACCCTTTGCAACTCTCTATTCAACCCAGCTGAAATAGTTGAGACCATGAATGATTCCTGGGTCCCAAATGAATCTCAAATTCAGGAAGTATCTCCTACTTCCTCCCGTACAATGCTTAGTGTCTACACCAAGAGACTTGTGAAGAATAAAAAACCACCAAGCAAGAAAACACTAATTCAATCCATCATATGGTTTCCCATGTAGGAAAATACACCACTTCTCAATATGGGTAGAATTATGGAAAATATGGTTGGCTCACTCCCCCTTTCTAGCTAATGAACTACAAAACCAACTAATGTCAAAATCCCATTGTCTATGCTGAAATTATTCAAACATCATTGACATTAGGAACAATCTATCATACCAAGTGGTTCCAAAATCCCATATTCGAATTGGAAGTACACTTTTCCAAGTGCTTGTTGGAGATTCCATGAATCTTTCCAACAGGAAAAGGTACTCCACTCATGCATCAATACCATAAGTGACACTCGACAAAATTGAGTGGAACATCAAATTCCCACCATGCATGCTGAATGTATCATGTGTTACCAATGGACATCTTTGTTGCTTCTCATAAGATACGAAAGTAAGAGATGTATCAATCAACTTTCTACTAAAGCATGCACGACTCTTACTTTCTCTTGTCTCCAACTCTGTGGTGTGTTTATCCACCCAATCCATGGATGAATCAACACTTATGTTGGAAATTCTAAGTGGAGTGAATGTAGATTCCTCCTCCAACTCTTGTTCCCGTAGGGGCAACCCATAATATTTATGATGCAAATCTAGTACTCGACTAACCTCCTCCGTGACAGTTCTCTTCCCAAGAACATGCATTTTTGTTTACTCTTTTTTCTCACAAAATTTCACAATGAATGAAGTGTCAAAGAATCTCCTACTAAGGTGAGCAATACTCATGTACCCTTGTATCTCCATCTTGGTTATGTACTCATCTACCCAATCCTTGTATAAATAAGCACATGTGTTAGCTAATCTAAGTGGCATGAGTCAAATATCTCTCCCATAACTAAGTCCTCCTCATCACCCTTCGAAACAAGTTATTAGTCAATATCTTCAATGTCATTCCTCTTCTTAAGCACCTGCAAATCATAATTTTCCTCAGGCTCATCCTCCACATGAGGTTCCTCCATCAAATTCAAAGTGTTTCCTACCATATGGACGTGATCATATCCATGTAGCATGGAGGATGGGGTGTGCTTATCTCCTTTCGAAGTTCATCAATATTCCTCCTTCACTATTGAAGAGCTTATTGGGTGCTCTCCAAAGAAACATATGTAGCCTCCAATTTGATACCAAGCCTTTCTGTTTATTCTTCTTCGTCCTTGAGCGCATGATAGTACATGTCTCCAATCCATAGAATTTGATTTCTATCTGAAAGTGAGTTCTTGCAACTCTCTTTCATCTTGGCCCCTTCTTCTCTGAGAGTTTCGAAACCTCCCAAGAAGGTTTCTCCTTTCATATCTTCTCCTGGAGCTCTCCAACAACAGCTTGACACCAAGGAATTAGTATCAACAAAGTTCTTCAAGGCTACCCTGAGCTTCTCTTTGTTTTCCATTAGTGAACCCATCAAATGATGTGAGTCACATGGAAAATCGTCCACCAAATTTTCTTCTCCCAGGGGTTGACACCTATGATCAATTTGTTTGTGGCATAGATCCATAGCACATGTTTCATTGTTAACATAAATATCAACATTAGAATATTTTTTTATATCATTTACATTGTATGAAGTGGAGGGTGTTTCAAGAAATGGAATTGAAATGTGACTTCCTCAAAATTAAAAACTTTCATCATACCAAGTCTTTGTCACATCTTCATCCTCTCCAGGTAGATGACATGTACTGGAAGGATTTTCCTCTTTCTGCTCCATAGGAAGACTCACTTCTGCAACATGTGGTTCACTCTTCTCTAACTGTTCATTGTACTATATCGAATCTATGTGTATTTTTTCACCCTTGTCACAGGATGCTTTATTTGTGCTCTCCTCATTTTTATGTTCATTTACATTGGCTCCCTTCTAGTGCAATTTATGCTCCACTTCTTTGCACACATTCTCAACAATATGTGTTTCCATTGTTTCGTTCTTGATCATCCTTCCTACCTCAACTTCATAGTAATCTCAAAAATACAAGACTTCCTAGATTTCCACCTTTAATGCTTGATAATTTTGCAAGTACTCGAAAGATTTAACTTCCATTAATGATCCAAAGCTAGATATTCCCACTGGCGGTGAAGCATGTTTTTTGGTTGTTGCAGATCTTCTTGCTATATCCTCCTCAAGGCTCCTTGGAATTTTGGGTTTACAGTATCCAGTATATATTTCGTCACAAAAGTACCCATCATCCTCATATCATGACATATTCAAACCTCCATCAATGTCTATTACCTCCTCTTCCTCATACTACTCAAAATCATCTTCAACTTCAACAATTGGTACAAGCCTCATAGTTGTAAATTTTCATCTTCGGGAAATTGAAATTTAGTTTCTTAGGTCATAGGTGCAGAGAATAATGCTTTGATACCATTGTAATGTACCCAAACCAGAGTTAGGCACACAAACTCAGAATTGCCTAGTTTTGGACTAGAAGTTTAAATTTTGTTACAAACTTTGCTAAACCTTCACTAATTTTTCCAAGCACAAATTCAGGGGCACCTACAGACTCTAGAAAACCACATCCTAACAACAAAAGGTTTATATACTTTAATTGATGATTTGCTTCGACAAAATGAACATTTGAGAGTGCAACACACTTGGGAAAGGCCAAAGTGACCAGAGGCAATGTCCCCAGGAATTATGTGGAACCTCTATTGCTTCTGGTGTTGGAACATTAAACCATCTATACCCTGGGTAAATTAAGCATTTAATTAATTTACTTATTGTTTAGAACATTGGTCCAAGTTTATTTGGCATAATATAGCAACCTAGAACCTATTGCAGTGTCTTGGGTCCACCTTCTATACCTTTTGACCAATATTGACTAGTGATGTGCCCTCATAATTGCATTACACTACTTTTCTGAGCTACTACACCCTAGTTATATTTATTCGGATTTAATCCTTCTTTTATGAGACAAAGATTGCTTTTAGCAACTTTTCTCTTAGATTGAGTTGCCTAAGTTACATTAGAGTGTCTTTATGCAAGTTCTTAGCTTTTTCCACCAACCACTTCCATATTTTTCTCCAACAAATCCATACTCTTGGTGATTTTATGTCACTCATGGTCCACCACACATCTACTTTCCCATTTGTGACCACTTTCATAGAGTTGGTTTTAGCTTATTGTCTAGACTGGGATTTTAGTGCTAAATAAGCCTTCTTTTTAAGTGATCCTTTTGAATTACCTCTAGTGTTGGGATAATAAAGCCTTGCTACCATTCATTTATTTACATAAGATACATTAATTAATCTTGTATTGGTTAATCCTATGTAATAAATAAGGAAATTGCCATTATGTGGACCACAAGGCAATATGAGAGGTTAAAATACATCCATGGTGTGATCTACAAGCCACCTAGGCCACTTGGGCACCTTCCAAAAGATTTCTAGATAAGATTTGAGCAAGAAAGATGCACTTGTGGAAAACTGTTGCGTTTTACTGCTTTTTCCCCTATAGGGAAAAGCTAGTCAACCTAGGAAAGTGTGTTTTACACCAAAAACTTTCCTTAATGTTATTTCCACCCAAAATTCATATTTGGCATTTTTTTTACCTACATTTCACCTTCATCTAACTAATTTAGCAATTTGTGAGCTTTTGGGCTGATTTGGAAAGTCATCTTGCCACCTAGGGGGGATGGGCATATTTAGCAAGTCTGATGATTAGGAGCTTTGTTTGGCATCTTTATCCATTCGATTTTCTGCTGTAAATTTATTTAATGAAATCCTATTACATTCATATGTTGGCTGATGTAATTTTATTCATGAGAAGTTAATACAGAAATCTACTCTTGTGCATAATTTTTGTGTCTTTGACTAGTTGTGTGAGATTTTTCATATGAGAGAGTGTAATTTCTTGAATATTTCTTGGATGTGATCTGATTTTCACATGGTATCAGAGCCATCAAACTATTCCTTTTGTCTATTGATTGTTTTCAGGATCCAACAGTCTCAGGAAGGGCGCATTGACCAATTCACCAGGTGAATTCTATTCTCTGCAGGGCGCATTTTGGAATCCAGAAGTGTTCTAAAATCAGTCCATAAGTTTATATCAGTTGCAGCAATGGATTATACACAGTAGATCATCCTCACTCCTTTCAATTACTTTCATTGGAAAGCAGAGATGGAGATTCTACTGAGGAGCAAAGGGCTCTACAGGGTTACCATGGCAACAGAAGCTAAGCCAACCTCACCAGTAGAGAAATCTAAATGGCATAATCGAAGGGATGAATCCTATGGGATGTTATGTCTCACTACATCCAAATAAATCTTATTCCATCTTGATGGCCTCACTTCACCTAATGAAGTATGGCTGAAACTTCAAGAAATGTTTGGTAAAACTGATGAATTGAGAGGCCACCAATTGGATAACGAGCTAGTCTCCTTGAGTCCGCAAAATTTTGATAATCTACAAGATTTCTTCTCCAAATTCAAATCTCTTGTATTGCAGCTGAAGCAATGTGGTATAGACAAGAAAGAAGAGCAATTAGTTTTGGCCGTTCTCCCCAAGCTTGGCCCCAACTTCTCAATTTTTTTCTCGACCTTCCATTCCACCCGGAAAGCAATTAAAAATTGGAAGAGCCCGTCACTTTTAGAATTCATGGAGTCATTAACACAAGAACAAGACAAGATGGTCTTAATGGGAGCCATTAAAAATCCATCCAAAGACCAATGTCTAAATGTTGGAGACTCAAAGAATTGGAAAGGAAAGAAGAAAGGCAACTTCAAGAAGCCCACCGGTGAGCGGAAAGACAAGCAGAATTTTAATGGAGAGTTATCAAACTTCAAGAAGAATCCGAACAAGAAGAATGAAAGGACAAAGTGCAATTAATGCAGCAAGGGCTTTCATCCTAAAAGCTCTTGTATGAATAAGACCACCGACCAATTAATTCATGCATTGGAGAAAGCCAATATCCCTCTCCCACAGAGCGCAAGAAGGAAGAATGGAGGATCAAATTCTGATGAAAAAGAGAGAGTTCATGCGTTGATGGCCAGCACTTCCCAATATTCATCATTCATCATTGATTCCTATGCTTCAAGACACATGGTGTCTGCAAGTAAGTATTTTACTTCACTTGACTCTTCCAGTGGTCCGAATATCGTATTGGGAGACAATTTTGAAACCTCTAGCAAAGGAAAAGGTAGCATAGATCTTGAGTTTGGGTCATTTAATAATGTTTTATATGTCCCTAGACTTGCTGCAAACCCACTATCAGTCTATCAGATTACCCATACAGGGATTTCCAAGAGAGTAACCTTTACCCCCAATGATGTTGAAATAGCAGAAATTTCAACAGGAAAAATTATTGCATTTGGTACTGCTGATCATTGTTCTAGAATTTACAAATTCTCCCATTTTGTGCAAAACTCCTCACTTCTGCTCTGTTAACTCATGCCAATGAGTCCAGCAAACTATGGCATGATATATTTGGCCACCTAAACTACAAATACCTTTCCCAACTTCATGAGAAAGAGATGGTTATAGGGCTGCCCAATATCAAATTTTCCAAAGGTGTCTGTCAATCTTGCATCCTAGGAAAACACCCTGAGCATAAGTATGGGAGATATATCACTGAGAGAACCACTGCACCATTGGAACTTATACACTCTGATATATCAGGTCCATTTCCTCATGATTCATTGAATTCAGCAAAATATATTCTCACATTCATAGATGATTTCAGCAGGTATTGTTGGATTTATTTCATCAAGCTTAAATCAGAAGTTTTTGGGTTATTCAAGTTATTCAAAGCCTTAGTTGAGAATCAGTATGGTAGGCATATAAAAGTGTTAAGATATGATAATGGTGGCGAGTATTTGAAATCAAAGTTTCAGCAATTTTGTGCTTCATCGGGCATACAGATGCAACATACAGTTCCATATACACCTTAGAAAAATGGGGTTGCTGGGAGGAAAAATAGATCTCTTAAGGAGATGGCCACATGCATGCTTGAGGCAAAAGATTTATCTCCTAATCTATGGGCTAAGGAAATAAATTGTGCCACTTATATTCAGAATAGGGTTCCACACAAAGCACTCAAAGGTGTCACTCTCTTTGAATCTTGGACAGGTCACAAACCTGACATCTCTCATTTCAAGATTTTTGGCTCAAAGGCTTGGGCTAGGATTCCAATTGAGAAGAGGAGGCCTATGCAGCCCCAAAGCCAACCATGTTTGTTTGTTGAATATTCAGAGGAATCCAAAGCTTATAATATTCTGAACCTGACCACTCATAAAGCATTCATCGAAAGAAGTGTGCATTTTGAGGAAGAGCCCTCTCAAAGCGCAGAAATTGGAGATTCATCTTCACCACCGACTGAAGAAGAAGTAAGTGATGTTCTTGATATTTTTTATTCTGATATTTCTGATGATGAGGATCAATTTATTGTAGATGACAACTCACCTAAAAGGCCTAAGTGGGCTGCAAAAACTTTGCAAGCAGCAGGTGAACTAGCAAGCAACCCTCAGGACCAAAGAAGGACTAGATCACAGTTTGAGACTACTCTCAATGTGAATGATCCTTATCTTTATAAGAAGTTCTATATGATGATGGATTATGATCCAAAAACATATGAGGATTCCTCACATGATCCTAGATGGAATATTTCTATGGATGAGGAGTTTCAGTCATTGCAGAAGAATGAAACTTGGGAGTTGGTCAAGTTCCTCACAGGAAGAAAGTTGGTAAGATGCAAGTGAATTTATAAGACTAAATGTGTAGAGGATGGTACAACCATTAAGTACAAAGCAAGGCTGGTAGCAAAGGGGTATTCTCAGGTCCAAGGACTTGATTATAATGAAACATTTGCACCGGTAGCTCAAAAAGACTCCATTATACTAGTTTTGGCAGTGGCAGCTTCCAAGCAGTGGGAAGTACATCACATGGATGTGAAAAGTGCTTTCCTCCATGGGGAGCTTGAAGAATAGATATATATGCAGCATCCACAGGGTTACACATCAGATCCAAACCTTGTTTGTAGGTTGAAAAAATCTTTGTATGGACTGAAGCAAGCCACCAGGGCTTGGTATGCAAAGATGGACAGTTTTCTGTTGTCACAATCCTATGTTCGGCGTAAATCTGACCCAAATGTCTATGTGAAGTTTGCTGATGGTTTTATTATGTTAATAGTGTTGTATGTTGATGATTGGCTGATCACAGGTGATATCACTGAACAAATAGCATCACTAATGACCGCAATGCACCAAGCATTCTCCATGAGTGACTTGGGAATTCTTAAACAATTTTTGGGGCTTGAGATTTCTCAAACAAAAGAAGGAACCAAGGTATGTCAGTCAAAGTATGATTTTGATATGTTAAAGAATTTTAAGATGGCTGATTGCAAGCCTTCTAATACTCCATTCCTTTCTGGAGTTAGAATGGAAGAAGCAGAATCTACACTGCTTGTTTACAGTACTCTATATAGACAGTTGATTAGCAGCTTGCTCTACTTGACACCCACCCAACCAAATATTGCATATGCTGTGAGTGTGGCATCTAGATATATGGATCAGCCACATGAGTTACATTGGAGGGATGCAAAAATAATCCTTCATTATGTGCAGGGCACAAAGAGTGATGGGATTCACTATGTGGCAGATTCAAGCTTAGACCTCTTGGGTTTCACAGATTCAGATTGGGCTGGTGATAGCCTTGACAGGAAATCCACATCAGGATTTGTATTCATGCTTGGAGGTGGCCTTCTTTTATGGTCCAACAAGAAACGGAATTCCATAGCACTATCTTCATTGGAGGCAGAGTACAGAGGAGCAGTGAATGCTGCTACATAGTGTGTCTGGTTGCGGGGGATTTTGTCTGAGTTTGAGATTTCTTTCAGTACTCCTATTGTCATTTATTGTGACAACCAGAGTGCCATTAGAGTTTCATGTGATCCAGTATAGAGGCATAGGACCAAGCACATAGAGATTCATATGCACTACATTAGAGGCCTAGTGCATGATCAGATCATAGATTTGTAGTATTGCCCCACAGGTGAGAAAACTGCAGATATATTCACCAAGGATTCCACAAAGAAGACATTCAACTATCTTAGATCACTGCTTGGGATGGTTGAACATGTGGTGGAGTGAAGGGTTGATCAAAAACCTTTCAATTTTGATATGTCCATGTTTTGAGGGAAGGTTTTTCCCATGAGGTTTTCCTTCTATCCTTGTTTTGTGGACCAACAGTATTTTGTACGGGGTGACCAAGTCTTCTTATTGGGCCCTTAGTATTTTATTTTCTGATATTTAGATCACTTAAGTCAGACTTAAGATGGGGTGTTGGAATAATTAAGCCTTCCTACCATTCATTTATTTACATAAGATGCATTAATTAATCTTGTATTGGTTAATCCTATGTAATAAATAAGGAAATTGCCATTGTGTGGACCACAAGGAAATATGATAGGCTAAAATACATCCATGGTGTGATCTACAAGCCACTTAGGCCACTTGGGAGCCTTCCAAAATATTTCTTGATAAGATTTGAGGAAGAAAGGCACACTTGTGGAAAACTGCTGCCTTTTACTGCTTTTCCCCCCATAGGGAAAAGCTAGTCAACCTAGGAAAGTGTTTTTTACACCAAAAATTTTCCTTATTTCTATTTCCACCCAAAATTTGTATTTGGCATCGGTTTTACCTATATTTCACCTTCAGCTCACTAATTTAGCAATTCGTGAGCTTTTGGGCTAATTTGGAAATTCATCTTGCCACCTAGGGGGGGTGGGCATATTTAGCAAGTCTGATGATTAGGAGCTTTGTTTGGCATCTTTAGCCATTCAATTTTATGTTGTAAAGTTATTTAATGACAGCCTATTACATTCATATGTTGGATGATGTAATTTTATTCATGAGAAGTTAATACAGAAATCTACTCTTGTGCATAATTTTTGTGTCTTTGACTAGTTGTGTGAGATTTTTCATATGAGAGAGTGTAATTTCTTGACTAGTTCTTGGATGTGATCTAATTTTCACATCTAGTGCATTTGAATTCTCTCTATAAGATGTACTATATTTGTATTCTTATTATGGAATACCAATCATAATGTAATGGACATTAACATAATTACATTCTACATGTTTCTACAACTATATTTCTCCACAATTTTGCTAGTCTCTAATGAATTCTTAGTGAAGATGTCTTTGGATTAGATCTTTGGCTTTTTTTGAATTCTAATATCTGGTGCAATACTGGAAGCATCTAACCAGTAGTATGGACTGATATTTCATATTTGAGACACATGTTCAGCTCCATAAACTCATGATAGTGGATATCTGGAAACCAGACTCAAACTAGGTGCACAAACCACAGAAAGGAAGACTATTAGATTGAATTTGACTTGTAAAAACTGTTGGTTTCCACCTCTTTAAAAACACACTAATACCCTCCAAAATTCAACCACAAAGGATCATATTTGTTGAAATTTGGTTGATATTTGATCTTTAATTCTTTTATATGTAGAGACCTGAAGCAGTGAGACAATTCAATCCATGAAATTCATACAACCATAACATAAGAGATTCCCTAGGTAAAATCCTCAAAATTATGAGAACGAAAACCACAACAATTCTTCTCAGTATAATATAATGGATAAGAGAGAATGCTTTCATTTACAACTAGCATATTTCTTTTGGAAGATAAGAGATCACCAAACTTCTTGGTGAAGATATGAAAGCAATAGAGAAGAGAGATCAATCGGATGTGTTCCCAACACAACAATAACAAGCACGAACAATACCCTGCACAAAGAGAAGCACCTTGCCTTCAATGGAGAAGAGAATTCGCTTCACACTATAGATTCAACAATCCTGTATATCATATTTATACATTCTTCTCTTCTATTTTTAACTTCTAACTTCAGCATAAACTCTCCCTCAAAGTGGATGTATTAATCTTGCATGGAGTGGTGCACCCCACTTCTCATGCAGTGCTTCATCTCACTGAGCTGTCACTTAGGATGAACTTGCCTCTTAACTGAAAGCTTTCCCACTTAGTTAGGTGGATAACTTAATTGTCGACATGCAAGTATCACAACTCACCTGTCATCTTTTAGTTTAACATAAGTGTCATCATGCAATAACACTTAGTTAAATAGATCTTCTTTTTAACTAAAGTTTCATCTTTTAGTTTAACTAAAGTGTAAATACTTTAGTTAACTAGTCCCTTTTATTTAACACTTACTTAACTGAAATCATGCTGATTGATTTAATTGAAGTTACCACTATGAGTTATTTAGTTAGCTGAGACATATATTTAATTGATGCTTTAACTGAAGCATTGATACTTAACTGAATCTTTATAACTGAATCTTTAACAATTCGAGTTCTCTTTAATTAGCTAAAATTTCTACATGGGAAATTTTGAATTCTCTTTATCTATATGCTTTATATTTTATTTCTTTATCTCTTATTGCATGGTCAATATGTGCTAACTTTAATTATCGATCACTTTACATTATACTTAGAAGAATTATCGGATGCTGTGATCATATTATATTATTTTGGACCAAATGATCATATGTTAAAGTATTTCACTTTAGAGGTGATCAATCTCTAAATGAGACTTAATAGCAATCTAGTGATCATGGTTAATAATATATCACACAACATTAAATGCTTTTAACAATTAAAGCATGACCTTAAATGGATGTTCCACCTCTATACGGGAGGTCCATCTCATGGCTACCTTTATAGGGAAGGTTCACATGATAATCATGACTTGATACACACAAGTTCGGGGCCTTGTCTAACAAGACTTTACAACATCATTACTTTGATCAATTACCTCTATACGTGAGGAATAATATTTACATGGAAGGCAATCAAATTTCACACCTCTATATGGGAGGATCAATATTGTCTACACAAGATTGGTTTGGAGAATGTCTCCTAATGTTGTATATTTAACACTCCCTCTCAACGAGGGAGGCATTCTTTTCCATACCAAGCTGCTCTTGGAAGTACCTAAACTTCATCACTGACAGAAGCTTTATTAACACATCTGCAATCTTCTCGTCAGTAGCAATGCACTGAAGTTTCATTGTACCTTTCTGGACCATGTCTCAGATGAAGTGATACTTCATTTCAATGTGCTTCGACTTGTCATGAAACACTGGGTTTTCGGAAAGCTTGATGCAACTCTGACTGTCACACCTAGTAACAGTAGGCTCAGTATTTTCACCAAAAAACCTTGCACATAGCTTTATGAGCCACACTGCTTCTCGACAGTAAACACTAGTAGCTATGTATTATGCTTCGATAGTGCTCTGGGATATAGAGCCCTGCTTCCTGCTATACCAAGATAACATAGATGATCCTAGGCTATAACAGTAGTTGGATGTGCTATTACGATCCACAATGATTCCTCCCTAATACGAGTCTGTATAACCAAGTAACATGACTCCTCCACTAGAGGCATATATGAGTTTGTATGAAATTGTACCTCAAAGGTACCTAAGCACATGCTTAGCAATTGTTAAGTGTATGTGTCTCGGATCAAACTTAAATTGACTCAGAATTCTCACAGCATAACATATATCAGGCCTCGAATGTATCAAGTACATTAGCGAGTCTATAATCTATCTATACAAAGTGGGATCTACTAGATCTAATCCAGAGCCTGACTCATGAAGTTTCCTTAAATTGGAAACCAGCGGTGTATTCATATATTTTCAATCTATCATGCCAAACCTGTGAAATATATCCACACTGTACTTTCCTTGAGATAGAAAAATTTCATCTTTTCTTTGCCAGATCTCAAGGACAACAAAGTAGTGCATTAGAACTAAGTATTTCATCTCGAACTCTGAGGTGAGGTCCCTCTTGCACCAAGAAATTATATGTTCCTCTCCAGTGAGAAAAAAATTATCAGCATACAAAACTAATATCAATAGTTGGTTCTTCAGTGCTTTGAAGTACGAATTTGGATCAACTTCACTCTTATAGAAACCCAGTTTCTAAAGGTAGTTATCAATTATGGAGTACCAAGCCCTGGGGCTTGCTTAATATCATGATAGAGATTTATTTATCTTGCAAACATGGGACTCCTTCCCATGCACCAAAACTCCTTCAAGCTATTGAATATAAACCTCTTCCTCAACCTCACCTTTGAGGAAGGTTGTCTTCACATCTATCTGGTGAAGTTTTTATCCTAAAACATATGCAAGTGAAATCATTTCTCGGATTGTGGTGTACCTTGCCACAGGGGCAAAGGTCTCATCATAACTGATGCCTTCTTTCTAATAGAAACCTATGGAAATTAATCTTGATTTATACTTCTCAATGCTACCATCCGCGACATGCTTTATCTTTTAAATCCATCTGGAAGTCACAATGGAATTCCCATCAAGTTTGGGAACAACCTCCCAAACATAATTCTTCATTATAGAGTTTTACTCTTCTGTCATTGCATCTTTCGAAACTTGTTTCTTTGCAGATTATTCTTATCAGGATGGTTCTGAATCACTAACGTGACTCATCAATGCTACATACCCTAAATATATGTCAGGTTGCTTGTGCTCTCTGGATGAAACTGTTGGTGCTCCATGTTTCTCTTCATTTTGTAACATGTATGAGCACCAAGCAGATCTTCTTTTAGTAGGAGGTTCATCAGCTGACCTCTCAAATAGTTCTACTAGTTCTTCAGGAGCTAGTGAATCTAAGGCATCTTCTGGTTTCTCCCTCTCTAACTAGGAAGGGGGGGGGAATTGTTAGTTTTTCAGAATTTATTTCAATCTGATCTATGATATTAACTGAGAGAATAACATGTACAACATATCTACAACATATCAATCATGGACACAATAATGCAAGCACACAAGAGACACAGAGTTTCACCGGGGAAAACCAAGAAGGTGAAAAACCCCACAACTTCCTCAGAGATAGATAGAGCCATGATACAAAACCAAACCATAAGATATAGTCTCCTAGCAGCAGCTTCTTCTCCTACACTAGTGCACCACTCTCCAATGAGTGTATGAGTGAGAAAGTGAATGATCAAATAGAGTGCCTCCCACACTCTATTTATACTTGACTTGACTTTCCTAATAACATTTACTAGGTCGGCCTTAACTTAACCACATAATATAATGCTGACAGGGCCAACCCCCAATAGGGTGGTCTAATAACCCTTTAACCCACATGACTTATAGAGGGCCGACCCCAACAAGGTGGTCTAATAACCCATTGAGTATAAGTTACGACACTTAAAATATAAATGACGACACTTCCGTATAGAGGAATAATAACATCTCTATAGGAATACAAACACTTTCATATAGAGGAATAATAACATCTCTATAGGAATACAATATACATGTATGAAATACATTCCGAAGTTACAAATACATCGAGACTCCCTCTTAACTAGGAAGGTATTTCTCGACACATGTCTTCTAGCACAAGTCTTCTTCTCTGGATCATCGTCACTAGATCATCATCACTGTTGCTTCTATCTCAATCAATCTCTAAACTACTCATCATAGGAAGTTATACAGAGCCAGTCCTTTTTCATACTGGATGTAGGCCCACCATCTGCAGGTCTTCATCATCAGTAGCCATACTGTGGAATCCTCGGGACTTATTACGCGCATCACAATGCCTCGAAAGAGTATCCCAAGACCATTTATGTGCCGAAGCACGACCGCTAAGATCTCCTAGGTCCACTTACATGTGACTGTCACAAACCTTAAAAGAGAGTCTTTCCCAACAAGATATCTAAAGAGCATCTGAGGCCTTTTACATGTTTAGCACAACCTGTCCGGATCTCCAGGACTTATTACATGTGACCCCTACCACAAAAACTTAAAAGAGTGTCTTGCCAAGCAAGATCTTTAAAGAGCATCTGAGGCCTTTTACGTGACTAGCACAACCTATCTAGATCTCCAAGACTTATTACATGTGGTCCCCACAAAACCTTAAAAGAGTGTCTTGCCAAGTAAGATCTCTAAATAGCATCTGAGGCCTTGTCCGTGACTAGCACAACCTTTCCAGATCTCCAGGACGTATTACATGTGGTCTAGCAAAACCTTAAAAGAGTGTATTTCCAAGCAAGATCTCTAAAGAGAATCTGAGGCCGTATATGTGACTAGCACAACCTGTCCAGATCTCCAAGAATTATTACATGCTACCCTTACACAACCTATCCACGACCACAGAGTATCAACATGATACTCACCATACATCATCCTGATGTTCATCATCACATGATCATCCTGATCATCATCATAGCATCATCATGATGCATATCATCTGGAGTAACATCTTGAAGCTCATAATCCATGATCATCCTGATCATACAATATATCCACCTAATACATATAATGATCCACCTGATGCATATCATCACACATGATCTACTTGATCATAAGATGTATCCACCTGATGCTTATCATGCATCTACATGATGCATATCACATACATGATCTACCTGATCATACAATGTATCCACCTGATACATACACAAATACATGATCCAACTGATCATAACAAGCATCCAACATGATGAATATACATATACATGATCCAACTTATCATAAAAAGCATCCAACATGATGCATATACATATACATGATCCAACTGATCATATAGAGAAGAAACTAGAGCTTCATCCTGATACTCATCACACACAACGCTTACATCCACAGCCATGGGAAGGTTCCTCCTCTCACCATGCTTGGAATGGCTCCTGCAAATGTGTCCATCACTTCTTCATCGAAGTGTCATCAATCTGAAGAACACCAAGCCTCTCTCTGAAGTACTCAAACTTCACTCTGGCTAGTGGTTCTGTCAACACATCTGCAACTTGCTCATCTGTCGCAACATACAGGAGCTTCACTGCTCCTCTTTGCGCCATATCCCTGATATAGTGTTCCAAAGTATACCAGTAGCCTCCAATGGGAGATCAAATAACTTAGACAGTAGCTTCCAAATCCATACTGCCTCACAACTATCCGAACAAGCTACAACATACTCTACTTCGGCTGTACTCAGTGCTACACAGGACTGCTTCCTGCTAAACCAAGAGATCACACCTGATCCCATACTGAAGTAGCACCCATATGTTCTCTTCCTATCTACATCACTACCTGCCCAGTCTGAATCAACATAACCCTAAAGATTATATTTTTTATTCACATCATACTTGAGCCCATAATCAATTGTACCCTTCAGGTACCTCAGAATATGCTTTACAACAACTAGGTGAATACCTCTGGGATCCATTAGGAACTAGCTGAATGTGTTCACCACAAAGCAAATACCTGGTCTAGTGTTTGTCAGGTACATCAAGGACCCAATCATCTAATGATACACCATGACATCAACCGGATCAGATGAAGCATCACACAGAAGCCTCAGGTTCGATGCCATAGGTGTGGCCATGGAATTGCAGTCCATCATCCCGAACCTCTTCAAGATCTCTACTGCATACTTCCCTTGTCCAAGGAAGATTCCATCTTCACTCTGCCACACCTCCATGCCTAGAAAATAGTGCATCATCCCCAAGTCCTTCATATCAAACTCGGCAACAAGATTTCGCTTTGTGTCGGTAATCAATCTATCATCACCTGTAACAAACATGTCATCCACATACAAGAGTAGTATCACAGGATTGTCTTCCTCAACCTTGTAGTAAAGGTTGTAATCTTCTTTACTCTTGGTAAAGCCCAAACTAGATAGAAAGTTGTCTATCCTCCCATACCAAGTTCTAGGAGCTTGCTTCAAGCCATACAAGGCTTTCTTCAATCTACACACATATGTGTAAAATTAGTCACAGCAGATCTAATGAACAAGTAAATCAATCACAATAGATGAAACTAAGAAAATATGGTGTAAACTGTGCAAAAGCATGCATCAGTGCTCTATAATCCCAATACGGGTGAAAATACAATACAATACTATCACAATGAGTGAGCAATTCGAATTGCCTAAGGAGGTCATTCGAATTAACTGAATGGCATAGATTGGCTCCAACTGGGAGTCCTCATCATCAATCATTGGTGGTCATCAATGCACAAGTCACTGTCAAACATGTGTCAAACAGAGTCTAACTGAGTGTAATAAGTGTAACTGATGGTAAGTGGCACTAATCTAGGGATGGAAGCTCAATGGAGGGTGCATGAGGGCTTAACTGTACTTAGAACTGTCAGTCATCTCTCATCAGAGGTCAATCAGAGTGATAACATCATTTATGGGTCAATTGGAGGTAAATCGGAGTGAGAAATGAAGTGTAACTGGACTGGTAGGTGAGAAAGGCACCCTTTTGTAGTGGTAGGTGAGAAGTGGGCGCATGACAGGCTAAGAGGGATTAATCTGAGTTGTAAGTAGCTCCCGAGTGCTGGGAGACTAAGGACTAGGTGCTGGAGGCATCATACTGGTGATTGGGCAGCATGCGGGTGCATGCAATACATGCAGAATGCATGCATGCATGCAAAGTACAAAAGTGAATGATGAGATATCCTAACACCCCGCCTCAAGATATACTAAATAAAATGTAGGGCCCTGGTTACTGAGAGCAAAGGTCACCCCAATACAATAATCCAAAAAATATTGAAATAAGCTAAGTGAGGAAAGAGGGAAAACCCAGTGGGAAGAAAGCCCCCCCTCAAGATAAACATAAAAATGGATCCAATCTATCTCCACCATGATGGAACTCACTCCCAATAGTGAACGGAGGTAAGAGAACTTCTTCTCAATGAAGCTCTTGGTGAAGATGTATGCAATTTGCTCATCGGTAGGGCAATATTGTAGAATGATGGTGCGATCATGCACCAACTCTCGAATGTAGTGCATATGAATCTCAATGTGTTTGGTCCTCTTCCACTGAACTGGATCAGTAGATATCTTAATATAACTTTTATTGTCACAAAATAGGATAGTCGAAGTAGTGCTACCAAAATCAAACTCGGAAAGAATACCCTGCAACCAAACTGCCTGAATGCAGGCATTGACTGCCCCTCGATACTCTGCCTCTGCTGAAGAAAGTGCAATGGCTGCCTTCTTTTTTCTTGACCAGAAAATAGGCCCATGTCCAATCATGAAAACATATCCGAAAGTGGACTTCCAATCTATGCTATCACCTGCCCAATCTAAATCAGTAAAACTAATGAAATCTAGCTCAGAATCTACAGCATAATATATGCCAAAATGTTTCGTACCTTGCACATACTACAAGATCCACTTGGATGCCCACCAATGAAGCTCATGGGGCTGCTTCATATACCTTGATACAGCACTCATGGCATAAGATATATCATGCCTTGAGTGTTTCAAGTAGAGAAGTGAACCAATCAATTGTCGATACATAGTGCAATCTGCAAGCGGTGTAGTATTTCCCTCTTCAAGACTGATTCCTAAGAGGAATGGAAATGGAGCAGCCTTACATTCTTCCATACGAAATTTTAATAGCAGGTATTTAGCATACTTTTGCTGAGATAATGTGATCCCATCAAAGTTTTGAGATATCTCCAAGCCCAAAAATTGCTTAAGCAAGCCCAAATCGCTCATATCAAAATCTAGGTTTAAAGCGGTTTTCAGCTTGTTAATTGTAAAGAGAGTGCTACCAGTAATGAAAAGATCAACAACATATAAAACAACAATAAAAAATTTACCTTTAACTTGTTTTAGGTACACATTAGGATCAGATTTGCATCTTTTGAAATTTTGAGAAAGAAGGAAGGAGTCCATCTTTGCGTACCAAGCTCTTGGGGTTTGTTTCAATCCATACAAAGATTTCTTCAATCGAAAAACTAATGATGGATCTGATATGTATCCTTTTGGTTGTTTCATATATACTTCTTCATCAAGGTCTCCATGTATAAAATCACTCTTCACATCCATGTGGTGCACTTCCCAGTGCTTGGATGCAGAAATGGCCAAAACTAGGCAAATGGAATCCATGTTTTCAACCGATGCAAAAGTATCAGTGTAGTCCACACCTTGGACTTGGGAGAAAACTTTTGCGACCAAACTAGCTTTGTATTTTCTTATAGATCCATCAGCAGCAACCTTCATGTGGTAGATCCACTTGCATTGAACAAATTTTCTTCCAGGTGGAAGAGAAACTAGCTCCCATGTATTGTTCTTTTGAAGAGAACTGTACTCTTCATCCATGGCGGTTTGCCATCGTGGATCTCGATGGGAATGATAGTATGATTTGGGATCTAAACCAATCATAAAATAACATTTCTTAGATAATAATGGATCAGAAAAGGAAATATCCATACCTGCTCTTTGATAGTCTTCTCTTGTTCTCCTTGGATCAGGAGGATTTCCAATGTTTGGAGCAGCAAATTGTAGAGTGTTTTGGGCCCACTTTGGTAACTGAGCAGAATCATTATGGTATGATTATGAACCTGATATGTCATGGCCATCAATGTCTGATATAATATCATATATATTAGATCCAATGCTTTCTTCATACTCGCTTGAATCTTTTTCTTGTGGAGGGTGCAGATCGGCAGTGTTTTCCTCGACTAGTTTCAGATCTGGCAGCGGTTCTTCAAAATTCACACTTCACTCTATGAATACCTTTTTGGATCTGATATTCATGATTTTATATGATTTTAATTCTTCCCCATATCCTATCAGGATACATTCAATACTTTGTGGATCCAAAGACTTTCTCTTATCAGAAGGAATTCTAACCCATGCAGTGGAGCCAAAAACCCTCAAATTGGACACATCCGGTTTGCGACCAAAGAATGCTTCGAAAGGAGTTTTACCTTTCATGGATGAATGTGGAACTCAGTTCTGAATGTATGCAGCAACATTAATGGCTTCATCCCAAATATTTTCAGCCAAACCTTTTGACTCAAGCATGCAGGTAGCCATCTCTTTCAGTGACTGATTCTTCCTTTCCGCTACACCATTTTGCTGGGGTGTGTAGGGAACTGTATGTTGGATCTGAATTCCACTTTTAGTATAGAGTTGTAGTGACTCAGTATTGATATATTCTCTGCCATTATCATATCTAAGATATTTTATCTTGCTCTCAGTGGCGGTCTCAACAGAAGGCTTAAAATCCTTGACTTTTCCAAGCACTTCTGACTTGTTTTTGAGAAACAATACCCAAGTAAAGCGGGAGAAGTCGTTGATGAATGTCAAAACATACCTTGAACCATTCATGGAAATATTAGGCATTGGACCACTGATATCAGAATGTATGAGGCCCAAAATGTTGGAAGCTATGCTAGCTTTGTTGCAATCGAACTTGTGCTCGGTGTGTTTCCCAACAATGCAACCGGGGCAAATTCCCTTTGAGGAACGAAGTTGTGGAAGACCATCTACCATGGATTTCTGTTGTAGCAGTAGCAAATACTTGTAATTAAGGTGTCCAAACATTTCATGCAAATCCTACTAACCTCATTGCCATGAGTGAGGAGAGCAGTGGGATTTTCAAGCGGCACAAAGTGAGAAAACTCATAGTATTTTGCAGTGTGGTTTGCCTTTCTGACTGCAATAAGTCTTCCACTTTTGATATCATAAATTTCAACATTGTTAAGGCTGAATGTAACTTGCTTCGGTTCACCAGTGTGTGTCATTTGATACACAGAAAGTAGATTTGAAGCCAAGGAAGGCACATAGAGAACATTGTGGAAGTTTCCATGCTCTACATGGATGGTAGCTTTGCCCTTCGAAGAAATTTTTGAGTCATCTCCCAAATGGATGGGGATGGAGTTGTTTGGATCGAATGAAGAGAAGGAATCAATATTTGCAGCCATATGATTCGAGGCATCGGAATCTATTAGTAGAGTGGTGGGTTTCGAAACAGTTTCCATGAGTGCTTGACCTCTTTCATTATCATCATTCCTATCCTTCTTTCGTGCACTGTCGAGAAGACATATGTTGTTCTTTTCCAAAAGGATGGCCATTTGATCTTTTGTTTTCTTCATGCATGAACTTTCAGGATGAAATCCATGGTTGCAATATGAACATTTATATTTTTCCTTGCCCTCTTTACCCTTCTACTTGTTCCTTGAACCCGATGGTGCTTCCGGTTGCTTGCCTTTAACTCTTTGCTTGGTAGGCTCGAATTTGGGCTTCTATTTCCTTTGCTTTCCTTTTGCATTCGAATTCTTGGATCCTTGAGCAAAAAGGGATGAATCTTTGGAGTTTATGGACCCCATTTGAATCAACTTATCATGCTCTTTTGTGACGGACTCAATGAAGGCATTCAAGGTAGGCATCTTCCAATTCGGGGTAGTTAGCCAACTGGAATTGAAGGTAGAGACAAATACCGAGTAATTTTTCCCAAGCTTTGTGAGAATGGAGAGGATCAATTGCTTATCCTCTTTCACAACACCACTGTTCTTCAACTGCAATGAAAAGTGCTTGAATCTTGTGAAAAACTCATTGATGGTCTCAAAATTCTCAGGACTAAGAGCAATCAATTCATTCTCTAATTGAAAATCCCTAAGCTCGTCTTGCTTGCCAAAAAGTGTGTCAAGTTGCTCCCATATTGGTTTGGGATTCTTCAATCCATTGAGATGGAAGTGAAGATCCTTGGAAATAGAGAGGAAAAGGAGACCATAAGCTTCATCAAGCTTCTTGTAGTGTTTTATTCTTTCCGACAATGTGCTTGGCTCCAATTCAAGGCCAATAGTGACTCTATAGAACCCTTTTGAGCACAATATAATCTCCATATAATCTTTCCATTCAAAATAATTAAAAGGAGTAAGAAGTGGCTTGGAAGAAGAGTATTCCATCTCAAATAGTGAGTGCACTTGATGTAGAAGAACTTGTCAAACACAAGAGAGTGAATGCAATTGATGGAGATGATTAACCTGCAAATCACAATAAAAAAAAGAACAGTAAGGTCGAACAATCCACCCTTTTAGAGTTGCATCACACTTAGGATTGGAGATCGAGCAAGTTGAATGGGTCCAATGCATCAAATCCAAGAATTATGTGGAAAACTCAAGCTTCTGGAGTGGATTGGAGTGTATTTTTTTGCTTTGCATGCACATGAGCGAATGCACATGAGATCTTTCATGCCAAAACTTTAGTAATTTTGAGCAAATTCACTCAAATCTTCTTGTAGAACACCTGTAGAAAAGATATCTAGTCCCTGCAATGGCTCTGATACCATGTAAAATTAGTGACAACAGATCTAATGAACAAGTAAATCAATCACAATAGATGAAACTCAAAAAATATGGTGCAAGCTATGCTAAAGCATGCATTAGTGCTCTATAATCCCAATAAGGGTGAAAATACAATACAATACTATCACAATGAGTGAGCAATTCAAATTTCCTAAGGAGGTCATTCAAATTAACTGAATGGCATAGCTTGGCTCCAACTATGAGTCCTCATCATCAATCAGTGGTGGTCATCAATGCATAAGTCACTGTCAAACAGGTGTCAAACAGAGTCTAACTGAGTCACCCTAAGTGTAATAAGTGTAACTGATGGTAAGTGGCACTAATCTAGGGATTGAGGCTCAATGGAGGGTGCATGAGGGATTAATTACACTCAGCAATATTAGTCATATCTCACCGGAGGTCAATCGGAGTGATAACATTAGTTATGGGTCAATCAGAGGTAAATCAGAGTGATAATTGAAGTGTAACTGGACTAGCAGGTGAGAAAGGCACCCTTCTATAGTGGTAGGTGAGAAGTGGGTGCATGACAGCCTAGGAGGGCTTAATATGAGTGGTAAGTAGCTCCCGAGTGTTGGGATACTAAGTATTAGGTGCTAGAGGCATCATACTGGTGATTGGGCAGCATGTGGGTGCATGCAAAGTACAAAAGTGAATGATGAGATATCCTAACAATATGGCTCTCTGTCATGTGTCTCAAAACCAAGTGGTTGCTCCACATACACTTCCTCCTCGACTACACCATTCAAGAAAGATTTCTTGACATGTATCTGGTGTATCTTCCATTTCATCACTACAGCTAGAGAAAGTAGTGATCTAATGGAAGTATATCTGGCTACAGGAGAAAAAGTCTCTTCATAGTCTATTCCCTTTTTCGGGCAGAATCCACGAGCTACAAATCTCGCTTTCTATTTCTCTATGTTGCCATCTGCAGCATGCTTGATCTTTGGAAGTCACAACAGACTTCCCATCTGGTCTTGGAACCACATCCCAAACATCTTTCTTCATGATCGACGGATCATGGTATTCTTCCATTACTTCATCCCGAATCCTAGGAACTTCAATATCTTCAATAGATAGCTTTATTGTTGGAACAAATGTTGTAGTCCTTCTTTTGTAGGTGATTGTATATGATCTTTCCTAAAAAGTGAGTTAAATTGTATGATTAGAAACATATCATAGTTTTCAGAACAAATTCTTACACATAAAGAAATATGTCATACAATCATGCAATTATTTTAGCCAATGCTTCAATACAACATCTATCCATATCCCGTGACTTTCTAGATGCCTTCTAATTTCTACCAGGACATTGTTAAGAGTGTGCACAGCTCCCAACATGTCAGCAAAGAGGTTTCATTCTAGATAAGTAGCAATGGAATGTTGTACATTGCCATAGGCCACTTACCCATCACATGCATATTAGTAGTATACTGTTCATTAATGCAATTATTCTAATATGCATAATACACACCCTAAGTCTAGGAACATAAGCATATACATCATTGAACAATATTATTTAAACAAACAAATATGCAAAAAATGACCATTCAAATACTTATCTTTGTTTGGTTTTAGGGTGGACTCCCTCTCAATATTTGTTTCCTTGTAGGAACTACTAGAGTGTGCTCCCTCTTGATCTTTGCTTCCCGGATTACCTGTCTTTGAAATTATATCCATCCTCGATCACTATGCATACTTACTAGTATCATAATTGTGTTATCTTGGAGGTCTCATACATACATTCATTAGTATAATCTTAATACTATCAAAAACATTATGATTCTAAGTAATCTTAAACATGTATGGTCAAGATCATTGCATACACAGATAATTTATCACAATTCTTTTACTCATGCATATTCCTATTTGACCATAGGCCTTTTTTGGTTAGTCGTATCATCAATCAAAGTAAGAAGCATAATATGCCTAAACCCATGACTACTCAAACCTATAACTTCATGAATAATCATTATCAATCATACCAAGTATACTTATATAATAGATCCCATCACAAGGTAGGATTCTAACTTGATATAGGAAAAACATACCTGGATTAATATGCTAGTTGGTTATACCCACGTGATGTCTTCTTGTTCTCTTAAATGACTTGTGCTAGTGACCTGCATATCTCATAAGTTAACCATTGTAGAACCAAGTTATACATACCTCATAAGTAGATCTTCTATGTGATCCATGACAATGGATGAATCTTTGTCTTCATGTCACCATGGTCATATGTTCTTGATCTAGAACTTGATTTGTCTTTCTAGATGTACCTTTCATATTAGTGGACAACATCATCCTCATACAACACCACAAAGCATTAGTACAATCATAAGTGTCAAAACCCTAGTCAATGAATATATGCATTCATAATTTTATTAAGGTGATATGGCAAATCTAAAGTTAATCAAGATTGTACTAACCTTAATGAAGACAAACATACCATAAACTTAATCATGAATAGATCTCGAAACATACCTGGATAAGTCATACCTGTCGAGATTGCTTGTATTCTTCTTATGTAAGGTCTTAGCCTCATCTGCCTCTGAAACAGGAACTTCTTCACTTATGTAGGTTACCAATCCATTCTCTTCTAGGATTAACCCAATCCACTTTGATTTGTTGGAACTGGATCTATAGCTGGATTAGGGTTTGTTAGAGAAACCCTAAAAATTCAAACTTTGAATTTCAAACTTTTGAAAGGATAGAAAGATGCGTTTTTCTGAGCCGGTCAAGCTAGTATGCTCAAAATTTGAACACTGCAAAGTTTCACCCCTCAAAATTGCCTTTTAGATTTCTAGACTCATTAGGGAGGACCCTGAATTAGGGTTTGCATTTCCTGGAGTTTCACCCAACCAAATAGTTTGATCCAAAGCTCTAAACTCTGATTTTTCCAAGGCACTTCCAGCTATGGTCACAGATTTCAAAAATTCCCATTTTTGCAAAAGCCCTAATTTTTCACCTTTCCGATCAAAGTCCCAAACTAGGCTTTGATCAATCCCAGCCTTCTGCCCAACATAAAAATTTGATCTTGGTCTCTAAATTTGGATTTTGATGAGGGGCACCCAGACATGGTCTCCGATTACAAAAATCCAACTTTCTCTGAAACCCTAAATTCCTGTAGCCATGAATGAAGGTGCTCAAAATCCAATTATGTTTTGACAGAAATATGCACCTGATTGTTTCTGTTGTAACTCCAAAATTTTAGATCTACAGGATCTGAAAATTCTTCCTGTGGTAGCTTGACCTGTATATTGCCAACCCCATAGGTCTGACCTCAAATGGATTCTCTTAGAGAGAGTTATGCCAAGTGTCGCAACATGACCTTTTTATGGGATAAAACAGGAGAGCGAACTTGTACAGAGTTCCATGTGTCACTGGATCAATTTCGGCCTCTGAAAATCGAACATGCGAAAGTACATTCCGTGCCCTACCTACGACGTTTTACGAAATTTCATTTGGATCTTCCTATCCCAAGTTGTGATATTTTTTCCTAGGTCACCTATTTATGACTAAGATCTGGAAGAGGCAGAAACCCCACATTGTATAGATCATAAATCTGAAATTACAATGAATTAGAGGCTCTACATCGGAAACAAGGTACATGGGGATCTTATCTTCGACCTGTAAGATTTTTAGATCCCGAAACTTAGCCAAAATGAATTTATTGCGAAAGTTATATGATGACTGGTTTTTGTTATATCAAGCCCTAGCTTCGCAAGTGCAACAAGTGTCATAAATGCCATACCATGCCTTCTTTTAGGCTAGCTTTGATACCATGTTATGTTTTCAGAATTTACTTCAATATGATCTAGGATCTTAACTGAGAGAATAACATGTACAACATATCTACATCATATCAATCATGGACACATAATGCAAGCACACAAGAGACACAGAGTTTCACCGGGGAAAACTATGAAGGTGAAAAACCCCACAACTTCCTCAAAGATAGATAGAGCCATGATACAAAACCAAAGCAAAAGAGATAGTCTCCTAGCAACAGCTTCTCCTCCTGCACTAGTGCACCACTCTCCAATGAGTGTATGAGTGAGAAAATGAAGGATCAAATAGAGTGCCTCCCACACGCCATTTATACTTGACTTGACTTGCCTAATAACCTTTACTATGTCGGCCTTAACTTAACCACATAACATAATGCTAACAACGCTGACCCCCAATAGGGTAGTCTAATAACCCTTTAACCCACATGACTTATACAGGGCCAACCCCAAGAAGGTGGTCTAATAACCCATCAATTATAAGTTATGACACTTACAATATAAATGACGACACTTCTGTATAGAGGACTAATAACATCTCTATAGGAATACAAACAATTCTGTATAGAGGAATAATAACATCTCTATAGGAATACAATATACATATATGAAATACATTCCAAAGTTACAAATACATCAATAGGAATTAGATTCAAGATCCTCCATATCTAAATCACATTGAATCTATTTCGATCTTTTGAAAACAGCTTCCTCATGGAAGGTAACATCTCGGCTGACTTCAATGTGTCTCTCACCATAGAGACATATTCAGTATGCTTTGGATGACTCGCTATAACCCACAAAGGTGCCTTTCTTTCTATAAGGCTCCATCTTTGTTCACTTTTATTTCAGTACATGAATGTATACAAAGCTCCCAAAGATCCTCAAGTATGAGATGTATGGCTTCTCACTAATAAAGACTTCTTTTGGTGTCTTCTCATCTAGAATGGCATGCAAGATTTTATTTTGGATGTACACAGTTGTACGTGTGGCTTCTACCCATAATGAGGTAGACATATCTTGATCATACATAATGTATTTTGCAGCCTCACATATGTTTCTATTCTTTCTTTCGACAACCCCATTTTTTCGAGGGTTGTATGGTATTGTTAACTATCTATATATTCCTGCATCACTACATAGCTCATTAAATGCATGTGAATCAAATTCAACTCCAATATCAGACCTTAATGCATGGATGTGATTTTCTTTCTGATTTTCAACTGGGGCTTTAAACTCTTTAAATTTGCTAAGAGTTTAACTTTTAGCCTTCATGAAATAAATCCATGACTTCCTAAAAAAATAATCTATGAACAATACATAATATAAGAATCCACTCAGGGAGGGGGATGACATTGGACCATGTTAGGATATTCCTATACTCCATCCTAGTCCCACAAGTATTTTGATCATTTACATTTGCAGTCATGCATGCACCTTTAGGGTTTGCATGCTTTCTAGGGTTTGCATGCATTTTGCATGCATCCCAGTCATCAGTCCAGCACCTAGCCCTCAGTTAGCCGACCCCCAGAAGCTTTTCACTATTCAGTTTTATCCCTCCAGTTGCTTAATGCACCCTTCTTCCTTTATTTTAGGGAGAAACTCCCCCTTCTTCACCTACCAGTCCAGTTGTCTTCAGTTTACACTCAGTTACACTCAGTTACACTCAGTTACACCTACCAGAGTTAGTTTGGCTAATGGTTGACAGTTGCTTGAGCATTGATGACTCCACTAATGATGATGAAGACTTCTAGTTGTGCTCCGATGATCATGAGGACACCTAGTTGTGCTCTGATGACACTCTATTGATCTTATGATCACTCTGAGAAGCTAATTCGAATTGCCACCTTAGGCATTCGAATCCTCTCTACCATTGTACTATTTATTTGTCCATATTGTCATTAATTAACTAGTGTGTGTTAAGTATTATTGCTTCTGTCTGAGTTCTACTGTACCATATTATTCTGTTGCTCATTATACTGTATTGTTCACTCTTCTTCTATTTTCCTTCTTAATCATAATTACTCTTGTGAGGTATACATCATCTCTTAGATCTGCTGTGAGTTTTTTCACATGGTATCAGAGCATATTGAGAGTATTGTTTATCTCCACTCTTGAGAGTTTTTTGCAGTTTATTACCAAGATTTCAAGTGCAGCTGTTTCTGCATTTTTGCAGCAGTAGTAGTTGCAGTTATTCTATATTGTTTTTGCAGGTCCTCTACAGCTTCTATGTATTCATCAGGAATTACTCCTCTTGATACACTCAACTATGATGAATGGAAACCAAGAATGATAGCAGACTGGAAGATCCATGATCTTTTTTATTGTTATTTTGAAAGAGAGTTCGAATCCCTTGAAGAGAATATTGACTGGTTAAATAAAAGTGACATGCACTTTGAAGCAATAATATTTTCTTTGTTTGCATGCTAGAGATTCCAATTCAAATACCATAACGGTGTTGAAACTCCGAAGGAGTTATGGACTCCAAAAGAGATATGGGCTCACTTGGATGAAACATTTGGCAGAAAGAATGAAGGACTTGGTCCTAACCCATTCGAAAGCAAGCAAAGTGATGCATTCGCTCCTCTTGATGGTCTCTCAGATCATGAACCAGTATCATCTCATATTGAAGTTGTTGACAAAGAAATTGCAGATTCTCCACTCATGCTCCAACCTTCTTCTCTTTCTGTGCCAGCTCACACTCTAGATATTGCAGAAGGTCCTAAATCCTCTCTTGCACCAGAGTCTGTTGGTTTGCATCATGATCACATGATTATTTCGGAGGTCAAAAAAGCTATTGAAGGTAATGGATTCGCTCCTCTCCAGCTATCTCCTCTTTTATACTACTATATGATCATAATTCCATGCTTTCAAAAGGTCATTGAAGAATATGGTCGTTGCCATTCGCTTGGGAATATTTCTCATGCATATACTGGTTTTGATCTCACCTCTCATGGTTCAAATGAGATCTCAAGAAACCATGATTCAAGTCTTGTATCTAATTTGGGTTGTAAGCAATTAATGCTTGGGATAATTTCTCATCCATATGATAGTTTTGATCTCACCCCTGCTAGTTCAAAGGAGATCTCAAAAAATTGTTTTGAAAGTCTTAAATCTGATTTTGATTTCAAGCAAACATGTAATAGTTCTTTTTGGAATAATCTCACCCATGGTGGTTCGAAGGAGAAGACAAAGGACTATATGCACATTCAAAAATTTGATCCTACCTCAGCTGATTCTAATCACAGGTTCAAGGATCATTCTCATACTCTTGGATTTGTTCTCATCACATTCGATCTGAAGAGCAAGTACAAGCACATGCTTTTTGAGCATGATCCACTTCTTCCCAAGAAGAAGATACCTCCAGACATATGACCAAGCATCACACTTGCTTGAGTTTGGAGCATTTATTTTTATGTGTTCCTTACAGTCTATTTTTTGAGGAGGGGGTATGTTTCCCATGAAATTTTCCCACTTCCTTCGTTTATTGATTGTTATTATTCATTGTATTGGGTGACCTTTGGTCTTAGTTACCAGGACCCAGGATGGATTAAGGGGGGGTGTTAGGATATTCCTATACTCCATCCTAGTCCCACCAGTATTTTGATCATTTACATTTTCAGTCATGCATGCACCTTTAGGGTTTGCATGCATTTTGCATGCATCCCAGTCATGAGTCCAACACCTAGCCCTTAGTTATCCAGCCCCTAGGAGCTTCTCACTATTCAGTTTTAGCCCTCTGGTTTCTTAATGTGCCCTTCTTACTTGATTTTAGGGAGCAAATCCCCCTTCTTCACCTACCAGTCCAGTTGTCTTCAGTTTACACTCAGTTACACCTACCAGAGTTAATTTGACTGATGGTTGACAGTTACTTGAGCATTGATGACTCCACTGATGATGACGAAGACTTCCAGTTGTGCTTCGATGATCATGAGGACACCTATTTGTGCTTCGATGACACTCTATTGATCTTATGATCACTCTGAGAGGCTAATTCGAATTGCCACCTTAGGCATTCGAATCCTCTCTACCATTGTACTATTTAGTTTTCCATATTGTGATTAATTAACTAGTGTGTGTGAATTATTATTGCTTCTATCTGAGTTCTACTGTACCGTATTATTCTGTTTCTCATTATACTGTATTGTTCACTCTTCTTCTATTTTCCTGCTTAATCATAATTACTCTTGTGAGGTATACATCATCTCTTAGATCTACTGTGAGGATTTTCACAGACCACATATATCAGAATGTAATAAATCTAAAATCCCTTTAGATCTAGTAGAACTGCTGGAAAATACTTTTTTAACATTCTTCCCAAGTGAACAACCCCGACATACAGTATCATCCTCAAAATCAAATATCGGCATACCTTTTACCATATCTTGAAGTCCTCGTAGTGTTTTGTAGTGTAGGTATCCAATCCTTTGGTTCCATAGCTCGCATGGAATGATAGTGTGTTGAATCATAGCTTGAATGTTGTTGGCAGGTGGTTTGGTAAGAAAGAATCGCAACATCGCCGATGTTGTGACACGTTAGAAGAGGTTGTGGAAGGTAGAGTTATAGAGTATTTTATGTAATTTTGATTCCTTTATATGAGATGTAAATTTGAGTCGTTTGTACCACAGTAGGTGGGTTTCTGGGTCATTTGGACCGTGTCAGTTAGATTTTGGTAATTTGTCTAGGAGTCAGTTAGGAATTTGTTACTAAGTGGACAAGCATTGTAAAGGCGGGAGCCTATTTATAGTCAAAGAGTCATATGTGTTGAATAACGGTTGGAACTTTAGAGCTAAGCTGAGCACAATCCGTGGATGTTTTTTATGCACATCTTTGAGTCTGTATGTGAGATCAAGTGATACTTTTGAGATTTGGTTTTGCAGAGATGTTGTATCAGGGTTTTTCTAAAGTAATATGACATGACAGAATTGTTTGGTGAAATACCTTGTGTACCTTCTCTGTTAATACATGTTGCGATGATTTCTCACTGCAGTTAATACTCCAATGTTATATTTGTCGCGATGAATGATTTTGTTGAATAATGCTATGAATACAAATAATGTAAAACATGAATGTATAGATCTTCTTTGAATGTTGCTATAAGTTATGTAAGCAGATGCCGCAAAATCCTCCTTCATTTGATGGAAACATGGTTTCGTCCACTCTCCCTTGATCACCTCAGGTGAGACCTCATCTGCTCTGCAGGTGTTGCTGGGCAGGGTAAAACCTGTCCGAGCCGGTGCTCAAGGAGATCGCGGTGGGTTGGTGGCAACCATGATGGGAACCCCTATCAATTGGGTTTGAGTCAACAAATGTACTTCCCGGGTACCTTGTAGAGTCCTCTCTTGCGAACTCCAATCACAACAACAGATTCTATGCTTTTGTTCTTCAGCCATAAAAGTGCTTTGTTATTCATGAATATAACTTGGAATCCTTTGTCTTCAAGAGCCAAAATTGAGAGGATTTTCTTCTTCAATCCTGGAACATATAGAATGTCCTCCAAATGTAGAATATCACCAGTGATCAGTTGGAATGACATGGACCCAACTCCTTGGATTGAATAAGTTGAGTTATCCCCCAAGTCTACCATGCATATGAATTCTTTCTCTTTTAGATCGGTGATGGTGCTCTTGCAACCAGTCATATGTTTGGATGCATCGCTGTCAATCAACTATGTGTGTGCATTTGTGATGACGGGTCCAGAAAGGGATGAGACAAGATAATACTCAATTCTTGTCTCCTTTTCTTCATATGCATTCTTTTGAGTGATTTCATCTTCTATGATGGTAGAAGCATGAAACTTTCCTTTTTGCTTCGCTCTACAATCTCTTGAGAAATGGCCTTTCTTGTTGCAATTGAAGCATCTAGCTTTTAAATTGTCAAAGCCTTTGTTGAACACCTTCTTCTTTGAATGAGAGAACTTATTTTCAAAGAATGGTTTCTTTCCTTTCTTCGTTCTTACCGTGAGGGAAAAATTTTCTTCTTTGATGCACACTAACTTGCTCTGAATTCGCCCCTCCTCTTGGAGGCAGTCATGCCACAACCTTCGAAGTTAGGTTGTACCTCTCAGCCATTTACCATAGACAAGAATGTCTCCCATGAGGATGGGATACCATCAATAAAGGTTTGGAGAAGATCATATTCATCCACCACTACTCCAATACTAGAAATATGATCTCTTACCTGAGAGATCTTGGAGAAGGAGGGCACTATGTCATCCATATCCATCTTTAAGTTCTGAAGATTATTATTCATTGATCTCTTTTGACTTGGGGCCTCCTTCTCATATATATTAGTCAATGTATCATAACATTCTTTTTCTATATTCAACGACGTGATCACATCCATCAAGTTATATTTTACCGAATCATAGATGATCTATTTAGCCTTAGCTTGATTCTTCTTGAAGTTGATGTGCCCTTCATTAGATGTAGGATCCTCCACCACAGTGGATACAAAGTCATCCAAGTCATGTTCCTCTAGGATATTGAGAATCCTATCCTTCCAAGTGTTGAAGTTTGAAATGCCCTTAAGATGGTCTTCTGGTTGTACAGAGAATGATGCCATAGTCTTCAAATCTTGTGCTCAAATTCTCAAGATTAATGTAGGCTCTAGATGGCATGCAAAACTGAGCTCCTTCATTCCATGAGCTCTGATACCATGTTGAAATTTGATTGAGCTTTGATATTTAATTCTTTTAGATGCAGAGACTTGAAGAAATCAGACAATTCAATCCATGAAATTTATACAACCATAATACAAGATATACCTTGGAGAAAATACTCAACGTTATGAGAACAAAAACCACAACAATTCTTCTCGGTATAATATAAAGGATAGCAGAGAATGCTTTCTTTTACAACATAGAAGATTGATTTCGGAAGATAAGAGATCACCAAACTTCTTGGTGAAGATATAGAAGCAATAGAGAAGAGAGATCAATCGGATGTGTGCCCAGCACAACAATACCCTACACAAAGAGAAGCACCTTTTCATCAATGGAAAAGAAATTCTCTTCACACTATAGATTCAACAATCTTGTATATCATATTTATACATTCTTCTCTTCTATTTTTAACTTCTAACTTCAAGATAAACTCGCCCTCAAATTGGATGTATTAATCTTGTATGGAGTGGTTCGCCCCACTTATCATGTAGTTCTTCATCTCACTGAGATGTCACTTAGGATGAACTCGCCTCTTAACTCAAATATTTCCCACTTAGTTAGGTTTCTAACTTAAGTGTCAACATGAAAGTGTGACAACTCACGTGTCATCTTTTAGTTTAACATAAGTGTCGTCATGCAATAACACTTAGTTAACTAGATCTTCTCTTTAACTGAAGTGTCATTGTTTAGTTTAACTGAAGTGTAAATACTTTAGTTAACTACTCACTTGTATTTAACACTTAGTTAACTGAAATCATGCTGATTGATTTACTTAAAGTGACCATTGTGATTCCTTTAGTTAACTGGGACATATCTTTACCTGATGCTTTAACTGAAGCAATGATACTTAACTAAAGCTTTAACAATTCGAGTTCTCTTTAATTAGTTGAAGTGTCTGCATGGGTAATTTTGAATTCTCTTGATCTCTATGCTTTATATTTTATTTCTTTAACTCTTATTGCATGGTCAATATATGCTAACTTTAATTATCCATCACATTACATTATACTAAGAAGAATTATCAGATACTATGACCATATTATATTATTCCAGACCAAATGATCATATGCTAAAGTAATTTACTTTAGAGGTGATCAATCTCTAAAGGAGACTTAATAACAATATGGTTATCATGGTTAATAATATCTTCCAATTGGAAAATATCATTCACTCTAAATAAAGAGTGAACATGAATTGTCCGAGATGGACTACATATCAGCAATTTAAGCTCATCAGTGTTAATTAAAAAAAAACATATTATTATATTGATGGTTTTTCCATTCAAAGAGGTACACAGACATAGAATTGTCCACATTTAATTACAGTTTTACAAAAACGTTTCCCCTTTCATAGGAAGTTCTCCTTTCAACAAAAAAACAACACACCAAAAGTAGCTTCTTGCAAGCACTATCCCATTGGTGAGGGCTGAATTTCCACCCTAATTTCCCCAGGTGGAATTAACAACGCATTTTTTGATAGTAGATCCGCTTCAGCATTTAGTTCTCTATACACATGGATGAACGAAATTGAGCTGAAGAGTGAAATCAGTTCTTGGATTTGGAGTAGCAAGGACTGTAGGTGCGGGGATTTGATTTGTAACTTATGATTTTCCCAATCGATCACCATCCTAGAGTCTCCAAAAACCTGTAAACTTGAGATATTATGACTGAGAGCTATGTGGAGAACATCCCATAATGCTGTAAGTTCTGCTTTACTGTTGGTACCATGTCCTATGCCATATAAAATACAAAATTTTTCTTTGTCATTCATATGTATTACTCCTCCTGTGCCTCCCAGAGGTGGTTAACCCTCGCTCACTCTGTCGAAGTAAGCCCATGGAGTACTTTTATTGTAGCTGGGGTGTATGAGGATTCTTTTTTTTTTGGCTCCTTCTCCTGCTTGTATTCCTTGGTCCACTAAAGAATGAGAGCCATAGTAACTTCAGCAGGGATGTAGGTCTCTTGAAATGTGGCAGAATTCCTTTCCCACCACAGCCCATAAGCGAAAAGAGAAGGGAAGGTGTTAAGACTACGTACCAGTGGATTGTGACACCAAAATTGCACCATCTTTCAATACTTGTGTCCATTGGAATATCTATAGTAGCGAGTGACATGGTGGCGATCTTATAGACTGTTTCTGCATATTCACAAGGGGAAAATAAATGAGTGGAGGATTCATAGCAAGCTTGGCATAAGGGACAATGACTCGGACCAAGCCAACCCCATTTTTGCAGGTTGTCCCAAGTTAGCATCTTGTCACTAAGGGCTAACCAAAGTACAAGTTTCTCTTTTAGTGTTCCTGGTGTTTTCCAAATCACTGTCCACCACCATTTTATCTCTCCTATAAATTGGTTTTTGTTAAAGGCTTCGTAACCCAAATTTGGAGTGTAGTCTCTGTTTGTGCCATTGAGAGTCCAAACCAACTTATCATCTAAGTCGTCATCTATCACAACAAAATTCAGCTTTAATAAACCAATATAGTGAGACCATTCAATCACTTCATCATCAACTAATTCCAACTCTTCTGGAGATAACCATCTACAGGGCTGAGAGTTCGTGACAGTTGCATCTAGCAACACAATTAAGTTGGAGCATCTTAACTTCTATACTATACCTTCAGAAAGAAAAAATTTGTCTCTTGCCCCAACCCAAGGGTCTGTACCGAGATGGACCTGTCTATCGTTACCTATTCTCTAGGCAATCCAATTCCCAATCAGAGGGAAGGAGAGGACGAATTCCTTCCACCCAATTGATCCTCCTTTATGTGATTTTTCTCTGCTTCTGAACCAACTTATTAAGGAAGCATTAGGGAATTATTTGGAGATTAGATTTTTTCCCTAGAGGGAGGACGGATGTTGGGATAATCTCCACAAAGATTTTGCTGCTAGGGCTTGACATAAAATGAGAGGGTTTTTAATTCCCCAACCCCCAGCTCCTTCAGATTTGAAATCAATGACCATTTAACCAGGGGAATTCCTTCTCTTTTGTAACATCATGGTTAATAATATATCACACAACATTAAATTCCTTTAACAAGTAAAACATGACCTTTATATGGAAGGTCCACCTATATAAGGGAGGTCCATTTCATGGATACCTTTATATAGAAGGTTCACATGATAATCATGACTTGATACACACAAGTTCAGATCCTTTTCCAATAAGACTTGACAACATCATTACTTTGATTAATTACCTCTATACATGAGGAATAACCTTTACACATAAGGCAATCAAAGTTCTCACCTCTATACGGGAGGATCAATCTTGGCTACACAATATTGGTTCGGAGAATGTCTCCTGATGTTGTATATTTAACAATATGTACATTAACACACCCCAAACTGAGCTTAATGTCTCACATACTGATTATAGAGAATTATCATGTAATTATTTACAACAAAAAAATTAAGTTTGTTTTGCCATTTGTGCAGATTTTTACAAAAGAAGATTTAACAGTGGAAAATGGACATGAAATTGTGGGAGAAACACAATGGAACTTTATTTTTATTGGATGCCTACCTTTACAACTTCCATGGTTGTAAATATAGCTACAAATACAAACATATCTGTTACATTTGATAGGAAAATAAAACTAAGAGATTATTAGAAGAAAATCTTGTCAATACAACCCAAGAAAATGGATTTTTCATTACGAAAACTCTTTCCTCTAAAGGGTCATGACCCCAACTTTTGATATGGATCAATGGTTGCACCCTCCACCTAATACAAGGTTTTTATATCCAATTCAATATCCAAGACCCACTTTACACCCCAACAAGTGTGCCTTCCAAGCAAAAATGCATGCCCAATACTGAATCTAGCTCTCGGAAAACATTGTGAAAACAACACTGCTCCAAATGGAGCACTAACACTCCAAATAGAACTCGAACCACACCTACAAATGGACAAACAAATAGTTGATTTAATCTCTATGAAAAGAACTGATCGTTCTATTCCTCAATCTCTAGGTGAAGGATCTCACAATCTCTTCACTAGATCATTGGTTGTAACAGGGCACATCTCCCAATGCTAGCAAGGGGCACATCACCCAAGCTATGAAAAGCACAGATCTATTCAAGTCAATAAAAAAATGGCCAAAAGATGTTAAATGGAGTGATAAACCTCCTTTTATAAACTTCTCTCATGAAAATAATAAAAAAATTAATTATTTTAGAAGAGAATACATTTGAGATTTTTTTGGCACATGTGGAGCCACTATCTCTCATCAAGTGTTCCCTAGTTGGATAAATTTAGGACCTTTAGCTTTCCTAAGTTTCCTTTCTTGCTTTATTGTCAATTACTAATCCCGACTCTACAAAAAAAATGGAAACTTCTACCATTCCACTTTCCTACTACTTTTCCTCCTTTGCAGCTTATTTTCCTGCTTTTAACTGCTTTTTCCAGATTCCTTGAGCGGAAACATCTCATATGGGTCCCCTTGACCTTCCTAAACTCCTTCCTTATCCAAATCAATCAAATATTGCATTAATAATAATTTTTTTGGACCTCATATATTACAATTTCATAACCACATCTCCCCAATATTAAATTATTTTACGAGTTTAGCATCAAACATTGCAAATATTTTACCCTCTTCATCACCTTGCTAATCTTTCTTGAACTATACTAAGTGACTGAAGCCAATGCATCCCTACTCCCATGTAGTGGTCCATTGAAGAAAATTGGGGACATGAAAAACTCCTCCTTTATCTTTTCCTCCTCCACCTCCACCTCCTACGTCATTGCCACCTCCCCTCCTCCCCCTCCACCTCCTCCTCCACCCCCCCTTCCCTTTTTCCTCATCCCTCCCTCCCCCCCTCATCCTCCTCCCTCTTCTCCTCCTTCTTCTCCCCCTCCCCATGCTCCTCCCCCTCTCCCTCCTCATCGCACTCCCCCTGTGCCTTCCCTGCCTCCCCCTCCTCTTTTACCTCCACCTCCTCCTCTTCCACTAACACCTCCATCATTGCCTCCTCCTCCTCTGCCTCCTCCTCATCCTTTCACCTCCCTCACCTCCTCCTACAAATCCCCCTCCTCTTCCTCCTACTCTTCTCTCTCACCATCCTACTCCTACTCCTTCATCATATCCTCCTCCTCCCTCTCTACATCCATACTCCTCACTCACCTCCTCTTATACCCCCTCCTCCTCCTCCTCCTCCTCCTCCTTCCACCTCTACCTCTACCACACCCTCCCCCTCCTGCATTGCCTCCTCCTCTTTCCTCACCTTCTCCCCTATTCCTCCCCCTCCCTCTCCCTGTCACCTGCTTCCTCCCCCTCATTCACCTCCCCCTCCCTCTCCCTATCACCTGCTTCCTCCCCCTCATTCACCTCCCCCTCCTCCTACCTCATTTCCTCCTCTACCCCTCCTGCTCCTCCCCCCCTCCGCCACCTCCGCCTACTTTTCCTTTCCCATCTCCCCCTCCTTTATTTCTTCCTCCTCCACCACCGTCTTATCCTCCTTCTCCCCTACTTCTCCCCCACCCCTCCTCCTCCTCCTCCTCCTCACCCTCCCCCCTCCTCCTATTACTCCTATGTCATCCTCTGTTCCTCTGCTACCACCCCATTATACCCCTCTTCCTCCCCTACCTCTCTGCTCCTCCCTTTCCTCCTCCTCCATCCCATCCTCCCTTTCCTACCCCTCCTCCTCCTTCCCCTCCTCCTACTCTTCATTGCTACTTCCTCAACTGCACCCTCCTCCTCGTCCCCTTCTTCCTCCTCCTCCCCTCCACCTTCTCCTCCTCTTGCTACTCCTCCTCCCCATCTACCTTCTCCTCCTCCTCCTCCACCATATCCTTCCTTAACCTACCCCATCGCCTCCTCCTTCACTTCCTCCTCCACCACCCACTCATCCTTCACCTCCTCCTCCTCCTGCTCGTCCACCTATCCATCCCCCTTCCACTCCTCCTCCTCCTCCATAACTTTCCCCTCCCCCCTCGCCTCCTCCTTCCATTTTTTTCCTCCCGCTCCTCTGCCACTTCCTCCTTTTCCACCACATCCATTGCCTCCTTCCTCTACCCCCCTCCCTCATCCTCCACCTCTTCCTTCCCTACTTCCCCATCCTCTGTTTCCTTCCCCTCCACCCTATCCATTGCCACCTCCATTTTTGTCTCTTCCTCCTTTGCCTCCTCTCCCCCACCCTGCCTACTCCTCCTTCCTCCACCTCCCTCACCTCCTCTCGCGCCTTCTCCTCCCCCTCAAACCCCTGCTCCTGATCCTCCTCCTCATATTCATCCTCCCTATTCCTCCCTCACCTCCTCCTCTACCCGCTTCTCCCTCACATCCTCCCCTTCTTCCTCCCTCTCCTTCTCCTCTTCCCCCTCCTCCTCCACCTCCTCCGTTTCAACCCCCCTCCCCCTATACCTCCCCCGCCTCCTCCTACTCCTCCACCAGCAACTCCCAATGTATCGTTGCCTCCCCATCCACCTCCCACACCACCTCCTCCTCCCCTATCCCCTTCGCCTCTTCCTTGTCCCCTCAACCCTCCCTCCCCCTCCACATCCTCCTCCTCCTTCCCTCTACCCTCCCTCCCCCTCCACATCCTCATCTTTCTTCCCTCTACCCCCCCTCCCTCTCCACATCCTCCTCCTCCTTGTTTGGATATTCCTATACTCCATCCTAGTCCTACCAACATTTTCATCATTTGCATTTTCAGTCTTGCATGCATTTCTCCATGCAGCATGCATTCTGCATGCATCGTAGTCATCAATCTCAGCACCTAGCCCTCAGTTATCTAGCCTCGAGAGCCTTTCACTGATCAATTTTAGCCCTCCTCATGCTTAGTGCACCCTGCATGCAGCTCATGTGCCCTCTCTCACCTACCATTCAGTTGTACTTCAGTTAAGTTGAGTTATCTTTAGTTCTTTCCTGGATTTAAGGCTGGACTGACTCTCAACCAATTATATCACTCTAATGGACCTCCAGTGAGACTACACTGCCCACTCTAACTCCAGTTAGCTCCTCATGCGCCCTCCACTAAGATTCCTTCATTCAGTCAGTGCCAGTTACACTTAGTTACACCTATTACACTCAGTTAGACTCAGTTTGACTGATGGTTGACAGTTACTTGTGCATTGATGACTCAACTAATGATGATGAAGATTTCCAATTGTGCTTTGATGACACTCCAGTGATCTTTTGATCTCTACATCCAGGCTAATTCGAATTACACCCTTGGTATTCAAATCCTATGCATTGTATCATTATTGTTTTACTATTCTGATTAAGGAAACATGTGTGAATATTTTGCTCCTATTTGATTTCCATTGGATGTATGTTCTGTTGCCCTATTCTCTTCTATTTTCCTAAATTCTTTCATTGTGAGGTTTACATCATCTCTTTGGATCCACTGCGAGGATTTTCACATGGTATCAGAGCCATTTGAGAGTATATTCTACCTCCATGCTTGATATTTTTTTGAAGGTATTTCGAAGTTCCAGTAGTTGTAGTAGCAGTAGAAAAGGTTTTAGTTTTGCACTCATTCCAGCAGTCAAGATGAGAAATTCGAATGATCCTTTCTCTCCTATAATCCTCACTCCCTTCAATTACTTTGATTGGAAAAGTGAGATGATATTATTCTTATGTACTAGACAACTATACAGATTGGTAATGGGAAAAGAATCTGAACCACATTCAGCTGTAGAGGAAACCAAGCATCTAAGTAAAATGGATGAAGCCTTTGGTTACATATGCCTTCATATGTCTAGAGATCTACTATTTCATGTTGAAGGATTGAAGACTCCAAATGAGTTATGGACAAAATTGGAGAGTCTTTTTGGAAAACAAGATGAGCTAAGAGGCCATGCTCTCAAAAATGAATTGGTTTCCCTACAACCTAGCAATTTTGAGAGCATTCAAGAATTCTTCTCAAAATTAAAGGACTTGGTTTTGTGATGCAAGCATTGTGGCATCACTAAAAGTGGTGAACAATTGGTGCTCCCCATTCTGAGCAAACTAGGATCTCAATTTTTTGTCTTTGTATCTACCTTCCATTTTGGACGAATGTCAATTCCTGGATGGAAGATGCCAACCTTAGAAGCCTTTACTGAAGCTCTCATTCAAGAAGAGGACAAATTGATTCAAATGGGTGCCATCAAGGCCTCCAAAGATCTAGCTCTTCTAGTTGGAGAAGAAAGTAGGACGAATGTGAAAGGGAGGCAAAAAGACAAGGTTAAGAAGCCATCTAAATCCAAGCTAAATGATAAGTCAAGTCCATCAAAAGGATCCTCTAGCTCCAAGAAGGTCAAACATAAGAGATTTTAATGTCCCTACTGCAAGAGAGGATACCATCCTGAGTAAGCTTGCATTCACAAGAAAATAGACCTACTAACCGATCTTCTTGAACATAACAAAATTGCTATTCCAAAAGATGCAAAGATGTCTTATTCTGGAAGTGGATCTGATGGTCATGAGGATTACCATGCATTGATGGATGGTTTTTCAAAATCAAAGGCCCTCCTCATAGATTCTGGAGCCTCCAACCACATGGTTGCCTCTGAAGAATTATTTTCTTCTTTAGATCTCAAAGATGGGCCTACTATTCACATGGGAGACAACTCTCAGATCTTTGCCAAAGGATTGGGTACAGTACATATGGAGCATGGAAAGTTCAACAATGTTCTATTCGTTCCCTCCTTGACATCAAATTTATTGTCTGTATATCAGATGACTCACACCGGATCACCTAAGAAGGTGATTTTTTGTCCCAACACAGTTCAAATTACATAGATATCTACTTGGTATACTATAGAGAAAGGGTTTGCAAATCATGCCTCCAAGGCATATGAGTTCTCTCATTTTCTGCCCTTCTCTCTTCCTACTCCTTCGGAATCTGATGAAGATTCAAGTGAATCTTCTTCTAATGAATATTAAGATCAAGATCTTGATGTTGAGATCAAAGTTCAAGAACATTCACATTCAGATCCAGAACCAACACATGTTCTCAATCCAGAGCCAAGGCCAATATGGTCTCACACAGTCCTTGCACCTAGTGAGAACATAGTTGAGGATTCTTTCGATCACAGAACTACCAGACTTCAACATCATGCCAACCTTGCATTATTCCATCTACCTCTCCATGACAGATGTAGCATGATGGTGGGGTTCTCTCTTCCATCCCTTTGGAAGACTTATCATGATCCATTCGTTTCAGTTGCAGAAAAAATTCCTGAAACACTTGCTTTGTCCAATACATCCTCTACACAGTGGGAGGCACATTAGAAGACCAGATCTAGATCTAGAACCTGCTTTGAAATCCTATAGAGGATCAGCTTGCCAAGTTTTTTGAAAATGTTTTCACAGATGAAAAATTCTTTCTTTTCTGCTTAGTATGATGGTTCTTTGAGTTATTTTACTGTTCGTTTGAGGGGGGGTATTTTTCCCATGAGGTTTTCTGCATTTCCTTGGTTTATGGACAATTCTTTTTTATCATTTATTTGATTGTATGGGTGACCTTTCATCCTAGTTACCAGGGCCCAGGATGGATTAAGGGGGGGTGTTAGGATATTCCTATACTCCATCCTAGTCCTACCATCATTTTCATCATTTTCATTTTCAGTCTTGCATACATTTTTGCATGCATGCATGCAATTGCATGCATCCCAGTCATCAATCCCAACCCCTATCCCTCAGTTAGCTAGCCCTAAGAGCTTCTCACTGATCAGTTTTATCTCTCCTAGTGCTTAGTGTGCCTTGCATGCAGTTTCATGCATCTCATGCACCCTCTCTCACCTACAATTCATTTGTACTTCAATTAAGTTGAGTTATCTTCAGTTCTTTCTGTATCAACTAACTGTATCACTCTGATGGAACTCTAGTGAGACTAGACTGCCCACTCTCACTCTAGTTAGCTCCTCATGTGTCTGCCACTAAGCCTCCTTCATTTAGTTAGTGCCAGTTACACTCAGTTACTCCTACCACACTCAGTTAGACTTAGTTTGACTGATGGTTGACAGTTACTTGTGCATTGATGACTCCATTGATGATGATGAAGGATTATAGTTGTTCTTTGATGACACTCCATTGATCGTTTGATCTCTCCATGCAGGCTAATTCGAATCACACCCTTGGTATTCGAATCCTGTGCATTGTATAATTATTGTTTTACTATTCTCATTAATGAAACATGTGTGAAAATTTTGCTCCTATCTGATTTCCATTGGATCTATGTCCTGTTTGTTGATGTATTTGTAACTTCAGAATGTATTTCACCTATGTATATTGTACTCCTATAGAGATGTTATTATTCCTCTATAAGGAAGTGTCGTCATTTGTATTGACAAGTGTCACAAGTGTCGCAACTTGCAAGTGATGGGTTATTAGACCACCAAGTGTGGGGTCGGCCCCGATTAGTATAACCATGGGTTATTAGACTGAGTTAGACAAGTCGGCCCTGCTAGGATATTAGGAAGGTCAGGTCATGTATAAATAGAGTGTGTGAGGCACTCTATTTGATCATCTCATTGTTCACTTATACACTCATCGGAAAGTGGTGCACAAGTGAGGAAGGAGGAGTAGCTGCTAGAGAAGACTATCTCTTGTACTTGGGTTGTATCATTGCTCTTTCTATCTCTGAGAAAGTTGGGGGGTTTCTCACCTTTATGGTTTTCCCCAGTGAAACCTTGTGTGTCTATTGTCTCATGTGATTTCTTGGTGTGATTGATATGCATTGTTATGTTTGATATGTTGTACATGTTATTATCTCAGTAAAGATCCTAAAGTATGTTGAATTAATGCTCAAAAATTAACATGGTATGAGAGCTAACTTGAGAAGAAGACACTATGCAGTTGCAGAAACTAGGTTTTCTTGTGTATTGGGTTTCTCTCCACAGATCGTGAAAGGAAGTAGGTTATTTTGACTCTCCTTAGCAAGGCGCATCTTTATGTCCAATCTGAATTCATTTATGGGCACTTTCATTTTTTGCCCTAAAAATTAGGGTGTCCACAAAAATAGGAATTTCTTAATTCTGAGACCATAGCTGGAAGCCCCTTGTAAAAATCAAAGTTTAAAGCTTTGGATCAAACTTTTTGGTTGGGTGAAGCTCTGGAAAACTCAAACCCTAATTCAGGGTCCTCCCTAGTGAATCCAGGAAGACTAAAAGGAATTTCTGAAGGGTGAATCTTTACAGATTTCAAATTCTAAATGTACCAGGCTGATCATCTCGTCAAGGCACATCTTTCTATCCTTTCAGAAAGTTGAAATTCACACTTTGAATTTTTAGGGTTTCTCTGACAAACCCTAATCCAGCACGAGATCCAGATTTCTGCAAATCAAGTGGTAAGACCTAAATCTTTTCTATTTCCATTTGAAGTACTCTTTAAGATGTCTCACCACACCAAGCTTGAAGATAAGCTTGAAGGGGATGATAACTTCCAAGCATGGAAATTTAGGATTGGGTTAATCCTAGAAGAAAATGAATTAGACACTTATATAAGTGAAGAGGTCCTTGTCCCAGAGGGAGAAGAGGCTAAGGCCTTACATAAGAAGAACTTGGTCAAGGAAAAGAGGATCATTGTTGATTCTATCAAATACCATCTCATACCACATGTGTCATCTCTAAAGTCACCCAAGGAGATCTTTGATTCCCTAGCCAAGCCATTTGAAGGGAAGAACATAAATCGGAAGATGACTCTGCGGAATCAATTGAAAGGGGTAAAGCTTAAGAATGGAGAGACCATTCAATCTTATTTTTCTAAGGTCTCTCAGATCAAGGAACAACTTGAAGTAGTGGACAATGGTAAAGTTGTCATGACCACATTGAATGGCCTACCTAGGTCATGGGACTCCTTCATCCAAGGAATCTATGCAAGGAGGAAGTTGATCTCATTCAGTAGACTATGGGAGGAATGCTCACAAGAAGAAGCAAGGATTGTGGCCTGAGAAGAAAATATGGGGAATGAAGATCAATATCTCATAGCACACACCAAGGGAAGCCAGTTTAAGAGGGAGAGATCTCATAACAAGAAACATTCTCACCCTCATCACAAGAATAAAGATCTATCTCATGTTCGATGTTTCAATTGCAATGAAGTAGGACACTTTGCTTCAAATTGTCCCAAGAAGAAGAAAGACAACAACAACAAATTCAACAAGAAGAAGAGGTACAACATGAAGAGATTTCCTGCTCATGCCACTGAGGATGATGAACCTCCCAAGAAGAAGGCTAGGAAGAAAGTGATGCTTCATCAAGTGAAGATGAATATGTTCTAATCTCTACTCTCACAGGTACTATCTCTCATGGATGTAATGATTGGCTTATTGATGGTGGGGATTCCGAACACATGACTGGGTTTAAAGAATCTTTTGTAGATCTATCTGAACATGAGTCACCCCATAAAGTGAAACTTGGGGATGACTATCAATATCACATCAAGGGAAGTGGTGATGCCTCCTACAACATAGACTCCGGGAAGTCCTTGAAGATGAAAGATGTTCTATATGTACCTGGGCTAAAAAAGAACCTTCTCTCCATATCTACATTGGATGCAAAAGGCATGTGGGTTGCATTTGTAGATGGCCAAGTCCTAATGTGTCCAAAGGGTAAAACTATAGAGGATGATGTAGTGATTGGGGAGCAAGAGGGAGGATTGTACAAATTGAAGGGACAACTTGAACATGCCATGGTACATGAAGCCATGGAGCCAAGTGAACTTTGGCATCGAAGACTTGCACATGTTCAATATAGGGCACTACCAATTGCAAGTGAAGTTGTATAGGGTCTTCCTGAAATCAAGTCAAAGCATGAAGGTGTTTGCAAAGGATGTGCAAAAGGAAAGAACATTAAGAAGGCATTTCGAAGCAGTGAAAGCAAAGCTAAAGGAATCTTGGAAATTATCCACTCCGATGTATGCAGTCCGATGTCATCCAGTTCTTTGAGTGGGTATGTATACTATGTCTCCTTCATTGATGATTTCTTTAGGAAGACTTGGGTTTATTTCTTGAAGAACAAAGATGAAGTATTTGATAAGTTCAAGGAGTTCAAACCCTTGATGGAAAATCAAACTGATAAGAAGATCAAGACCTTCAGATCCGACAATGGCGGAGAATTCACTTCAGGTGATTTCAAGAAGCTATGCAATGACTTAGGGATTAAGAGGGAGTTGACTGCTCTCTACAATCCACAACAGAATGGAGTTGAAGAAAGGAAAAATAGAACAATCATGGAAGCAGCACGGGAAATGTTGCATGACCAGGATCTGCGTATGCATCTTTGGGAAGAAGTAGCTAGGATAGCTGTATATGTGTAGAATAGAACACCTCACAAGATATTGGACAACAAGACACGGGAAGAGGTATTCTCTGGTAAGAAACCTGAAGTCAGCCATCTCATAATATTTGGTTATCTAGTATATACACATGTTTCAAAGAAAAAGAGGACAAAGCTAGATCCTTTAGGAAAGAAGAGCATCTTTGTGGGGTACAGTGAAAACTCGGAGACTTACATAATATACTTTCCAGGGTTCAAGAAGATTGATGTCAGTAGGGATGTAACATTTGATGAAGACTTAGCTTACATCAAATCAAAGAAGGAACATGTTGAAGATCATGAAGAACCAGAGGAAAACAGATTTCAAGACACCATCATGATTGAATCAATTCCAGAAGCAGATCGTGAAGTTGAAGATCTCCAAGAACCTGTAGATCCACCCCGTGAGAAGAACTCTCACAAGAGGAAACCTCCATAGGCTAGAGAGCTCATTCAAGATGCAGAAAAGTATGGCATTCTAGAAGAAGAACACAGTGAAAGGAATAGGACTAGATCACATACCAGTTTTTTTCCTACTCTGTGATATTATGAACAAAGAACCTTTCATTTATGAAGAAGCAGCGGAAAAGAAAGAATGGAAGGATGCCATGGTCGAGGAATACCATTTGATCATGAAGAATGATGATTGGGATGTAGTCCTCAGACCTAAAGGGAAGTTAGTTGTGACTTCCAAATGGATCTACAAGATCAAGCATGCTGCAAATGGCAGCATAGGAAAGTACAAAGCGAGATTTGTAACTCATGGCTTCTCCCAGAAAGAGGGGATAGACTATGAAGAGACTTTTGCTCCTATAGCCAGGTACACTTCCATCAGATCAGTACTCTCCCTGGCTGGAGTGCTGAAATGGAAGAAACACCAGATGGATATCAAGACAGCTTTCTTGAATGGTGTAGTCGAGGAGGAAGTGTATGTAGAGAAGCCACTTGGTTTTGAGACACATGACAGGGGGTCATATGTGTGTAGGTTGAAGCAAGCTCCTAGGAGTTGGTATGGTAGGATAGACAACTTTCTATCCATTTTGGGCTTTACCAAGAGTAAAGCAGATTCCAACCTTTACTACAAGGTTGAGGAAGGAAATCCTGTGATACTACTTCTGTATGTGGATGACCTGTTTGTTACAGGTGAGGATGGATTGATTGTCGATGCCAAGAGGAAGCTTGTTTCCCAGTTTGAGTTGAAGGACTTGGGGATGATGCACTATTTTCTAGGCATGGAGGTGTGGCAGAGTGCAGATGGGATCTTCCTTGGACAAGGGACGTATACAGTAGAGATCCTGAAGAGGTTTGGGATGATGGACTGCAAGGCCATGGACACACCTATGGCATCAAACCTGAATCTTCTATGTGATGCTTCATTTAATCCAGTTTATGTCATTGTGTATCGTCAGATGATTGGGTCCTTGATGTACCTGATGAACACTAGACTAGATATTTTCTTTGCGGTGAACACATTGAGCCAGTTCCTGATGGATCCCAGAGGTGTTCACCTGGTTCCTGTAAAGCATATTCTAAGGTACCTGAAGGGTACAATTGATTATGGGCTCAAGTATGATGCGAATCAACAGTTTAACCTATAGGGTTATGTTGATTCAGACTGGGCAGGCAGTGCTGCAGATAGGAAGAGCACATCTGGGTGCTTCTTCAGTATGGGATCAGGTGTGATCTCGTGGTTTAAAAAGAAGCAGTCATGTGTAGTACTAAGTACAACTGAGGCAGAGTATGTTGTAGCTTTTTCGGCTAGTTGTGAGGAAGTATGGCTCCGGAAGCTACTGTCTGAGTTATTTGATCTCCCATTGGATGCTACTAGTATCTTTTGTGATGACTAGAGTTATGTGAAGCTATCTAAGAACCCAGTGTTCCACGACAGGTCGAAGCACATTGAGATCAAATATCACTATATCAGGTATATGGTGAAGAGAGGAGTAGTGAATCTCCTGTATGTTGAGACAGAAGAGCAGGTTGTAGATGTGTTGATGAAGCCACTAGCCAGAGTGAAGTTTGAGTACTTCAGAGAGAGGCTTGGTGTTCTTCAGATTGACGACACTTCGAGGAAAAAGTGATGGACACATTTGTATGAGCCATTCCAAGCATGGTGAGAGGAGGATCCTTCCCATGGCTGTGGATGTAAGCGCTGGATGATGAGCGTCAGGATGATGCTCCAGTTACCGCTTTATATATGAATCATGTTGGATGCTTGATATGATCAGTTGGATCATCTATTTGCATATGTATCAGTTGGATACTTGTATGATCAGGTAGATCATGTATTTTTTATATGTATCAGGTAGATACATTGTATGATCAGGTGGATCATGTATTTGTATATGTATCAGGTAGATATATTGTATGATCAGGTGGATCATGTATTTTGTATATGTATCAGGTAGATACATTGTATGATCAGGTGGATCATGTATTTTGTATATGTATCAGGTAGATACATTGTATGATCAGGTGGATCATGTATTTGCATATGTATGAGGTGGATACTTGTATGATCAGGTAGATCATGTATGATGATATGTATCAGGTGGATACATTGTATGATCAGGTGGATCATGTATTTTGTATATGTATCAGGTAGATACATTGTATGATCAGGTGGATCATGTATTTGAATATGTATCAGGTGGATAGTTATATGATTAGGTAGATCATGTATGATGATATGTATCAGGTGGATACATTGTATGATCAAGCGGATCATGTATTTGTATATCTATCAGGTGGATACTTGTATGATCAGGTAGATCATGTATGATGATATGTATTAGGTGGATACATTGTATGATCAGGTGGATCATGTATGCTGATATGTATTAGGAAGATACATTGTATGCATCAGGTGGATGCATGGTATGATCAGGTTGATCATGGATGATGAGTATCAGAATGATGCTCTGGATGACATGTATCAGGATGATGCTATGATGATGATTAGGATGATCACAGATGACGAGCTTCAAGATGTTGCTCCAGATGATGTGCATCAAATTGATGCTATGATGATGATCGGGATGATCATAGATGATGAGCTTCAGGATGTTTCTCCAGATGATATGCACCAGGTTGATGCTATGATGATGATCAGGATGATCACAGATGACGAGCTTCAGGATGTTGTTCCAGATGATATGCATCAAGTTGATGCTATGATGATGATCATGTTTATCATGTGATGAGGTACATTAGGATGATGTATGGTGAGTATCAGGTTGATACTTTATGGTCGTGGAGAGGTTATGCAAGCAACATATAAAAGGTACTTTAAAATTTGGATAGGTAGAGATTTGTGCTCATAATAGCCTAGGATTCTCTATCGAGATCCAGATAGGTAGAGCAGTGTGCTCGTAACATCCCGGGATGCTCTGAGTAGGTTTTGCTACAGTTTTGCATAGAAAAGATCCTTTAAAATCCAAACAGGTAGAGTGCTGTGCTTGTAACAGCCTGGGATACTCTATCGAGATCCAGATAGGTAGAGTGGTGTTCTTGTAACATCCTGGGATGCTCTGAGTAGGTTTTGCGAAAGTTCACATAGAAAAGATGCTTTAAAATATGGACAAGTAGAGTGGTGTGCTCGTAATAGCCTGGGATTCTCTATCGAGATCCAGACAGGGAGAGCGGTGTGCTCGTAACATCCTGCGATGCTCTGAGTAGGTTTTGTTAAGGTCAACATGTAAAAGAACCTATATTATGCACTAGGTTTTGTTGACGCACGTAATCAATCATAGGTTCCATAGTGTGGCCACTGATGATGAAGACCTACATGTGGTGGGCCTACATCTAATAGAAAAAGGATTGGCTTTATAGAACTTCCTATGATGAGTAGATTGGAGATTAATTGAGATAGCATCAGGAGTGACGATAACTATGATTCAACGATGATGATTCGATGGTGATGATTTAGAGAAGAAGACTTCTGCTAACAGATCTATGTCGAGAAATATCATCCTAGTTAAGAGGGAGTGTTGATGTATTTGTAACTTCAGAATGTATTTCACCTATGTTTATTGTACTCCTATAGAGATGTTATTATTCCTCTATACGAAAGTGTCTTCATTTTTATTTACAAGTGTCACAAGTGTCACAACTTGCAAGTGATGGGTTATTAGACAGCCAAGTGTGGGGTTGGCCCTGATTAGTATAACCATGGGTTATTAGACTGAGTTAGACAAGTTGGCCCTGCTAGGTTATTAGGTAGGTCAGGTCATGTATAAGTAGAGTGTGGGAGGCACTCTATTCGATCATCTCATTATTCACTTCTACACTCATCAGAAAGTGGTGCACAAGTGAGGAAGGAGGAGTAGCTGCTAGAGAAGACTATCTCTTGTACTTAGGTTGTATCATTGGTCTTTTTATCTTTGGGGAAGTTGTAGGGTTTTTCACCTTTATGGTTTTCCCCAGTGAAACTATTTGTGTCTATTGTCTCATGTGATTGCTTGGTGTGATTGATATGCATTTTTATGCTTGATATGTTGTACATGTTATTCTCTTAGTAAAGATCCTAGAGTATGTTGAATTATTGCTCAAAAATTAACATTGTTGCTCTATTCTCTTCTATTTTCCTAAATTCTTTCATAGTGAGGTTTACATCATCTCTTTGGATCCACTATGAGGATTTTCACATGGTATCAGAGCCATTTGAGAGTATATTCTACCTCCATTATTGATAGTTTTTTGCAGGTATTTCAAAGTTCCATCAGTAGTAGCAGCAGTTTCACTTTTGCACTCGTTCCAGCAATCAAGATGAGCAATTCGAATGCAACTTCCTCTCTTATATTCCTCACTCCCTTCAACTACTTTGATTGGAAAAGTGAGATGATATTATTCTTGTGTCCTAGACAACTATACAGATTGGTAATGGGAAAAGAAGCAGAACCACATTCAGCTATGGAGAAAACCAAGCATCTAAATAAAATGGATGAAGCCTTTGGTTACATATTCATTCATATGTCTAGAGATCTATTGTTTCATGTTGAAGGATTGAAGACTCCAAATGAGTTATGGACCAAATTGGGAAGTCTTTTTGGAAAACAAGATGGGCTAAGAGGTCATGCTCTCGAAAATGAATTGGTTTCCCTACAACCTAGCAATTTTGAGACCATTCAAGAATTCTTCTCAAAATTTAAGAACTTGGTTTTGCGATGCAAGAATTGTGGCATCACTAAAAGTGATGAACAATTGGTGCTCTCCATTCTGAGCAAACTAGGATCTCAATTTTCTGTGTTTTTATCTACCTTCCATTCTGGACAAATGTCAATTCCTGGAAGGAACATACCAACCTTAGAATTCTTTACTGAAGCTCTCATTCAAGAAGAGGACAAATTGATTCAAATTGGTGCCATCAAGGCCTCCAAAGATCTAGCTCTTCTAGCTGGAGAAGCAAGTAGGACAAATGTGAAAGGGAGGCAAAAAGACAAGGATAAGAAGCCATCTAAATCCAAGATGAATGATAAGTCAAGTCCATCAAAAGGATCCTCCAGCTCCAAGAAGGACAAACATAACAGATATGAATGTCCCTACTGCAAGAGGGGATACCATCCTAAGAAAGCTTGCATGCACAAGAAAATAGACCTACTAACCAAGCTTCTTGAATAGAACAAAATTGCTATTCCAAAAGATGAAAAGGTGTCTAATTCTGGAAGGGGATCTGATGGTCATCAGGATTGACATGCATTGATGGCTGGTTTTTCAAAATCAAAGGCCCTCCTCATAGATTCTGGAGCCTCCAACCACATGGTTTCTTTTGACGAATCATTTTCTTCTTTAGATCTCAAAAATGGGCCTATTATTCACATGGGAGACAAATCTTAGATCTTTGCCAAAGGATTGGGTATAGTACATATGGAGCATGGCAAGTTCAAGAATGTTCTATTTGTTCCCTCCTTGACATCAAATTTATTGTCTGTATATCAGATGACTCACACTGGATCACCTAAGAAGGTGAATTTTGGTCCTGACACAATTGAGATTATAGAGATCATTATTGGGAAGACTATAGCGAAAGGGTTTGCAAATCATGCCTCTTAGGCATATGAGTTCTCTCATTTTCTTCCCTTCTCTCTTCCTACTCCTTCGGAATCTGATGAAGATTCAAGTGACTCTTCTTCTAATGAAGATGAAGATGAAGATCTTGATGTTGAGATCAAAGTTCAAGAACATTCAGATTCAGATCCAGAACCAGCACATGTTCTCAATCCAAAACCAAGGCCAATATGGGCTCACACAATGCTTGCACCTACTGAGAACACAGTTGATGATTCATTTGATCACAGAACTACTAGACTTCAACATCATGCCAACCTTGCATTATGCCATCTACCTCTCCATGAGAGATGCAGCATGATGGTGGGGTTCTCTCTTCCATCCCTTGGGAAGACTCATCATGATCCATTTGTTCCATTTGCAGAAAGAATTCCTAAAAGACTTGCTTCATCCAATACATCCTCTACACAGTGGGAGGCACATCAGAAGACCAGATATAGATCTAACACCTGCTTTGGAATCCTATAGAGGATCAGCTTGCCAAGTTTTTTGCAAATTTTTTCATTGATGAAAGCTTCTTTCTTTTTTGCTTAGTATGATGATTCTTTGAATTATTTTACTCTTCTTTTGAGGGGGGCTATTTTTCCCATTAGGTTTTCCCCATTTCCTTGGTTTATGGACAGTTCTTTTTTATCATTTATTTGATTGTATGGGTGACCTTTGGTCCTAGTTACCAGGGCCCAGGATAGATTAAGGAGGGGTGTTAGGATATTCCTATACTCCATCCTAGTCCTACCAGCATTTTCATCATTTGCATGCATCCTAGTCATTAGTCATTAGTCCCAGCACCTAGCCCTCAATTAGCTAGCCCCAAGAGCTTCTCACTTATCATTTTTATCCCTCCTAGTGCTTAGTGCACCCTGCATGCAGTTGCATGCATCTCATGCGCCCTCTATCACCTACCATTCAGTTGTACTTCAATTAAGTTTAGTTATCTTCAGCTCTTTCCTTGATTTAAGGCTAGACTGACTCTCAATTGACTGTATCACTCCGATGGACCTCCAGTGAGACTAAACTTCCCACACTGACTCTAGTTAGCTCCTCATGTGCCCTCCACTTAGCCTCCTTCATTCAGTTAATGCCACTTACTTTTAGTTACACCTACCACACTCAGACAATAGACTCAATTTGATTGATGGTTGACAATTACTTGTGCATTGATGACTCCACTGATGATGATGAAGACTTCTAGTTGTGCTTTGATGACACTCCAGTTATCTTTTGATCTCTCCATGTAGGCTAATTCGAATTACACCCTTGGTATTTGAATCTTGTGCATTGTATCATTACTGTTTTACTATTCTGATTAATGAAACATGTATGAATATTCTGCTCCTATCTGATTTCCATTAGATCTATGTTATGCTTTTCTATTCTCTTCTATTTTCCTAAATTCTTTCATTGTGAGGTTTATATCATCTCTTTGGATCCATTGTGAGGATCTTCATACTCCTCCCCTCTACCACCCCTCCCCCTCGACATCGTCCTCATCCTCTTTCTCGTCCATCATAAACTCCCCCTCTACCTTCGTCTCCTCCTCCTACTCCTCCTTCACTTCCTCTCCTCCTCCTCCTCCAACCCCTCCACCTCATCCTCCCACTCTTCCTCCTCCTCCTCTTCCTTTCTCCCCCATATGCCTCCTCCCCCCCTTTCCCTTCCTCTTGATCCTCCTCTTTCTCCTCTACTGCCACCTTCCTCTCCCCCTCTATCGCCTCCCCTCCTCTGCCATCCCTAACTCCCTCTCCTCTCTCATGTCCTCCTCCTCCACCACCACCACCAATTATGTCTTTGTCTTCTCCTCCTCCTTCCTCCATGTCCCATGCCTCCTCATCCTCCTCACCCTCCCCCTACTCCTCCTACTCCTCTATCATCCTATCTTCATTCACTTCCTCCCTCTCCTCCTCTTTCACCTCCTCCCCCTCCTCCTCCTCCTCCCCCCTCCCCTCCTCCAACACCTCCGCCACCCCCCTCCCCTCCTCCAACACCTCCTCCTACTTCCATTCCTACACTCCACCACCTCCTTCTCCACTACTCCTTCTCCTCTTCCCATACTCCTACTCCTACTCCACATCCCCCTTCCTCCCACACTACCTCCCCCCCTTCCTCCCACACTACCTCCCCCTCCCCCCCCTCTCATAATCTCCCTCATACTCCCTCCCCTCGCTCCTCCTTTCCCTCCCCATCCTACTCCTTCCATCCATCCCCCTCCTTCTCCTATTCCTCATCCTCCTACCCCTTTGTTTCCTCCACCTCCCCCCTCCCACTCCCACTCCAACTCCAACTCCCCCCGTTCCCCCTCCCACTCCAACTCCCCCTCCTCAACTTCGTCCTCCTCTCCCTCCCCCTTTCCTTCCTCCTCCTCCTCCTCCTCCATCCCCCTCCTCCTCGTTCCCCCTTCCACCTCCATCTCCGCTTCCTCCTCCACCTCCCCCTCCTCTTCCTTCTCCTCCCACTCCTCCCTTGCTTCCTCCTTTGATCCATCCCCTCGCTCCTCCTCACCCTCCCCATCCTCCTCCTTCCCCCATCCCCCTTCTTCTACGAATCCTCATCCTCCTAACCCTCTGTTGTTACCTCCTCCTCCTCCCTGCCTCCCCCTCCTCCTCTACCATCATCTCCCCTTCCACCCCATTTTCCTCCCTCCTTCTCCTCCCACTTCCCTCCTCCTCCTCCTCCTTTCCCTCCCCCTTTTCCTCCCTCTCCCCATTGACCCCCCCTCATCCTCATCCTCACCCTCCCCCTCCCCCTCCCCCACCACCTCCTCACTCTCCCACTCCTTCGTCACCTCCCACTCGTCCTCCTCCTTTCCTTCTCCTCCTCCCTTTCCCCCTTGCTACCTCCCCCTCTCACTCCTTCCCCCTCCACCAAATTGTGTGAATCAACGTCCTCTCGTACTAAGTTGAATTACATCATCATTCAAACATTAAATACATGTACTATTCATATTGAAATAAATAAAACACAAATAAAACAATTCATAATAAGCAAAATATAATACAACAATACATATTTATATATATTAAGTCGAACTATAATATATATAAAGACATGTATAATTGTGATATACACCACACCTATCATACAAATTTCTTAGAATATCTATATATTTAAATAAATCATAAATATTAATTTTAATTTTAATAAGTGATGTATGAAAGCCTCCGTTAAGCTCATGTCATAAAATCACCACCATAAAAAATTACAATACTACTCAAGTAAAGAATTGAAAAAACCTTAAAATTAGTAATCGACAAAGGGTATTGGATTACTCTTGAATCTATCTTCCCATGGTTGTCTTTAATCATCTCATCATGGGTGGTTTTGTGGGAATGTTCCCGGCCATTTTTTTAATAAATCATGTATAATTAATTATTATTTTTTATTTAAATAAAAAGTTACATAGTATTTTGGTTACATAATCGATTTATTATTTTTTATTTAATTAAAAAGTTACAAAACATTTTGGTTACATAATCAGTTTAGTTAAAAGTGTGAAATAGATTCAATTAATATAAAAGTAAAAGTGAATTTAAAACTTCGAATACTTTAAGACTATGTAATTTTAAAAAAATCATTTTCTTTTTTATATTAAAATGATTAGTTTCGTGTTTGCTTCACGAATGTTGCAATGTCGTAAAGAAAGCCCACAAGCGCTCTTTACCTCAATCCAACGATTACAACGAAGAAATAACCTATGATGATTTTTATCTATGATGAGTTTTTAGCCTCAATTATTAGAAGTCGAATTCGGGAACTCGTTGTGCTCCCTTGCAGATCTCTATGGTCTCTATTGTTGTTATTCTGTTGGTATGAGTTGCCAATTAGTTTGGAGAATCGACATCTTCTACAGAAGCCTTTAACTGGTTTTGGGGACAGAAGATGGAAAGACACAAAATGGGGTGATTGGGTTTGAGCTACGGAGATGCACATAACGAAAGAGGTTTTGGGCTCCTATCGAATGAAAGCCTAGCAGATTAGATTCCAATAAAGAAAACAAATAAGTACATAAGCAGGAAGGAGGGTTAAATTAATACAGGAGATATTGTTTAGGGAAATTTCAATTTGTTGGAAGGAGGCAAGGAAGGGATTCATCAGCCTAAAGATGACTCAGGTTTTTTTTAATTATCGGTTCTATTTATCCAGAAAGGTTGACAAAAAGAAAGAGAGCAAAGTACAGCACAGAGAAATTATTAGAAGAAGAAACCCCATAATACATCAAATAGGTGGAGTGGAGGGAAGCTTAAGGCTTAGGAAGGGGACGACTAGGATTTGGGTTTGATATATCAAAGTTGGTGTCTGGAGGGAAGCTTAAGGCTTAGGAAGGGGACGACTAGGATTTGGGTTTGATATATCAAAGTTGGTGTCTGTCTGTAGGATACCTCCTCAAATGGCGGTTCCCATGGGACAAAATCATCCAGGAATTTATACAATCTTAAAAGAGTAGATTCAAGTAGAAGAAAAACGTTTATATAAATAGAGGGTAAACAAGTGGAGGGAGGAGCAGGGTAATACGAAAACTTAAGAAACAACTGGTTCCCATTCCATCCCAATAGAATAGAACAACAATGGCCCTCAATGCACCTCAAGGCAAGGTTGAAGAAAGAAAAACAGTGGAGAGAAAATAAATACTTGGGATTAGAAGAAGTAGCGACATAATAAATCTAATTATTTGATTGTTCATAGAGCAATGATATCCATGTCCTAGAAGAGTGTTGGGTAGGTAAGTCGTCTCTTTTTAGTTTTTTCTCCAACATATGATCAATTAATTGCCTCATTCCAGTCCTGCCTCCTCTATTACACATCTATTACACGTAGACTCAGATGCAGATGCCCAATCACTTACACAGACTCAAATGTAGATGCCTAATCGCTCACATAGACACAGATATAGAGAGAAATGGGAAGGAGGAAAGCCGACCGCCAGTCCTTTCCTACCTCCTCCTCTATTACCCACGTAGTCAGATGGTTGATCACTCACACAGAGATAGATACAGATAGAGATAGAGATAAAGAAATAGCCAGAGAAATATAGAAAGTCTGCAAGGTTTGATATATATATTTAGGATTTCCTTTCAACGGATAGTTTTTCTTAATAGATTTTCCTGATAGCTTTTCCTTATATAGCTTTTCCTTTCACTCAAACCGTGATAGCGTTTCCTTAGATATATTTTCCTTTCACTCAAACTGTAACCGTTAAAAGATGAGCCGAGCTAAGAGATGTTTTCTCTTTAATGGAGAGTCTTAAACCGCTCGTCTCACCCCAAATTAATCAAGTAAGCTTACAGAATGAACTCCAAGTTAAAGAATAATCCTCCATAATGATGTAGGATTTATGCATATTAGTTGTATGTATGTATATGTCTTTGTTTTGGGGGGGGAGGTGGTCCAACAATACCTTAGTTGTCAGGTAAACAAAGCTGGACACTAAAACGATAACGATTCTCAAAGGAGGGCCACTAAAACTGTCGGGATCATAGAAGGTTTTGATGTGTTACAAACACTGAACGAGCCAATTGTTGCTGCAATTGCTAAACTGAAAGAGCCAAAATGTTATTCATCAGGAGAAGAGGAGAACATCCTCATCTTCGATTTGGGAGGAGGGATATTCATTGCAGTGCTTGGTATTAAGAAGCGCAAGATTGGTGAGGAGATACCCATCTGGGACGTGGGGACGTTGACAGTAGATTGGTAAGCCATATTGTGCAGGGATTTCAAAAGAATACATAATCAACTTATCCTCAAATGCAAGAGCACTCAGGATAATTCACAGTGTATTCGAGGGGGCCACGAGAGATATGTCTTCCTGTGTGGAGGCCATCATGGAAGTATCCTATGTTCAAGAAAACCAATATCTTCATTTAAAAATCAAGAGACCAGATGAATATTGATCTGTTTTAAAAATACATTGAAATCTGCCAAGTCCTCATTAGCAGCACATTTTATTATCTGAAATTCCTACACCAATACATGCAGGCTCTTTTTCTAGTCTGAGGCTCCTACATCAATATATGAAAGCATCTCTCTGTATTTTTCAATATTCGTACATACTTTTCCCATGGTGTCATGAATAAATATGTTGCGGTGATTAAATTGTTTTTTAAACATGGGGATCTAGAACGTAGGTACTTCACTTTTGTGTAAATGATGAGGTCTAACTTCTCTGTTTTTTCTAACTTCTGTGTTTTTTTCTCTTTCTCCACTACGGCTGATAATTCAATTTTCAATGTGAGACAATTCCATTTATAAAATATGACATCTATTTGGTTCATATTAGCATAATTATAAATTCTTCCTATCATTAAGATTGTCTTGTTATTTATGAAAGTTATGAGGTTTTAATCATGAAGCCATACACGCGCTCTTGTGCATATTTTTAGTTTTGATTACATGTTTTTTGCATTACATATAAAATGCATTATTAATAAAAGAATTCAACACTATATATAGAAAGTGCATTTTGATCCATATTTGTTTGGCACGTGTGCATTGCATATTTATAACTATGCAGAGGAAGAGATCCAACTATTTTCCTTGCATCCTCACTGTAAGTGGAATTGCATCACCTGGAAGTGTTACACATTCAATAACACTGGAATATTATCAACACATCAACTAGAGAAGGCATGCCCAATTTGGTAGCAAAGAGTTTAAGAGAGATCCATCTGTTGCGGCTTTCAATCAAGACAATCATTTCAAGACAATTTAAAAAGCGGTGTTCTGTGTTTCAAAGGTATATCAATGATTCATTTCTCTATTATTATATATGGGCAAATAAGAAATGTTATTGTTTTTTGGTTGCATGACACACTTTTGTTTGAATAGCTCATTCTGAGTTCATTGTTTTTCTTGCTTCCCAATGAAACTGTTATTGAAATTTGTGTTTTAACATCAAATTCTAGTTATAGTTGGGACTTCAGAGTGACTAGTTGGTAGTAGAAAACAGGCTTTTCAGTGTAGTAATAGAGTGGTGTTGGCACCTTCTTAATGTGTATATTTTTAATTCGAAGTCAAACGAATCAGATTCAAGAATGACTTGGCAAGGTAAGAGTAGGACTTGGACTCTGTAAATAATGGAATTCACAAAATAGATCTAATAAATTTCCTTCTATCAATATGCATGTCCTTGTCTTTTTGAATTGAGGTGTCGATCATCTTGGAGAGTTGATTCCAATGGTAACATTAACAATTTGCATTAAAAGTATGAATGCTCCAAAGTGAAGCGATTGGGTAACTCACTGCATATTGATTTTAATACGCATTTACTGACTTGTAATTTTTATAGTGCTTGAATATGCTTTGTTGTTGGTTTATGGAATTTTGACACAAATGAACCAAATAATTTGTGTGGTCTTCTCTCATTTTTTTCTTGAATGAAATGGGCATTTGTTATATTATTTAATGGAAAGAAGAGATTTAAAAGAGTTCAAATAAGCATACTCTATATATCTATTTTAAGAGATAAGGTAACACCATCCTAGTTAGTTTATAAAGCTTTGCATTTTAAATCTTTTTCTATTCATTTATTAATAGAAATGGATTCCATTATTATTTTTTTAATATTTTTGGATATGTTTTCATTTAATTCTACATAAATATGCTTTCATTTCTACATAATCCAGATCATGGTAAGAACAATCTACTCTTTATTTTTTTTCCATATATATCCCCGTAAAGTTAGTATAGGGATTTGGATCCAAAACTAACCAACCTTGAGAATACCAACCTAATGGAACCAAACAGCTTCCATAATGAAATAAAAGAGACAGAATGAAGTCGGAGATCAACCAAATTATTATGATTTGTCCATTAGCTTGACTTGGTCTCCATATCCTTTTGTAATGCGTTATGATCTATGATCTCTGCCCAATTGAAGACTATTCCAAATTTCAAACACTTGATAGATCATGGACACCTAGTGTAGCAGTAAAAGATTAGGATTTGGTTCTCTATATAAGCACATTAATAATATCATGTTCCTTATTTATTCTTTCTTCTGTTAACTTTTCTATCGGATATATAATTTTTGTGATTCCATTAAAAGACGTTGGTTTGTTCCACCACTCTCTGACCAACTCGTGAAGATAATGTTTCGAAAATAGCTAAAGTGTCTATTCAGAATGTCGAACGAAGCGAGAGATGAGCATGGTCATTTTCTATATATAAAAAATCAATAATATTACCTAGAGTTCACTAGACAAAGAGAAAGTGGATGGCATTTTTTTTAGGTGGAAAATTGCTAAGGTGTCATGCTAAGTCGTGAAGACGAAAGACAAATTATACTTCCTCAAAACTGCTTCCCAAACCTTGGTTTTTTAAATCGATGTTCATCCATAATATATATTCAATGGGAGTATCTATCCAAGTGTTGGGTTTGAAGGGATGAAATAATATGATCTCATCTCACTTGTACAATTCCTCCCACTTAGCTCTATTTTATGAGGACCAGCTGCAAATCATATAAAAATGTTAAAGATTTCATGTAAATCATGTCATGGAGGATAGAAATTACCTATTCCAAACTCATTCTGTTAGAATATCAAGTAATATTGAGAGGGAGGTGAATCAGTATTAAGCTATTTAATTAAATTTTTTGTCACTTAAAAACAAAATCAATAATGAACACATAACAAACAATATTATTGCGCAATCCCAATTGGGAAAACCATCAATACTTTCTATTGCTGCAAAATTATATTTACAAATAGTTTGCAAGGACCAACTTGCTGGATGCACCAACACCAAAAAATTTTAAGCTCCGATTGAAGGATGCACCAACACCCTGTTTACCAGTAACAACTGGAAGGAGGCTACAACCCCCTGCAAGCTTCCAGCATGTCCTTGTGCCTCCTAGTCACTCTTAAATGATAATTTGATTCTTGAATTCTGTACTCCAGTAGATCTTCCAATTTAATGTACATATACTCTTAGTTGAAGGATTAAATCTCTTCTTATATACCTTTAGCCGTGCCTCTTCATTTAACATGCACGTATCTTCATCGTAACCCTTCAACATCAGATTCTAAAATTTGAAGAACCTTCTTCCGCAATTTCCTTTCCACAAATTTTTTTTTTCACAATGTCCTTTTTGCAACATCCTTCCTTCCGCAAGTGACTTTCCGCAACAACCTTCTTCCGCAAATGATCTTTCCACAAGAGACCTTGTGGAATCATCTCCCTTCCGCAATTACGAGCGTACTCCCTTCCGTAATTGTGAGAGTTCCTTCGCAAACTCTTTCCACAATTGGCTTCCACAACACTCCCTTCTGCAACGAATACTTCCACAATTTGTGAGCACTCTACCCTTCCATAATTTCGGGTTGTGGTTGTGGGTGTGCCTTTGGAATTTTCTCAAAACTGGCTTCCGCAATTTGGCTTCTATAATTACGGGTGTGTCTTCTGACTTTTCTCAAAGTTGGATTCCACAATTTGTCTTCTGCAACTCTTCTTCCACAGTCGTGACTCCACATCTCTTTAACCTTTGAACTTCTTTCTTCCGTGGATCGCTATGTGATTCGTTGATCTCTTCGGCTTCGATCTCAACCGTCAATCTGCTGCTATGCGGAACTTTTGATTGTCTTTGTGGATCACTATCTCCTGTGCATCTATACTTCATGAACTCTTTCCCCTTCGTCGATCTATCTCCTTGAGGTGATCTAAGTCTCCCAATATCTGCTAAATTCAATTGTTGTCGTTGTGTGTTTCTACATTGATTGGATCGTTCATTCTCTATTGATCGATCAGAGAATGATCTACGTTGCCAAAAATGTCAATTTAATCAACAATCTCCCCTTTGGCATTGATTGGAAACATCTTCCTTTGACATTACAAAGGATTTTTTTCTCCCCCTTTGAAAATAATGAAAAAATTTAGAAAAGAAACTTCCCCTGTAATGTTGCTCCATTTTCTATATACCAGTAACATCAATCGACCTTTGAAAAGATCAAAACCACTCAGAATTATTTACTAATGGACCATAGGTTTCCTTTTTAAATCACTCCCCCTGTGGGTGTGCCTCCACCTGTCAACATTTCTCCTCTTCCTGTGACAGGGTTTTCATCCATTTAGTTAATTTTTAATTATGAGGGATAACCCCCAATTGCTTCCTAAGATAGGCAAATGATTCTCCAAGTAATGGCTTAGTAAAAATGTTTGCAATTTGTTCCTTCGTATCAATATAATCCAATGTTACCAATTTTTGAGTCACTTGCTCTCTTAGAAAATTATATTTGATTGGAATATGTTTTGTCTTAGAGTGCATAAAAGTATTTTTGGATATGTTTATAGCACTTGTATTGTCACAATGTATAACAATGGGATCCTCATATTTTACAAGTAAATCTTCCAATGTTTGCTTCATCAAAATTACTTGTGTACAACATGATGCAGAAGCAATATACTCGGCTTCTGTTGTAGACAGTGAAATGGAAGACTGCTTTTTGCTTAGCCATGACACCGAGCAATCTCCTAAGTAGAATGCTGCTCCACTAGTGCTTTTTCGTTCATCAACTTTTCCTTCCCAATTTGCATCAGTTAATTCCCTTAGAGTGAAGTTATTTCTTTTTGGATACCATAATCCATAATCCATAGTACCTTTTAGATATCTAAGAATTATTTTTACTGCAACCACATGTATTTCTTTTGGGGATGATTGGAAACTGGCAACCACACCTACAACCTGCATTACATCTGGTATTGTAGCTGTTACATATAATAAACTACCAATAATTGACCTATACATAATATGATCTACTTCTAAATATTCATCACCATTGCTCAATTTTAAACAAGTGACCATAGGAGTACTAACAGGTTTGGATTCTTCCATTTTAAACTTTTTCAACGTCTTTTCGATATACTTTGTTAGTTTTTTAGCATAAATTCAATAGATCTAGGATCTTAACTGAAAGAACAACATGTACATCATATCAAGCATAAGAGACAAGAGACAAGAGACACAAAACATTTCACTAGGGAAAATGAGGAAGGTGAAAAACCCCACAACTTCCTCAGAGATAGAATAAGCATCAATACAAGGATCATCATGATCAAACTCAGGAGATAGATATCTTCAGCAGCATGCTCCTCCTCCACTTGTGCGCACCCTTCTCTTCTCTCACTAGTGCGAAGTGATTGAATGAGACAATGTGTGAAATGAGAGAGTCACACTCTCTATTTATACACTAACTTTCACTTGACCTTTACTCAACTAGATCAGCCCTAACTTAACCACATAACATAATGCTAACTGGGTCGACCCCCAATAGGGTGGTCTAATAACCCTTTGACCCACATGACTTATATAGGGCCGACCCCAACAAGGTGGTCTAATAACCCATCAAGTATAAGTTACGACACTTACAATATAAATGACTACACTTCCGTATAGAGGAATAATAACATCTCTATAGGAATACAACCACTTCCGTATAGAGGAAGAATAACATCTCTATAGGAATAACATATACATACATGTGAAATACATTCCGAAGTTACATATACATCAACACTCCATCTTAACTAGGAAGGTATTTCTCAACACAGGTCTTCTAGCACAAGTCATCTTCTCTGGATCATCGTCACTGGATAATCATCATCGAGTCATCATCATCGTCACTGCTATTGCTATCTCAATCAATCTCTGAATCTACTCATCATAGGAAGTTCTACAGAGCCAATCCTTTTTCATACTAGATGTAGGCCCACCACCTGCAGGTCTTCGTCATCACTGGCCATACTGTGGAATTCTCAGGACTTATTATGTGCGTCACAAAACCTGGCTGCAGCATCCGAGGCTATTACGAGCACACAACTCTACCTGTAGGATCTCCCAAGAGCACATTACATGTGACCCATCAAAAAACATGGCTGAAGCATCCCAGGCTGTTACGAGCACACGGCTCTACCTGTCGGATCTCCCAGGAGCACATTATATGTGATCTCACCACAAAACCTGGCTGAAGCATCCCAGGATGTTACGATCACACAGCTCTACCTATCGAATCTCCCAGGAGCACATTACATGTGGTCCACTACAAAACCTGGCTGAAGCATCTGAGGCCTTTTTCATCCTGTCCAGATCTCCCAGGAGCAAATTACATGTGGTCATGGCAAAACCTGGCTGAAGCATCTGAGGCCTTTTTCATCCTGTCCAGATCTCCCAGGAGCAAATTACATGCCATAGGACAAAACCTCGAAAGAGAATCTTCCAGATATCCCAGGGCACAAATTATATGTCCTCACAAGCAAAACCTCAAAAGAGAATTTTCCATATGTCCCAGGGTACGAATTACATGCGATAGGCAAAACCTCAAAAGACCATCTGCAAATCTCCCAGGGCACAAATTACATGCTTACCTGCACAACATGTTCCACGGCCACAGAGTATCATCTGATACTCATCATACATCATCCCGATGTACACATGATCACCCTGATCATCACCACTGCAACATCCTACTGCATGTCATTTGGAGAAGCTCGTCATCCACGATCATCCTGATCATACAATGCATCCATCTGATGCACACCAAGTATCTACCTGATACATATTATCATACATAGTGTATCCACCTGATACACAGATACATGATCCACACATGTATCTATCAACATACATGATCTACCTGATCATACAATGTATCCACTTGATACATATACAAATACATGGTCCAAGCATCCAACATGACGCATATACATACAAATGATCCAACTGATCATATCCAGCATCCAACATGATGCGTACATAAATATAAATGATCCAACTGATCATATCCAGCATCCAACATGATGCGTACATACATATAAATGATCCAACTGATCATATCTAGCATCCAACATGATGCGTACATACATATACATATAAATGATCCAACTGATCATACAAAGCAGAAACTAGAACATCATCCGGATGCTCATCATCCAGCGCTTACATCCACAGCCATGTGAAGGATCCTCCTTCCAACATGCTTGGAATGGCTTCAGCAAATGTGTCCGTCACTTCTTCCTCGAAGTTTCATCAATATGAAGAACGCCAAGCCTCTCCCTGAAGTACTCGAACTTCACCCTGGCTAGTGGCTTCGTCAGCACATCTGCAATTTGCTCGTCCATCACAACATGCAAGAGCTTCACAGCTCCTCTCTGCACCATATCCCTGATATAGTGATATTTGATCTCTATGTGTTTCGACCTGTCATGAAACACCGGATTCTCAGACAGCTTCACACAACTCTAGTTATCACAGAAGATACCAGTAGCATCCAATGGGAGATCAAATAACTCAGACGGTAGCTTCCGTAGCCATACTACCTCACAACTAGCTGAACAGGCGGCAACATACTCTGCCTCAGCTGTACTCAGTGCTACGCAGGGCTGCTTCCTGCTAAACCAAGAGATCACACCTAATCCCATACTGAAGAAGCACCCAGATGTGCTCTTCCTATCTGCAGCACTGCCAACCCAATCTGAATCAACATCACCCTGCAGGTTGAACTTTTGATTCGCTTCATACTTGAGCCCAAAATCCACTGTACCCTTCAGGTACCTCAGAACATGCTTTACAGAAACCAGGTGAACACTCCTCGGATCCGTGAGGAACTGGCTCAATGTGTTCACAGCAAAGCAAATATCTGGTCTCGTGTTCGTCAGGTACATCAAGGACCCAATCATCTGATGATGCATAGAGATATCAACTGGCTCAGATGAGGCATCACATAGATGCTTCAGGTTCGATGCCATAGGTGTGGCCATAGCCTTGTAGTCCATCATCCCGAACCTCTTCAGGATCTCTACTGCATACTTCCCTTTGTCCAAGGAAGATTCCATCACTCTGCCACACCTCCATGCCAAAAAAAAATAGTGCATCATCCCCAAGTTCCTCAACTCGAACTCAACAGCAAGCTTCCGTTGTGTGTCAGCAATCAATCTATCCTTACCTGATACAAACAGGTCATCCACATAGTAGTATCATTGGATTGCCTTCCTCAACCTTGTAGTAAAGGTTGGAACCCGCTTTACTCTTGGTAAAGACCAAACTCGATAGAAAGCTGCCTATACTACTGTACCAAGTTCTGCACATATATGATTTCCTCTCATGTGTCTCAGAACCAAGTGGCTGCTCCACATACACTTCTTCTTCAACTACACCATTCAAGAAAGTTGTCTTGAAATCCATCTGGTCTATCTTGTATTTCATCACTTTTATATTTCTCAATGCTACCATCTGCAACATGCTTGATCTGATAGTTCCATTTGGAAGTCACAACAGACTTCCCTTCAGCTCTTGGGACCGCATCCCAAACATCATTCTTCATGATCAACGGATCATGGCATTCTTCCCGTATCTTGGGAACTTCAATATCTTCAATAGATAATTTTGTTGCTGAACAAATGTTGTAGTTCTTCTTTTGTAGGTGATGGCATACGATCTTTCCTACACAACAAGTTAAATTGCATGATTAGAAAACATCTCATTGTTTTCAGAAAAAATTCTTACACATAAAGAAATATGTCATACAGTCATGCAATTATCTTAGCTAATGCTTCAATACAACATTTATCCATATTCCGTAACTTTCTAGATGCCTTCCAATCTCTACCAGAACATTGTTAAGAGTGTGCACAGCTCCCAACATGTCAGCAAAGAGGTTTCATTCTAGATAAGCAGCAATGGAATGTTGTACATTGCCATAGGCTACTTACCCATGCATATTAGTAGTATACTGTTCATCAATGCAACTATTCTAATATGCATAATACACAACCTAATTCTAGGAACATTAGTATATACATTATTGAACAGTATTATTTAAACAATAAAATATGCAAGTAATGACAATTCAAATACTTATCTTTGTTTGTTTGTTGGGTTGACTCCCTCTTAGTCTTTGCTTCTTTTCTGCAACTCCATTCTTATGTGGATTGTGAGAAGTGGTCAACTCCCTCTGAATATTTGCATCCTTGTAGAAACTACTGAAGTGTGCTCCTTTGCTTTCTTGCAGGAACAACTAGAGTGTGCTCCCTCTTGATCTTTGCTTCCTGGATTACCTGTCCTTGAACTTATATACATTCTCGATCCCTATGCATGCTTGTTAGTATCATCATTGTTTTATCCTCTAGGTCTCATACATAATCAAACATTCATTAGTATAATCTTAATATTATCAAAACACAATAATCTCAAGCATGTGTAGTGAGGATCAATTCAAACACAGATAATAAACATTAGTATTCAAGGTTTCAAGGAAGTATTCTTTTATTCATACATATTCTTATTTGATCATAGGACTCTTATGGTTAGTTAAATCATCAAGCAAGAGAAGAGATATAATATGCGTAAAACCCGTGATTATTCAAACCTATACCTTCATGATTCTTCTGGTTAGTCATATCATCAATTATGGTAAGAAACATAATATGCATACAACCATGACTATTCAAACCTATGACTTCATGAATAATCATTATCAATAAGACAAAAGTATAAGATCCTAACACAAGGTAGGATTCTAGCTTGATATAGGAAAAACATACTTGGATTAGCATGCTAGCTAGTTATGTCTAACATACCCGCATAATGTCTTCTGGTTCTCTTCAGTGACTTGTGCTAGTAACCTGTGATCCATGACAATGGATGAATCTTTGTCTTCATGTCACCATGAGCATATGTTCTTGAAGTAGAACATGATTTGACTTTCTTGGTGTACCTTTTGTGTTAGCAAACAACATAAACCTCATACAACATCACAATGCATTAGTACAATCATAAGTGTCAAAACCTTAATCAATGAATATCTTCTGTTAAGGTGATACGACAAGTCCAGTAATTAATCAAGATTGTACTGTAATGATATGAAGACAAACATATGATCAACTTAACCATGAAACACACCTGTAAGCCATACCTGTCAAGAGTGCTTATAATCTTCTTATGGAAGGCCTTAGCCTTATCTCCCTCTAAGACAGAAACTTCTTCACTTATGCAGGTGAGCAATCCATCTTCTTCTTGGATTAACCCAATCCACTTGATTTGCAAGAACTGGACCTAGAGCTTTTAGAATTCCAGATTCACTGGGAGGACCTTCAATTAGGGTTTGAGTTTCCCAGAGCTTCACCCAACCAAAAGATTTGATTCAAAGCTCTAAGCTTTGATTTTTCTGAGGAGCTTCCAGCCATGGTCACAGATTTCCAAAATTCCAATTTTTGCAAAAGCCCTAATTTTCCATTTTTCCGATCAAAGTCCCGAACTGGGGTTTGATCAAGCTCGGCCTTCTGCCCAACCAAAAAATCTGATCTTGGTCTCTAAATTTCGATTTTGATGAGTAGCATCCAGCCATGGTCTCTGATTACAAAAATTCCAACTTTCTCCGAAGCCCTAAATTCCGGAAGCCATGAATGAAGGTGCTAAAAAATAATTTTGTTTTGACAGAAATATGTACCTGATTGTCTATGGTGTAACTCCAAACTTTTTGATCCACAGGGTCTGAAAATTTTTCCTGAGATAGCTCGACCTATTGTCTTTCCATCTCGACAGGTCTGACCTCAATTGGATTCTCTGAGAGAGAGTTATTCCAAGTGTCGCAACGTGACCTGTTTTTGGATAATACAAGAGAGCGAACTTGTACGGTGTGCCACGTGTCACTGTTTGAACTTCGGCCTCTGAATATTTTTCCTGAGATAGCTCACCTTGTTATCTTTCGATATTGACAGGTCTGACCTCAATTGGACTCTCTGAGAGAGATTTATGCCAAGTGTTGCAACGTGACCTGTTTATGGGATAATACAGGAGAGCGAACTTGTACGGCATGCCACGTGTCACTGGTTCAACTTCAGCCTCTGAAAATTTTTCCTGAGATAGTACAGTCTATGTACTACCTATCATTTGTTTAAGAAATTTCATTTGGATCTTCCTAGCCCAAGTTATGACCCTTTTCCCAAGGTCACCTGATTTTGACTCAAATCTGGAAGAGGCAGAAACCCTATATTGTACAGATCATAAATCACAAAGTAAAATGAATTAGAGGTTTTCCTTTGGACACAAGGTACATGGGGATTTAATCTTCGACCTGTAAAAGTTTCAGATCCGGAACATTCTCCAAAACATATTTATAGAGAAAGTGATACGATGACTGGTTTTTGCTATATCAATCCCTAGCATCGTAAGTGCAACAAGTGTCATACATGCCATATCATGCCTTCTTTCAGGCTAGCTCTGATACCATGTTAAATTTTTAGAATTTAATTCAATCTGATCTAGGATCTTAACTGAGAGAACAACATGTACAACAAATCTACAGCATATCAATCATGGACACAATAATGCAAGCACACAAGAGACACAGAGTTTACTTGGGGAAAACCGTAAAGGTGAAAAACCCCAATAACTTCCTCAGAGATAGATAGAGCAATGATACAACCAGAATACAAGAGATAGTATTCTCTTAGCAACATATCCTCCTCCTCCACAAGTGCGCCACTCTCCCAAGTGTGAGTGAGAGAATAGAATGTGTAAAATGAGAGAGACACACTCTCTATTTATACACTAACTTGACTTGACCTTTACTCAACTAGGTCGGCCTCAACTTAACCACTTAACATAATGCTGACTAGGCCGACCCCCACTAGGGTGGTCTAATAACCCTTTGAACCACATGGATGACCCCCAATAGGGTGGTCTAATAACCCTTTGACCCACATGACTTATACAGGACCGACCCCAACAAGGTGGTCTAATAACCCATCAAGTATAAGTTACGACACTTACAATATAAATGACGACACTTCCATATAGAGGAATAATAACATCTCTATAGGAATACAACCACTTCCGTATAGAGGAATAATAACATCTCTATAGGAATACAATATACGTACATGTGAAATACATTCCGAAGTTACATATACATCAACATGAGCCCATAGTCAACTATACCCTTCAGGTACCTCAGAATATGCTTCGTAGCTATTAGGTGAACATGTCTTAGATCTGTCAAGTACTGGCTCAAGGTGTTTACCATGAAGCAGATATCTGGTCTCATATTTGTTAGGTACATCAAGGACCCAATCATCTGACGATACATCGTAGCATCAACCGGCTGAGAAGAAGCATCACACAGAAGCTTCAGGTTCGATTCCATACGTGTGGCCATGGCCTTGCAGTCCACCATCCCGAACCTCTTTAGGATCTCTACTGCATAATTCCCTTGTCCAAGGAAGATTCCATCTACACTCTGCCACACCTCCATACCAAGAAAGTAGTGCATCATACCCAAGTCCTTCATCTCGAACTCAACAGCAAGCTACCTCTTCGTGTCGGCAATCAAACTATCCTCACCTGTTACAAATAGGTCATCCACATACAATAGTAGTATCATTGGATTTCCTTCCTCAACCTTGTAGTCAAGGTTGGAATCCGCTTTACTCTTCATAAAGCCCAAAATGGATAGGAAGCCATCTATCTTTCCATACCAGGTCCTAGGTGCCTATTTCAAACCATACAGGGCTTTCTTCAGTTTGCACACATGTGACCCTTGGTCACGTGTCTCAAACCCAAGTGGCTGCTCCACATATACTTCCTCTTCCACTACACCATCCAAGAAAGCTGTCTTGACATCCATCTGGTGTACCTTCCATTTCATCACTGCAGCCAGAGCAAGTACTGATCTAATGGAAGTGTATCTAGCCACAGGAGCAAAGGTCTCTTCATAATCAATCCCTTCTTTCTGGGAGAAGCCACGAGCTACAAAACTAGCTTTGTATTTCTTTATGCTACCATCTGCAACATGATTGATCTTATAGATCCACTTGGAAGTCACAACACACTTCCCATTTGGTCTTGGGACCACATCCCAAACATCATTCTTCATGATCGACTGTTATTCTTCAATCATGGCATTCTTCCATTACTGTATCCCGGATCCTGGGAACTTCAGATTCTTCAATATCTTCAATAGATAGATTTCTTTAAAATTTGTTGCTAGAACAAATGTTGTAGTCCTTCTTTTGTAGGTGATTGTATACGATCCTTCTTACAAGTCAAATTCAATTGCATGATTAGAAACTTCTCATAGTTTTTCAAAAACAAATTCTTACACATAAGAATATATGTCATACAGTCATGAAATTATCTTAGCCAATGCTTCAATGCAACATTTATCCATATCCCGTAACTTTCTAGATGCCTTCCATCTCTACCAAAACATTGTTAAGAGTGTGCACAACTCTCAACATGTCAGCAAAGAGGTTTCATTCTAGATAAGTAGCAATGGAATGTTGTACAGTACCATAGGCCACTTACCCATTACTATGTTAGTAGTATCTTGTTCATTAATGCATAATGTACATCCTAAATCTAGGAACATAAGTATGGACAACATCATTTAAGTAATGACAATTCAAATACTTATCTTTTTTTTCTTGTAGGGTGGACTCCCTCTCAATATTTTCTTATTGGATTACCCATCCTTGAACTTATATTCATCCCGGACCAATATGCATGCTTAAGTGTGCACCAATGTTATGATTGTGTCATCCTCAAGATCTCATACATAATCATACACTCATTAGTGTAATCTCAATACTATCAAATGATTCTAACTAATCTTAACCATGTATGGTCATGATCATTTCGAACAAGAATTAGTATTCAAGGTTTCAGGGAGTACTTCTTTTACTCATACATATTCTCATTTGACCATAGAACTCTTCTGGTTAGTCATATCATCAATCAAGGTAAGAAACATAATATGCATAAACCTTTGAATACCCAAACTTATAACTTCATGAATAATCATTATCAATCATGCCAAGTATACTTATAAAAGAGATCCTACCGCAAGGTAGGGTTCTAACTTGATATAGGAAAAACATACCTGGATTATTATGTTAGTTAGTTATGTCTAACATACCCGCATAATGTCTTATGTTCTTCTTCAAAGACTTGTGCTAGTAACTTGCATAACTCATAAGCTAACCATGTAGAACCAAAAAATTATACATACCTCGTAAGTAGAGCTTCTATAATGGCTATGGATGAGTCTTTGTCTTCATGTTACCATGGTCATATGTTCTTGACCTAGAACTTGATCTGTCTTTCTTGATGTACCTTTCATGTTAGCGGACAACATCAACCTCATACAACATCATGGTGCATTAGTACAATGATAAGTGTCAAAAACCTAATCAATTAATATCTTCTATCATGGATTCATATTTTATTAAGGCGATACGACACGTCTAAAATTAATCAAGTTGTACTAATATTAATGAAGATAAACTTATCATAAACTTAATCATGAACAAGTTTCACAAACATACATGTATCTTTTCAAGTCATACCTGTCGGGATTGCTTGTAGACTTCTTGTGTGAGGCCTTAGCCTCATCTCCCTCTGGAACTGGAATCTCTTCACTTATGTAGGTGTCCAATTCATCATCTTCTAGGATTAACCCAATCCACTTTGATTTGCTGAAACTAGATTTGGAGCTGGATTAGGGTTTGTTAGGGAAACCCTAAAAATTCAAAATTCTGAAATGATAGAAAGATGTGCCTTGATGAGCTGATCAACCTGGTATACTAAGAATTTGAAAAATGCAAAGTTTCACCCCTCAAATTTGCTTTTCAATCTTCCGGATTCACTAGGGAGGACCCTGAATTAGGGTTTGAGTTTCCCAGAGCTTCACCCAACCAAATAGTTTGATCCAAATCTCTAAGCTTCGATTTTTCCAAGGAGCTTCCAGCTATGGTCACAGATTTAAAAAATTCCCATGTTTGCAGAAGCCCTAATTTTTCACCTTTCCGATCAAAGTCCCGAACTAGGGTTTGATCAAGCCCGACCTTCTTCCCAACCAAAAAATTTGATCTTGGTATCCAAATTTCGATTTTGATGAGTATCATTCATCCGTGGTCTCCGATTACCAAAATTTCAACTTTCTCTGAAACCCTAATTCCTAGAGCCATGAATAAAGGTGCTCAAAATCCAATTTTGTTTTGACAGAAATATGCACCTGATTATTTCTGGTGTAACTCCGAAATTACGAATCCACAGGGTATGAAAATTCGAACTGTGGTATCCCAACCTATCATCTTTCCAAGCCCACATGTATGAACTCAATTGGATTCTCTGAGAGAGAGAGTTATGCCAAGTGTCACAACGTGACCTGTTTATGGGATAAAACAAGAGAGAAAACTTGTACAGTGTGCCACACTGGTTCAACTTCGGCCTCTGAAAACGTTACCTGAGAAACTATAGTCCGTGATCTACCTGTCACTTTTTACAAAATTTCATTTGGAGCTTCCTAGCCCAAGTTGTGACCTTTTTTCCTTGGTCACCTTTTTATGACTGAGATTTGGAAGAGGTAGAAACCCTAACTTGTACTGATCATAAATCACCAAGTAAAATGATTTAGAAGCTTTCCTCTGGACACAAGGTATAGGGGGCTGTTATCTACGACCTGTAAATGTTTCCGAACCTGAACCTTCTCCAAAATAGATTTATAAAGAAAGTGCTACGATGACTAGTTTTTTCTATATCAAGCCCTAGCTTTCAATTTGTCGCAAGAGCAACAAGTCTCTTAAATGTTATAGCATGCCTTCCTTCAGGCTAGCTCTAATACCATGTTATTTTTTGAGCATGAATTCAATAGATCTGGTATCTTAATTGAAAGAACAACATGTACAACATATCAAGCATAAGAGACAAGAGACACAAAACATTTCACCAGGGAAAACCAAGAAGGTGGAAAACCCCGCAACTTCCTCAGAGATAGAATAAGCATCAATACAAGGATCACTGTGATCAAACCCAAGAGATAGATATCTTCAGTATCATGCTCCTCCTCCACTTGTGCGCACCCTTATCTTCTCTCACTAATGCTAAGTGAGTGAATGAGACAATGTGTAAAATGAGAGAGTCGCACTCTCTATTTATACACTAACTTTCACTTGACCTTTACTCAACTAGGTCGGCCCTAACTTAACCACATAACATAATGCTCACTGGGACAACCCCCAATAGGGTGGTATAATAACCCTTTAACCCACATGAATCATACGGGGTTGACCCCAACAAGGTGGTCTAATAACCCACCAAGTATAAGTTATGACATTTACAATATAACTTGCGACACTTGCAAGTACACATGACGACACTTCCAATCGGAGGAATAATACATCTCCATTGGGGATACAATAAAGTACAAATACAATATATAAGTGAATATGTTCTGAAGTTACAAATACATCAGCATACTTAGTTTGAGAGATGAAGATCCCTTTTCTTATTGAGATACTTGTAAGCCTAGAAATAATGTTATTTCTCCCAACATTGACATTTCAAATTCTTTCTTCATTTATGATGCAAATTTTACACTCAAAATTTGTAGATCACTTCCAAATAGAGATTATGTTTTCAAACTTTATGTATATATTACTGTTAGTGGCCCCTCTTCTATATCCTTGCTTCTTTAAATACTTTTCAAGTCTTGAGAACCATTCTCTTGGAGCTTGTTTAAGACCATAGGGTGCCTTATTAAGTTTGCAAACATAATCTCTATTTTCTGATAAGAGAAAACCTTCAGGTTGCTCAACATAGACATCCTCTTCAAGGTCTCCATTAATAAATGCAGATTTTACATCCATTTGATACACTTTAAAGTTCTTGTAGCATGAAAAATCTAAAAACATCCTAATGGCTTCAATTCTTGCCATAGGTGCAAAGGTTTCTTCAAAATAAACACCTTCTACTTGAGCATATCCCTTGCATACTAATCTGGCCTTGTTCCTTATCACATGGCAATCCTCATTGAACTTGTTTTTAAAAATCCATTTGGTTCCAATAACATTCATGTCCTTAGGTCCTGGGACAAGTTCCCAAGCTTGGCTCTTCTCTATTTGATCAAGTTCATTCATCACTCATAGCATTGATCCAATCCTCACTTTTGCAAGCTTCTTAAAGGTTTTGGGTTCTACTATCGAAAGTAGTGCTTGTTCTTCATCATAAAACAATTTTCTCCTTGTTTGAACCCTTGAATATTTGTCACCAATTATTTGACTTTCAAGATGATTCTTTTGAACCCACTTGGATGGTGTTTTTGTGTCTAATCTAGAATATTCTTTATTCTCATTTTCATGTGATTCTTCTTTCTCTACTTTTTCTTCTTCTTCTTCTTCAAAAGCATCTTCTTCTTGTGTACTTTCTTCTTTTTCTTCTTCTTCTATTTCTTCATTATCAGTTTCTTCGAGATGTACACTTTCTTGGATTTGTATTATTCTTGGTTTAGTGTCATCAACAGTTACATTTTCACTTTCTATGATCTTGTGCAACCTTAGATTATAACATTTGTATTCCCTTTTGGTGGAATAATATCCAATAAATATGCCTTCATCTGTTCTAGAGTCAAACTTCCCTACTATCATCATCTCTTTCTATGTAGCATTTAGTTCCAAAGACTCTAAAATATTTAACTGAAGCTGGTTTTCCAAACCATAGCTCATAAGGAGTTTTGTCACTATTTACATTGATATGTCCTCTATTTTGTATCTAGACACAGTATATACTGCTTCTCTCCAATATCAATTATGAATTTTTGCTTCATTTAGCATAGTTCTAGTTGATTCTTGGACAATCCTCTTTTTCCTCTGAACAACTCCATTTTGTTGAGGTGTTTTTGGGGCTGAAAACTGCCTCTTGATTCCATGAATTTCAAAAAATTCATTGAACTCATTTCAGGTTACCTTACCACCATTATCTGATCTTAGAGATTTAATATTGAGATTTGCTTCATTTTCAACAAGTGCTTTGAAGGCTTTGAACTTCATAAAGGCTTTTGACTTTTCTTTAAGAAAACGCCACCCAAGTTATCCTTGTATAATCATCAATTAATAACATGAAGTAATGTTCACCTTGAAATATATTAGTAATTTTAGGTCCATGAATATCAATGTGAATTATTTCTAATGGCTGAGGGGTTGTATGCTCTTTGACCTTGAAGCTTGATCTTGTTTGCTTCCCATGAAGATAGTGTCTACAAACATGGTTTGGTGTTTTTATGATATTTGGTAAATTTTTTACAGCTCCCTTCTTACTAACTTTTACAATATTTTCAAAGTTCAAGTGCCCCATCCTTCTATTTCATAGAGAAATTTCATCAATTTGACTCATATAACATTTTTCTTCATTTTCTAGAATATACACATTGCCCGGAGTTCTCATAGTAGTCCCAACAAGTTTGCCTAAATATTTTCTTTTGATTTCAAACTTCTTGGAATAAAATATACATATGTGTCCTTGATCACATGTTTGGCTCATTGTAATGTCCCTTTTTCAAAGTTTTATGAAAATGCCCAATTTTCCAATTCCTCCCCAATTTCGACCTTTGACTAGTTTTGATGCCTAGGTCCCAATTTTGCCCCAAATGGTCCCAAATATTCAAGAAAGGTTTATGAATGATATTAGGACTTAAATATGATGTTCAGGGATGATATATGACCACCAAAATACCTCTACAAACTCTCTTAATATTCTGGTCCAAGTATGCAATTTTACTAGTAATTTGGGGTTCAAATCCCCCTGGGGTAAGTACTAAAATTGGCTTCCCAAATGCTTCCAAAATCCCTCGAATTTGAGAACAGAGATATGGGATGTATTAATTATTTTAATATGGTTCCCAATATACCATTAATTGATTATTATTTATGTTCCAACCCTCTCCCATTTAGCTGCAAAAATCCCCAATTTGACCCTTGGGGAAATGGCACTATTTCTTCTCCCAATGCAATTAAACTGAGTAAAAATACTTCAAATGCTCAAGTACAGTACATAAAAATTGTAAAATACATCCATGGAAGTCTATTAATCACAAATTTATCATATAATCATCCTTTCATTCGAAATCATGAGCATTATAATGATATACATCAATGTAAGGGGGAAATGGACATTGTTTGCCCATTAATCAATAATTTTGCATACAACCAGTGCGTATTTCGACCTGAGATTTTCTGAATATGAATAAAAGAGGATATGAATCTATTACAATCATAAATACATAATGAGAAGCTCTCCCAAGAATCACAAGAGCTCACCAAAAACGCCCTCCCCCAAGGAGCATAAATATGCCTTCAAAATGGGAAATGGTTGAGAGATGGTGTTGCACTAAAAAAATCCATGAGATGCCATGTATCTGATACCTACAAATAAAAATCCATTAAACCTCCATGAAATACTCGAGTGTCCTCTCCAAACACCAACTTGGATGGGAATCTTTCACCCTCGAAATTGGCTAAGGAAAGAAACTAGTCATCCACTAGCTCTCTCCTCACAAATGTAATTTTTCTCAAATCATCAAAAGCCCTTATCTTGGTTTATCCATGTATTTTATAAACATCCTTAGCCTTCTAATGTTCCCAAACCATCCATAGACTCAATCAAATTCGAATTAGGGTAAGGGATGAAGATTTTCCATGTGTCTCACCATTCCTATCCTTCCACCTTCCACCAATCAGAATGGGGGTCTCTTTAGCTTCTCCAATTCCCATGAGTGCCCTCTTGGAGCCTATTTTTGGGGCTGTCATGTCATAATGGTCAGATTTCAGAGGTCAGATCTGTAATTTTTCATAGATGTTCCATCATTGTTGTCATAGAAGCTAGGGAATCTAGCCCAAGTGTCCACAAGCTTCCAATTTGACTCTTCCTCTTCCATGGAAGTTACCAATCCATCCCAATTCGACCTAGGATGCTCAATATCATGTGCATGACTTACCAAATCACCCAAGAATGTTCACCTTCTCATCAAATTTGAATTGGCAAGAGAGAGATGCCACATGTCCTTGAAAAATCAAGCTAGTGTGGGTCCCACATCCTCCATATGTCTTCGAAACCACATGCCACCTAGAATTTCTCTTGAATTTATTTATTCAAATTATTTATTAAATACTTGAACCCTTATAATGTCTAAACATCATTTATTAACTTCCTTATTTCAATTCCAAATGTTCCCATCCAACCTAGGAAACTAGTAGGATTGATGGGATTGTCTTCTATGCAATTTATTTGAATGGGGACATTACAGTCCTCCCCACCCAAGATTGCTTTCCCTCAAGAAATCTCAATTTACCATGCTACAAAATTGTTCCTCCTCTATAAGGTGGCCTTCTATGAGGAATGTCTCCCAAAACCTTTCTATTCCAGTGCTTCATGCTGTGGGAAGAAACTACCTGATTCGGATAGGTGTGTTTCCCTCTCACAATACTTAGTACTCCTTTTGAATCTTGAAATTTAATTTTAGGAATTCGATAATTTACTGTATTCTCTCCTATTGAATACAACCATTGCACTCCCAAAACCACATTAGTATCAGCAACATCAACCACATAAAAACTATCAACAAAAGTATAGTTACCTACGGTGACTTGCAGCTGTGGAATCCATGTTTTGCACTCCATTATGTTGTGACTGGGAATGACAACTGTGAAACCATCAAATGGTTCAATAGGTATATTTCTCATATCCACCATGTCTACATCAATGAAGTTATGGGTGGATCCTCCATCTACCAGAATTGAAGTTCTGTGTCCTAGTACCACACCCTTGCATCGAAGAGTGTGATATCGAGGTACTACTTAAAGTACTGCCATTCTTACTTTGGTGGGTTAGGGATGCTTCACCTCTTGTTTCCCTTATTCTACTGTAGTATATCCCTCTTCTTGGGATGAAGTATGTACTTCTTCCTCCATACCCCCTTCATACCCATCATCAAAAAATACTTCAATGAATTGGGCCTTTCCCTTAGAACATTTATGTCCTGGTGCCCACAGTTGGAAGCATGAGTAACACAATTTCTTCCTTCTGAGATCTTCCCTGCGTAGTTCCTATTTCTTATCCTTTCCGTATTCATCTTATATCCATGGCTGCTTATCATATGTATCTCTTTTCCAAGGTTTCTTTTCCATTCTGAAGTCAGGCTTGGGAAGAAATCTTGTTCTAGGAAGCACATTTTGGAGATTCCTAGTCAAGCTCGTTGCATCTTTTAATGTAGTCGGCTTGTGGGATTTGAACAAAACTTTTAAGGGTTCAACCATACCTTTAGTGAATAGAAATACCAACCTTCCCATAGATACATCAGCCACCTTGACTGATAATTTTTGAAAGTCCAACATATATTCAAAAGGGGTCCCAGTTTGCTTCAATTGAGCTAGTTCTTTGAAAGGCAATTCTGGATCTTTTTGTTCAAATCTTTCTAGTACCGTGTCAACAAATTCTCCATATGTTTTAACCTGATTATGACCCAAGGTTTTCAGCCCGTGAAACCACCATTTATTGGCACCTCCTTCCAAATGCAAAATGGACATTTTTAATGCATCCTCTTCCAACATAGGCTTCTGCTGAAAATATACATCCAATGTTTGCACCCAAGTGTTAGCAGAATTTTGAGAAGAACCATCAAAAGTAGGGAGTGACATTTTTCCAATAGAACTATTTAATTCTTTGTTTTGGAATGGACTCCTGTTGTCTTCCCTCCTTTTCATTTTTGTATAGCATCAATGTAGTCACTGAATGGTACACCTCTTTTACACTCTTCATTCAAATCATTCCAATCGTTTGCTAGTTTCTTATAATCCACCTCAATATTGGGCTCTTATTTGGGTGTGAGAAATTTAGGTGCAGTATGACTTTGTGTGCTTTGGAATTCATCAGGTTTATTATGTGGTCTTGTTCTTGAAAAAATATGCTCACTCCCTTTTATCTTTTCCCCTGAATGTGAACCACTATTATCTCCTATCATCCCTTTCCTTGAAAGTTGGCTACCCAACAATTTGAAACTTTTCATCATTTGTCTACTCATCTATAGCATACTCATGGTAATTCCATCAAAGCATGGTTTTAATGCTTCAATAAATACCTCCTTATGTCTTAATGTTTCCTCCTCCTCTCTACCCATTATTTTAGAAAAAAACTCTTTTTCTGTTACTATCTCTTCTTCAACCAAAACTTCTTCAACTTCTGGTTCAAAGGGTGGTGGTTTATTTCTTTGGATTCTTGTTAATACCATCATGTGCCAAGACCATGCTCTGATACCACTTGTAATGTCCCTTTTTCAAAATTTTATGAAAATGCCCAATTTTCCAATTTTTCCACAATTTCGACCTTTGACTAGTTTTAATTCCTAGGTCCCAATTTTGCCCCAAATGGTCCCAAATATTCAAGTAAGGTTTATGACTGATATTAGGACTTAAATATAATGTTCAGGGATGATATATGGCCACCAAAAGTCCTCTACAAACTCTCTTAAGATTCTGTTCCAAGTATGCAATTTTATTATTAATTTGGGGTTCAAATCCCCCTGGCGTAAGTACTAAAATTGGCTTCCCAAATGCTTCCAAAATCCCTCAAATTTCTGAACATAGGTATGGGATGTATTAAGGATGTTAATAGGGCTCCTAATTAAACATTAATTGATTATTATTTCTGTTCCAACCCTCTCCCATTCAGCTGCAAAAATCCTCAATTCGACCCTTGGGGAAATGACACTATTTCTTCTCCCAATGCAATTAAACTGAGTAAAAATATTTCAAATGCTCAATTACAATACATCAAACTTGTAAAATACATCCATTAAATTCTGTTAATAAAAAATGTATCATATACTAATCCATTCATTTGAAATCATGAGCATTATAATGATATACATCAATGTAGGGGGGAAATGGACATTGTTTGCTCATTAATCAATATTTTTGCATACAACCAGTGGGTATTTCGACTTGACACTTTCTGAATATGAATAACAGAGGATATGAATCTATTACAATCATAAATACATAATGAGAAGCTCTCCTGAGAATCACAATAGCTCACCAAAAACGCCCTCCCTCAAGGAGCATGAATATGCCTTCAAAACGGGAAATGGTTGAGAGATGGTGCTGAACTAAACAAATACACGAGCTGTCGTGTAGCTTATAAATGCAAATAAAACTCCATTAAATCTCCATGAAAAACTTGAGTGGCCTCTCCAAACACCAACTTGGATGGGAATCTTTAACCCTCAAAATTGGCTAAGGCAAGAAACTAGTCATCCACTAGCTCTCTCTTCACAAATGCAATTTTTCTCAAATCATCAAAATCCCTTCTCTTGGTTTATCCATGTATTTTATAAACATATTTATCCTTCTAATGTTCCCAAACCATCCATAGAATCAATCAAATTCGAATTAGGGTAAGTGATGAAGATTTTCCATGTGTCTCACCTTTCCTAGCCTTCCACCTTCCACCAATTCAAATGGGGGTCTCTTTGGCTTCTCCAACTCCCATGAGCGCCCTCTTTGAGCCTATTTTTGGGGATTTCATGTCATAATGGTCAGATGCAAGAGGTCATATCTGAAATATGTCATAGATGTCATAGATGCTCCGTCATTGTTGTCGTAGAAGCTAGGGAATCTAGCCCAAGTGTCCACAAGCTCCCAATTTGACTCTTCCTCTTCCATGGAAGTTACCAATCCATCCCAATTTGACATAAGATGATCAATACCATGTGTATGACTTACTAAATCACCCAATAATGTTCACCTTCTCATCAAATTCGAATTGGCAAGAGAGAGATGCCATGCGTCCTTGAAAAATCAAGCTAGTGTAAGTCCCACATCCTCCATATGTCTTCGAAACCACTTGCCACCTAGAATTTCTTTATTCAACTTATTTATTAAATACATGAACCCTTATAATGTCTAAACATAATTTATTAGCTTCCTTATTGCAATTCCAAATGTTCCCATCCAACCTAGGAAAGTAGTAGTATTGATGGGATTGTCTTCTATGCAATTTATTTGAATGGGGACATTACACTCACACTTAAAAGATTAGGTTTTAATTTCTTTACAAGGAAAACATTTTCAGCTTCCATCTTGTCTCTAAGAGCCATTGTACCCTTCCCAATTATTTTAGAGGATATATTATCTCCAAACGTGACTTTTCCTTTTTGATTTCTTTTTAGTATTATAAACGTGTTTGGGTTTTCTCTCATATGTTTTGAGCATCCATTGTCTACATGCCATAGATTGATTGATTGATTTTTATTTATTTATTTATTTATTTTCTGTCTGCTGCACATAGGGCTATTAAACATTCCAAATATTCCTTCTTCTTCGAAACCTTCTTTTCCTCTTTCCCTTGATATTTTATGGTGTCATTCTCCACGGGATATGTTTTGAGCATCCATTGTCTACATGCCATAGATTGATTGATTTTTTTATTTTTATTTTTTTTATTTTATTTTTTTATTTATTTTTTATTTTTTATTTATTTTTTATTTTTTATTTATTTTTTATTTTTTATTTATTTTTTTTTTATTTTTTTTATTTTTTCTGCTGCACATAGGGCTATTAAACATTCCAAATATTCCTTCTTCTTCCAAACCTTCTTTTCCTCTTTCCCTTGATATTTTATGGTGTCATTCTCCACGGGATATGTTTTGAGCATCCATTGTCTACATGCCATAGATTGATTGATTTTTTTTATTTTTTTTATTTTTTTTGCTGCACATAGGGCTATTAAACATTCCAAATATTCCTTCTTCTTCCAAACCTTCTTTTCCTCTTTCCCTTGATATTTTATGGTGTCATTCTCTACGGGAATCACAAGTTTATAATTTCCAGCTATGTGTCCTTGTTTACTATATTTGTAATATTCTATTCCATAACTTTGTAGAGGAGCAAAGGAGTTATAGCTTCTTCCTTTTGGATCACTTCTAGTATCATTCTTCTTATAGAAAAGAGATTCTGATGTAATGCCTTTCCTAATAGGAACATTTAGTTTACAATTTATAGCTATATGTTTGTGGTTACCACACGTGTAACATTCTATGTCATACCTCAGTAAGGGTGAAAATGAATTCTACTTTCTTCCTCCTTGAGAAACACTATAATTGCCATTCTTGTAGAGAGATTCTTGATTTTGTTTTTGGTATGATTTACATTCCATTGTTTTATGTCCAAAATTGTTGCAGGAACAACAATTTCCCAAAAACAGTTGTTGATGTCTGCTTGGCACATTATCTATCCTTCTTTTATTTTGAGTGTGAGCAGATTTTTGACTATATTCCTTTACATCTGGTCTCATAAGTGTATCAACATAACTTCTTTTATTTCCTTCTTTATTTATGAAGGAGTATTGTTCTAAATTATTTCCTTTTTCATAACCTAATCCAGTTTTATTACTGAATGATCTTTGACAACTTAGTATGTCATCTAGAGTTTTTGAGTTGCTCTTAAATTGTGATTGAAAGGATTCTTCACCAGTCTTTTTTCTAAGCAGGATCATTTCAACTTCGAGCTTTTCTAGTTCTTCTTCTCATTTCTTGAGCTATTGTTCCAGATTGTTTTCAACCTTTTTGGCTTCTTGAAGCTGATTTTTTAAGTAAACAATAATTATTTCTAATTCTTCAAGAGCACTTACAAGTTCTGCTTGAATATCTACCACACATTCTACTTCTTCTTTAGAGTCTTCCAATTGAAACTTTGTTTTAGATTTCTTAGCTACTTCTGATGCTTTAAAAGCTCCTTCCTTCTTTTGAGAATTATCTTTCCCAATCCTCATTTCATAAGCTATGAGAGTCCCATATAGTTCTTCCATGGTGAGTTTGTCAAGATATTCTCTATCCTCTAGGGTGGAGATCATAGGATTGTAAATAATTGGAAGTGATCTTAGTACTTTTTCAAATATTTTCTTTTCTTTCAATTATGTTCCTATCCCTTTAATTGCATTAACGATTCCATCAATTCTCTCAAAGTATTCTGAAATTTCTTCTTCTTCCTTCATTTTTAGACTTTCAAATTGAGTTTTAAAAGTCTAGAGATTGGCCATTTTTACCTTGGTGTCTCCTTCATAGATGGTCTGCAATTTGTCCCAGATCTCCTTCATTGTTTTGCAACGCATCAGTTTGGCAAGGACTATTCTAGCTAATCCAACCAATATTGCATTAACAAATTTAGCATTGTATCCAAATTGTTTTATTCCTTCAAGATCTATGGGAGGATTTTTTGGATATATATACCATGTTTCTATAGACATCCAATTATATAATCCAAGAGACATTATATCGCTTCTCATCTTGATGGTCCAGAAAGCATAATATTCTCCATTGAATATTGGAACCTTGGAGGACATTTTTACTTGTTGATCCATAGTGATAAAAATATTTATCTTCAAGTGTTTAAATTTTTAGTGAAGAGCCTGCTGTGAATCCAATTGTTAGAATATCAAGTAATACTAAGAGGGGAAGTGAATCATATTAAGCTATCGAATTAAAAATTTTATCACTTTAAAAAAAATCATTAATGAAGACATAACATAGAATATCATCGTGGAAGCCCAATTGGGAAAACCACCAATACTTTCTATTTCTCTAAAATTATATTTATGAATAGTTAGCAAGAAGCAACTTGCTGGATGAACCAACATCCAAATTTTTTCAGCAACAATTGAAGGATGCACTGTTGATGTATATGTAACTTCGGAATGTATTTCATCTATGTATTTTATTGTACTCCTATAGAGATGTATTATTCCTCTATACGGAAGTGTCGTCATTTGTATTGACAAGTGTCAGAAGTGTCATAAATTGCCGATGGGTTATTAGACCACCATGTGTGGATTCGGCCTTGATTAAATTAACCTGGGGTTATTAGGATGAGTTAGACAAGTCGGCCCCATAGGCTTATTAGGCTGCTCAGAACAAGTATAAATAGAGAGCGGGATCTCTCTATTTGATCACTTCAAAACTCACACTTCCTTCACTCGAAAAGTGGCGCACATGTGAGGAGGAGGATCAGCTGCTAGGAGGATTCTATCTCTATGTACTTGGGTTGTAATTTGGTTGTGCTATTGATCTATCTATCTCTGAGGAAGTTGTGGGGTTTTTCACCTTAGGGTTTTCGCCACGGAAACTCTGTGTGTCTATTGTCTCTTATGATTGCATCTTGTGATGATTGATATGCTTGATATGCATTGATATACTGTACATGTTATTCTCTTAGTAAAGATCCTAGAGTATTGTGAATTAATGCTAAAAAATTAACATGGTATCAGAGCTAACCTGAGAAGAAGACACTCTGCGGTTGCGGAAGCTAGGGCTTCTTGTTTTTGGGTTTCTCTCCACAAATTTTTGAAAAGCAATATGATAGATTAAATCTCCTCAGCAAGGTGAATCGTTTTGTCCAATCAGAATTCAGTTCTGAGCACTTTCATATTTTTCCCTAAAACGTAGGGTTTCCACAAAAATAGGAATTTTTGAAATCTAAAGACATAACTGGAAGCGCCTCGGAAAAATCAAAGTTTAGAGCTTTCGATAGAGATTTTTGGCTAGGTAAATCTCTGGGAAACTCAAACCCTAATTCAAGGTCCTCCCGTAGTGAACCCGGGAAGACTAAAAGGAATTTCTAAAGGTTGAAGCTTTGCAGATCTCAAATTTTGAATACACTAGGCTGATCAGCTCATCAAGGCGCATCTTTCTATCCTTTCTGAAAGTTGAAATTCACATTTTGAATTTTTAGGGTTTCTCTAACAAACCCTAATTCGGGGTTAGATCCAGTTTTCAGCAAATCAATTGCTAAGACCTAAATATTTTCTATTTCCATTTGAAGTACTCTTTAAGATGTCTCACCACACCAATCTTGAGGATAAGCTTGAAGGGGTTGATAAATTCCAAGCCTGGAAGTATAGGATTGGGTTAATCCTAGAAGAAAATGAATTGGATACTTACATAAGGGAAGAGGTCCCTGTCCCAGAGGGAGAAGAGGCTAAATCCCTCTACAAGAGGAACTTGGTCAAGGAAAAGAGAATCATTGATGATTCTATCAAGGACCATATCATCCCCCATGTGTCATCTCTGAAGACACCCAAATAGATGTTTGATTACATAAATCGGAAGATGACTCTGCGGAACCAATTGAAAGGGGTAAAGCTTCAGAATGGAGAATCCATTCAATCTTATTTTTCTAGGGTCTCTCAGATCAAGGAACAACTAGAAGCAGTGGATGAAATGGTGGAGAATGGTGAAGCTGTCATGACCACTCTGAATGGCCTACCCAGGTCATGGGATTCCTTTATCCAAGGAATGTGTGTAAGAAAGAAGTTGGTATCCTTCAGCAGACTGCAGGAAGAATGCTCACAAGAAGAAGCAAGGCTTGTGGCATGAGAAGAAACGATGGGGAATGAAGATCAAGCTCTCACAGCTCACACCAAGGGAAGCAAGTTTAATAGGGATAAATGTCATAACAAGAAACATTCTCATCCTCATCACAAGAAGAAAGATCTATCTCATGTTCGATGTTATGAATGTAATGAAATGTGACACTTTGCTTCAAATTGCCCCAAGAAGATGAAAGACAACAACTTTAACAAAAAGAAGAAGAATAACAAAAGAAGATATCATGCTCATGTTGTTGAGGATGATGAGCCTCCTAGGAAGAAAGCTAGAGCAGAAAGTGATGATGATGACTCATCAAGCGAAGAAGAGTATGTTCTAATCTCTGCTCTCACAGGTACTATTTCTCATGGTTGTAATGATTGGTTAATTGATAGTGGCGCTTCTAAACACATGACTGGGTTTAAAGAATCTTTTGTAAATCTGTTTGAATATGAATCACCCCATAAAGTGAAACTTGGGGATGATTATCAATACCCTATCAAAGGAAGTGGGGAAGCCTCCTACAACCTAGAATCTGGAAAATCCTTGAAGATGAAAGATGTGTTATTTGTACCTGGACTCAAGAAGAACTTACTCTCCATCTATGTATTGGCTGCAAAAGGCATGAGGGTTGCATTTGTAGATGTCCAAGTCCTAATGTGGCGAAAGGGTAAAACTATAGATGATGCAGTGGTGATTGGAGAGAAAGAGGGAGGATTGTATAAATTGAAGGGACAACCTGAACATGATATGGTGACATGAAAGCAAAGATTCATCTTTAATCATGGATCACATAGAGGTATGTATAATTTGGTTTTGCAAGGGTTAACTTATGAGTTATGTAGGTCATTGAAGAGAACAAGAAAACATTGCTAGACATAACTAGCAAATATGATGACCAGGTATGTTTTTCCTATATCAAAGGATCTTATACTTTTGTATGATTGATAATGATTACTCATGAATTTACACGTTTGAGTTTATGCATATTATGTCTCTTACCTTGATTGACGATATGACTAACTAGAAGAGTTCTATAGTCAAATATGAATATGCATGAGTAAGACAAGTCTTCCCTGAAACCTTGAATGATAGTGCTTATTATCTGTGTTTGAAATGATCATGACTATACATGTTTAAGATTATTTTGTTTTGATAGTATACTAATGAATGTGTGATTATGTATGAGATCTCGAGGAAAACACAATGATGATACTCGTAAGCATGCATAGTGATTGAGGATGGATATAAGTTCAAGGACAAGTAATCCATGAAGCAAAGATCAAGAGGGAGCACACTCTAGTAGTTCCTGCAAGGAAGCAAATACTGAGAGGGAGTCCACCCTACAAACCAAGCAAAGATAAGTATTTGAACTGTCATTTCTTGCATATTTGTTTGTTTAAATAATGTTGTTCAATGATATATATGCTTATGTTCCTAGACTTAGGTTGTGTATTATGCATAATAGAATAATTGCAATAATGAACAATATACTACTAATATGCATGTGATAGGTAAGTGGCCTATGGCACTGTACAACATTCCATTGCTACTTATCTAGAATGAAACCTCTTTGCTGACATGTTGGGAGTAGTGCAAACTCTTAACAATGTTCTAGTAGCGATTGGAAGGCATCTCGAAAGTTATAAGATATGGATGAATGTTTTATTGAACCATTGGCTAAAAGAATTGCATGACTGTATGACATATTTATTTATGTGTAAGAATTTGTTCTGAAAACTATGAGATGTTTTCTAATCATGCAATTTAACTTGTTTTGTAGGAAAGATCGTTAACCATCACCTACAAAAGAAGAACTACAACATTTGTTCAACAAAAAAGTGATCTATTGAAGATATTGAAGATATTGAAGTTCCCAGGATTTGGGAAGAATGCCATGATCGAGGAGTACCAGTCGATCATGAAGAATGATGTTTGGGATGCAGTCCCAAGACCTGAAGGGAAGTCTATTGTGACTTCCAAGAGGATCTACAAGATCAAGCATGCTGCAGATCGTAGCATAGAGAAATACAAGGCAAGATTCGTAGCTCGTTGCTTCTCTCATAAAGAAGGAATAGACTATGAAGAGACTCTTGCTACTGTAGCCAAGTACACTTCCATCAGATCAGTACTTGCCCTGGCTGCAGTGATGAAATGGAAGATACACGAGATGGATGTCAAGACATATTTCTTGAACGGTGTAGTCGAGAGGAAGTGTATGTGCAGTAGACACTTGGTTTTGAGACACATGACAGGGAGTCATATGTGTGCAGACTGAAGAAAGCCTTGTATGGCTTGAAGGAAGCTCCCAAGACTTGGTATGGTAGGATGGACAGTTTCCTATCCAGTTTGGGATTTACCAAGAGTAAAACAAATTCCAACCTCTATTACAAGGTTGAGGAAGGAAATCCAGTGATACTACTTCTGTATGTGGATGATCTATTTGTAACAGGTAATGATAGTTTGAATGCTGATACCAAGAGGAAGCTTGCAGCCGAGTTCAAGATGAAGGACTTGGGGATGTTGCACTATTTTCTAGGCATGGAGGTGTGGCAGAGTGCAGATGGTATCTTCCTTGGACAAGGGAAGTATGCAGTAGAGATCTTGAAGAGGTTCAACATGATGGACTGCAAGGCCATGGCCACACCTATGGCATCGAACCTGAAGTTTCTGTGTGATGCTTCATCTGATCCGGTTGATGTCACTATGTCTCGTCAGATGATTGGGTCCTTGATGTAACTGCCGAACACTAGACCAGATATTTGCTTTGCGGTGAACACATTGAGCCAATTCCTGATGGATCCAAGAGTTGTTCACCTGGTTGCTGTAAATTATATTCTGAGGTACCTGAAGGGTACAGTTGACTATGGGATCAAGTATGATGCGAATCAAAAGTTTAAACTGTAGGGTTATGCTGATTCAGATTGGGCATGCAATGCTGCAGATAGGAAGAGCACATCTGGGTGCTACTTCAGTATGGGATCAGGTGTGATCTCTTGGTTTAGCAGGAAACAATCCTATGTAGCACTGAGTATAGACGAAGCAGAGTATGTTGCAGCATGTTCGGATTATTGTGAGGCAATATGGCTCCGGAAGCTATTGTCTGATTTATTTGATCTCCCGTTGGAGGCTACTGGTATCTTTTGTGACAACCAGAGTTGTGTGAAGCTGTCTGAGAACCCGGTGTTCCATGACAGGTCGAAACACATAGAGATCAAATATCACTATATCAGGGATATGGTGTAGAGAGGAGCAGTGAAGCTCCTCTATGTTGCGACAGATAAGCAGATTGCAGATGTGCTGACGAAGCCACTAGCCAAAGTGAAGTTTGAGTACTTCAGAGAGAGGTTTGGTGTCTTTCAGATCAACGACACTTCGAGGAAGAAGTGATGGACACATCTACTGAAGCCATTCCAAGCATCGTGAGAGGAGGAGGATCCTTCCCATGGCTGTGGATGTAGGTGCTGGATGATGAGAATCAGGACGATGCTCCAGTTACTACTTTGTGTATGTATCAGGTGGATACTTGTATGATCAGTGTGATCATGTACTTATGTATGTATCAGGTGGATGCATTATGTATATGAGGTGGATGCATTATATGATCAGGTAGATCATGTATGACGATATGTATCAGGTAGAGACTTTGTATGCATCAGATGGATATATTGTTTGATCAGGATGATCACAGATGGCAAGCTTCAGGATGTTTCTCCAGATGATATGCATCAGGTTGATGCTATGATGATGATCAGGATGATCACAGATGATGAGCTTCAGGATGTTGCTCCAGATGATATGCATCAGGTTGATGCTATGATGATGATCAGGATGATCATAGATGACGAGCTTTAGGATGTTGCTCCAGATGATATGGATCAGGTTGATGCTATGATGATGATCAGGTTGATCATGTGATGATGTACATCAGGATGATGTATGGATAGTATCGATTTGATACTCTGTGGCCGTGGACAGGTTGTGCAGGTAGCATAGAAAAATCCTTTAAAAACCAGACAGGTAGAGCGGTGTGCTCGTAACAACCTGGGTTGCTCTATCGAGATCCGGACAGGTAGAGCGGTGTGCTCGTAACATCCTGGGATGCTTTGAGTAGGTTTTGCTACACTTTCGCATAGAAAACATTCTTTAAAAACTAGGTAGGTAGAGCGGTGTGCTCATAATAGCCCGGGTTGCTCTATCGAGATTTGGACAGGTAGAGCGGTGTGCTCGTAACATCCTGGGATGCTCTAAGTAGGTTTGTGAAAGTTCACATAGAAAAGATCCTTTAAAATCCGGACAGGTAGAGCGGTGTGCTCATAACAGCCTAGGATGCTCTATCGAGATCCAGACAGGTAGAGCAGTTTGCTCGTAACATCTTGGGATACTCTGAGTAGGTTTTGTGAACGTCAACATGTAAAATATCCTGGGAGATCCGATAGGTTGAGCAGTGTGCTCGTAATCAGTCCCGGGATGCTCTTTCAAGGTTTTGTTGAGGCACGTAGTTAGTCCTGAGTATTCCACAGTATGGCCAGTGATGATGAAGACCTACAGGTGGTGGGCCTACATCCAGTATGAAAAAGGACTAGCTCTGTAGAACTTCCAATGACAAGTAGATCAGAGATTGATTGAGATAGCAGCAGTAGTTATGATGACGATGATTCGCTAATGATGATCCAGCGAAGAAGACTTGTGTTACCAGATCTGTGTCGAGAAATACCTTCCTAGTTAAGAGGGACTATTTATGTATATGTAACTTTGGAATGTATTTCATCTATGTATTTTATTGTACTCCTATAGAGATGTATTATTCCTCTATACGAAAGTGTCCTCATTTGTATTGACAAGTGTCGCAAGTGTCGTAACTTGCCGATGGGTTATTAGACCACCATGTGTAGAGTCGGCCCTGATTAAATTAACCTGGGGTTATTAGGATGATTTAGACAAGTAAGCCCCATAGGTTTATTAGGCTGCTCAGAACAAGTATAAATAGATAGCGGGATCTCTCTATTTGATCACTTCGGAACTCACACTTCCTTCACTCGAAAAGTGGCGCACATGTGAGGAGGAGGATCAGCTGCTAGGAGGAGTCTATCTCTATGTACTTGGGTTGTACTTTGGTTGTGCTATTTCTCTATCTATCTCTGAGGAAGTTGTGGGGTTTTTCACCTTAGGGTTTTCCCCACGGAAACTCTGTGTGTATTGTCTCTTATGATTGCATCTTGTGATGATTGATATGCTTGCTATGATTGATATGCATTGATATATTGTACATGTTATTCTCTCAGTAAAGATCCTAGAGTATTGTGAATTAATGCTCAAAAATTAACATGCACTGACACCTTGTTTACTAGCAACAACTGGAAGGAGGATACGACCCCCTACATGCTTGCATCCTGTCCTTGCGCCTCCCAACCACCCTTATATGATAATTCGATCCTTGACTTCTATACTCCAATAGATATTCCAATTGAATGTACAGATGCTCTTAATTGAAGGTTTAAATCTCTGCTTATATCCCTTCAATCATGCCTCTTGATTTAACGGTCACGTATCTTCATCATAACCCTTAAACATCAAATTCTGAAATTTGCAGAACCTTCTTCTGCAATTTCCTTTCTGCAATTTCCTTTTCGCAATTTCCTTTATACAATAGCCTTCCTTCCACAATTGGCTTTCCACAATCTCCTTTCTACAACAACCTTCTTCCACAAATTATCTTTCCACAAGAGACCTTGTGGAACCGTCTCCCTTCCACAATTTCGGGCGTACTCCCTTCCGCAATTGTGGGCATGTCTTCGCAAACTCTTTTCGGAATCAGGTTTTGCAACACTCCCTTCCGTAATTTATGGATGCTCTACCCTTCCACAATTGCGGGCTGCGGGTTGCAGGTGTGCCTTCCAACTTTTCTCAAAACTAGTTACCATAATTGCGGGTTGCGGATTGTGGGTGTGCCTTCCGAATTTTCTCGAAACTGTCTTGCGCAACTCTTCTTATGCAGTCGTGACTACGCATCAATTAAACCTTCGAACTTATTTCTTTTCCAGATCGCTATGTGATCTATCGATCTCTTCAGCTTCGATCTCATCTGTCAATCTGCTGCTATGCATAATTCTTGATTTTGGATTTGCGGATCGCTATCTCCCACGCATCTCTACTTCAAGAACTATTTCCCCGTCGTCGATCTATATCCTTGAGATGATCTGATTCGTCCAATCTTTGTTAAATTCAATTGCATATCCTTGAGATGCATTTGTAAGTTTATTGGATCATTGGTTCTCTGTTGATTGATCAGAGAACGATCTACGTTTCCAACGATGTCAATTTAATCAACAATCTCCCCCTTTGGCATTGATTGGAAACATATTCCTTTGACATTGGAAATGATATTTTTCTCCCCCTTTGACAACAATGACAAATTTTAGAAAAGAAACTCCCCCTTTACTTTTGCTCCATTTTTCTATATACCAGTAACATCAATCAGCCTTTGAAAATCAAAACCACTTAGAATTATTTACTAATGGACCATATCTTTTTTTTTAAATCACGCACCCTGCGAGTGTTCCACTCCCTATCAACATTTCTCCTCTTTCTGTGATAAGGTTTTCATCCTTTTAGTTAATTTTGAATGATGAGGGATAACCCACAATTGCTTCCTAAGAGAGGCAAATGATTCTCCAAGTAACGACTTAGTAAAACTGTTTGCAATTTGTTCCTTCGTATCAATATACTCCAATTTGACCACTTTTTCAGTCACTTGCTCTCTTAGAAAATGATATTTGATTGGAATATGTTTTTCCTTAGAGTGCAGAACATGATTTTTGGATATGTTTATAGTGTTGATGTATATGTAACTTCGGAATGTATTTCACCCATGTATATTGTACTCCTATAGAGATGTTATTATTTCTCTATACGGAAGTGTCGTCATTTGTATTGACAAGTGTTGCAAGTGTCGTAACTTGTTGTGATGGGTTATTAGACCACCAAGTGTGGGGTTGGCCTAGATTAATGTAACCATGGGTTATTACACTCTTCTAGAGAAGTCGGCCCTACTAGTGTATTAGGCAATTCGGAACAAGTATAAATAGAGAGCGGGAGATCTCTATTTGTTCATCTCATTATTCACTCCTACATCAATCGAAAAGTGGCGCACTAGTTCAGGAGGAGGAGTAGCTGCTAGGAGAAGACTATCTATTGTACTTTGGTCGTATCATTGCTCTTTCTATCTCTGAGGAAGTTGTGGGGTTTTTCACCTTTATGGTTTTCCCCATTGAAACACTGTGTGTCTAATGTCTCATGTGATTGATATGCATTGTTATACTTGATATGTTGTACATGTTATTCTCTCAGTAAAGATCCTAGAGTATGTTGAATTAATGCTCAAATATTAACATGGTATCAGAGCTAACCTAAGAAGAAGACATTGTGCAGTGGCGGAAACTAGGGTTTCTTGTATATTGGGTTTCTCTCCACATATTTTGGAAAAGCAGAAAACTAGATTAACTCTAATCATCAAGGAGAATCCTTTTGTCCAATCATAATTCAATTCTAGGCACTTTCATTTTTGGCCCTAAAAATTAGGGTTTCCACAAAAATAGGAATTTCTGAAATCTGAGGACATAGCTAGAAGCACCTTGGAAAAATCGAAGTTTAGAGATTTGTATCGAGATTTTCGGTTGGGTGAAGCTCCGGGAAACTCAAACCCTAATTCAGGTTCCTCCCTAGTGAATTCGAGAGATTGAAAAGCATTTCTTAAGGGTGAAACTTTGCAGATTTCAAAGTTTAAATATACCAAGATGATCAGCTCATCAATGCGCATCTTTCTATATTTTCAGAAAGTTGAAATTCACATTTTAAATTTTTAAGGTTTCTGTGACAAACCCTAATCCAACACGAGATCCATATTTCTGCAAATCAAGTGGTAAGACCTAAATATTTTCTATTTCCATTTGAAGTACTCTTTAAGATGTCTCACCACACCAAGCTTGAGGATAAGCTTGAAGGGGCTTATATCTTCCAAGCATGGAAGTATAGGATTGGGTTAATCCTGGAAGAAAATGAATTGGACACTTACATAAGTTCTGAGGTCCCTGTCCCAGAGGAAGAAGAGGCTAAGGTCTTGCATAAGAAGAACTTAGTCAAGGAAAAGAGGATCATTGATGATTCTATCAAAAACCATCTCATACCACATGTGTCATCTCTAAAGACACCCAAGGGGATGTTTGATTCCCTAACCAAGCTATTTGAAGGGAAGAACATAAATCGGAAGATGACTCTGCAGAACCAATTGAAAGGGGTAAAGCTTTAGAATGGAGAGACCATTCAATCTTTTTTCTCTAAGGTCTCTCAGATCAACGAACAACTTGAATTTTTGGATGAAGTAGTGGACAATGGTGAAGGTGTCATGACCACATTGAATGGCCTACCTAGGTCATGGGACTCCTTCATCCAAGGAATTTGTGCAAGAAGGAAGTTGATCTCATTTAGTAGACTATGGGAGGAATGCTCACACGAAGAAGCAAGGCTTGTGGCCCAAGAAGAAAAGATGGGGAATGAAGATCAAGCTCTCACAGCACACACCAAGGGAAGCAAGTTTCAGAGGGAGAGATCTCATTACAAGAATCATTCTCACTCTCATCACAAGAAGAAAGATCTATCCCATGTTCGATGTTTTGTTTGCAATGAAGTAGGACACTTTGCTTCAAATTGTCCCAAGAAGAAGAAAGATAAAAACAACAAATTCAATAAGAAGAAGAGGCACAACAAGAAGAGGTTTCATGCTCATGCTGCTGAGGATGATGAAGCTCCCAAGAAGAAGGATAGGGCAGAAAGTGATACTTCATCAAGTGAAGATGAATATGTTATAATCTCTGCTCTCACAGGTACTATCTCTCATGGATGTAATGATTGGCTTATTGATAGTGAGGCTTCCAAACACATGACTGGGTTTAAAGAATCTTTTGCAAATCTATTTGAACATGAGTCACCCCATAAGGTGAAACTTGGGGATGACTATCAATATCCTATCAAAGAAAGTGGTGAAGCCTCCTACAACCTAGACTCTGCGAAGTCTTTGAAGATGAAATATGTTCTATATGTACCCAGGCTCAAGAAGAACTTCCTCTCCATATCTGCATTGGATGCAAAAGGAATGAGGGTTGCATTTGTAGATGGCCAAGTCCTAATGTGGCCAAAGGGTAAAACTATAGATGATGCAGTAGTGATTGGAAAGCAAGAGGGAGGATTGTACAAATTGAAGGGACAACCTGAACATGCCATGGTGCATGAATCCATGGAGCCAATTGAATTTTGGCATAGAAGGCTTGCACATGTGCACTATAGATCACTACCAATTGCAAGCAAAGCTGTAGAAGGTATTCCTGAAGTCAAGACAAAGCATGAAGGTGTTTGCAAAGGATGTGAAAAAGGAAAGAACATTAAGAAGGCATTTCCAAGCAGTGAAAGAAAAGCAAAAGGAATCTTGGAGATTACCCACTCTGATGTATGTGGTCTGATGTCATCTAGTTCTCTGAGTGGGTATGTATACTATGTCTCTTTCATTGATGATTTCTCTAGGAAGACTTGGGGTTTATTTCTTGAAGAAAAAAGGTGAAGTGTTTGCTAAGTTCAAGGAGTTCAAAGCATTGATGGAAAATCCAAATGATAAGAAGATAAAGACATTCAGATCCAACAATGGCGGAGAATTCACTTCAGGTGATTTCAAGAAGCTATGCAGTGATTCAGGGATTAAGAGGGAGTTGACTTCTCCCTACAATCCACAAAAGAATGGAGTTTCAGAAAGGAAGAATAGAACAATCATGGAAGCAGAACGGGAAATGTTGCATGACCAGGATATTCCTATGCATCTTTGGGCAGAAGCAGCTAGGACAACTGTATATGTGCAGAACAGAACACCTCACAAGATTTTGGACAACAAGACACCAGAAGAGGCATTTTCTGGTAAGAAACCTGAAGTCATCCATCTCAGAATATTTGGTTGTCCAGTATATACACATGTTCCAAAGGAAAAGAGGACAAAGCTAGATCCTTCAGGAAAGAAGGGTATATTTATGGGTATAGTGAAAGCTCGAAGGCTTACAGAATATACTTTTCAGGGTTCAAGAAGATTGATGTCAGCAGGGATGTAACATTTGATGAGGACTCAGCTTACATAAAATCAAAGAAGGCACTTGTTGAAGATCATGAAGAACCAAAGGAAACCATATTTCTAGACGCCACCATGAATGAAGCAATTCCAAAAGCAAATCATGAAGTTGAAGATCCACAAAGAACTGTAGATCCACCCCGTGAGAATAACTCTCACAAGAGGAAACATGCATGGGCTAGAGATCTCATTCACGATGCAGAAAGATATGGTATTCTAGAAGAATAACACAGATAAAGGAAGAGGACTAGATCACATACCAGTTATGTTGCCTTACTCTGCGATATTATGAACAAAGAACCTTCTAGTTATGAAGAAGCAGCGGAAAAGAAAAAATGGAAGGATGCCATGGTCAAGGAATACAAATTGATCATGAATAATGATGTTTGGGATGTAGTCCCAAGACATGAAGGGAAGTCGGTTGTGACTTCCAAATGGATATACAAGATCAAGCATGTTGCAGATGGTAGCATAGAGAAATACAAAGCAAGATTTGTAGCTTGTGGCTTCTCCCAGAAAGAGGGGATAGACTATGAAGAGACTTTTGCTCCAGTAGCCAGGTACACTTCCATCAAATCAGTACTTTCCCTGGCTGCAGTGATGAAATGGAAGATACACCAGATGGATGTCAAGACAACTTTCTTGAATGGTGTAGTCGAGGAGGAAGTGTATGTGGAGCGACCACTTGGTTTTGAGACACATGACAGGGGGTCACATGTGTACAGACTGAAGAAAGCCTTGTATGGCTTGAAGCAAGCTCCTAGAACTTGGTATGGTAGGATAGACAGCTTTCTATCCAGTTTTGGATTTACCAAGAGTAAAGTAGATTCCAACCTTTATTACAAGGTTGAGGAAGGCAATCCCGTGATACTACTTTTGTATGTGGATGACCTGTTTGTAATAGGTGAGGATGGGTTGATTGTCGATACCAAGAGGAAGCTTGCTGCCGAGTTTGAGATGAAGGAATTGGGGATGATGCACTATTTTCTAGGCATGGAGGTATGGAAGAGTGCAGATGGGATCTTCCTTGGACAAGGGAAGTATGCAATACAGATCCTGAAGAGGTTCGGGATGATGGACTGCAAGGCCATGGCCACACCTATGGCATCGAACCTAAAGCTTCTTTGTGATGCTTCATCTGATCCAGTTGATTTCACTCTGTATTGTCAGATGATTGGGTCCTTGATGTACCTGATGAACACTAGACCAGATATTTTCTTTGCGGTGAACACATTGAGCCAGTTCCTGACGGATCCCAGAGGTGTTCACCTGGTTGTTGTAAAGCATATTATGAGGTACTTGAAGGGTACAATTGATTATGGGCTCAAGTATGATGCGAATCAAAATTTTAACGTACAGGGTTATGTTGATTCAGATTGAGCAGGCAGTGCTGCAGATAGGAAGAGCACATCCGGGTGCTGCTTCAGTATGGGATCAAGTGTGATCTCTTTGTTTAGTAGGAAGCAGTCCTGCGTAGCACTGAGTACAGCCGAGGTAGAATATGTTGCATCATGTTCGGCTAGTTGTGAGGTAGTATGTTTCCGAAAGATATTGTCCGATTCATTTGATCTTCCGCTGGAGGCTATTGGTATCTTTTGTGACAACCAGAGTTTTGTGAAGCTGTCTAAGAACTCGGTGTTCCACGACAGGTCGAAGCACATTGAGATCAAATATAACTATATCAGGGATATGGTGTAGAGAGGAGCAGTGAAGCTCCTGTATGTTGCGATGGATGAGTAGGTTGCAGATGTCTTGATGAAACCACTAGCCAGAGTGAAGTTTGAGTACTTCAGAGAGAGGCTTGGTGTTCTTCAGATTGATGACACTTCGAGGAAGAAGTGATGGACACATTTGCAGGAGCCATTCCAAGCATGGTGAGAGGAGGATCCCTCCCATGGCTGTGGATGTAAGCGCTGGATGATGATCAATAGGACGATGCTCCAGTTACTGCTCTGTATATGCATCAGTTGGATGCTTTGATCAGTTTGATCATGTATTTGTATATGCATCATGTTGGATGCTGCATATATTTGTATATGCATCATGTTGGATGCTTGATATATTTGTATACGCATCATGTTGGATGCTTGATATGATCAGGTGGATCATGTATTTATGTACCAGGTTGATACATTGTATGATTAGGTGGATCATGTATTTTTGTATATGTATCAGGTGGATGCATTGTATGATTAGGTAGATCATGTACTTATGTATGTATTAGGTGGATGCATTGTATGATCAGGTAGATCATGTACTTATGTATGTATATTAGGTGAATGCATTCTATGATCAGGTAGATCATGTATGATGATATGTATCAAGTAGATACTTTGTATGCATCAGATTGATATATTGATTGATCAGGATGATCACAGATGACGAGCTTCAGGATGTTGCTCCAGATGATATGCATCAGGTTGATGCTATGATGGTGATCAGCATGAGAACATATGAAAAGCTTCAGGATGTTTCTCCAGATGATATGCATCAGGTTGATTCTATGATGGTGATCAGGATGATCACAGATGACGAGCTTCAGGATGTTGCTTCAAATAATATGCATCAGGTTGATGCTATGATGATGATCAGGTTGATAATGTGATGATGTACATCAGGATTATTTATGGTGAGTATCGGGTTGATACTCTATGGCCATGGACAGGTTGTGCAGGTAGCATAGAAAATGTCCTTTAAAATATGGACAGGTAGAGCGGTGTGCTCGTAACATCCTGGGATGCTCTGTCGAGATTCAGACAGGTAGAGTGGTGTGATTGTAACATCCTAGGATTCTCTGAGTAGGTTTTGCTACGGTTTCGCATAGAAAAGATCCTTTAAAATCGGGATAGGTAGAGAGGTGTACTCGTAACATCCTGGGATGCTCTATCGAGATCCAGACAGGTAGAGCAGCCTACTCGTAACATCTTGGGATGCTCTGACTAGGTTTTGCGAAAATTCACATAGAAAAGATCCTTTAAAATCTGGACAGGTAGAGCGGTGTGCTCGTACCATCTTGGGATGCTCTATTGAGATCCAGATAGGTAGAGCAGTGTTCTCGTAACATCCTGGGATGCTCTGAGTAGGTTTTGTGAAGGTCAACATGTAAAAGATCCTGGGAGATCCGATAGGTTAAGCAGTAAGCTCGTAATCAGTTTTGGGATGCTCTTTCGAGGTTTTGTTGATGCACGTAATCAGTCCTAAGGATTCCACAGTATGGCCAATGATGATAAAGACCTACAGGTGGTGGGCCTGCATCCAGTATGAAAAAGGACTGGCTTTGTAGAACTTCCTATGATGAGTAGATTGTAGATTGATTGAGATAGCAACAGAAGTGACGATGACGATGATTCGAAGACGATGATTCTTTGATGATGATCCAGAGAAGAAGACTTGTGCTAGCAGATCTGTGTCGAGAAATACCTTCCTAGTTAAGAGGGAGTGTTGATGTATATGTAACTTCAGAATGTATTTCACCCATGTATATTGTACTCCTATAGAGATGTTATTATTCCTCTATACGGAAGTGTCATCATTTGTATTGACAAGTGTCGCAAGTGTCGTAACTTGCTCTGATTGGTTATTAGACCACCAAGTGTGGGTCGACCTGGATTAATTCAACCATGGGTTATTAGACTCTTCTAGAGAAGTCGGCCCTGCTAGTGTATTAGGCAAGTCAGAACAAGTATAAATAGAGAGTGGGAGATCTCTATTTTTTCATCTCATTATTCACTCCTACATCACTCGAAAAGTGGCGCACTAGTTGAGGACGAGGAGTAGCTGCTAGGAGAAGACTATCTCTTGTACTTTGGTCATATCATTGCTCTTTCTATCTTTGAGGAAGTTGTGGGGTTTTCCACCTTTACGGTTTTCCCCAGTGAAACTCTGTTTGTCTATTGTCTCATGTGATTGATATGCATTGTTATAATTGATATGTTGTACATGTTATTCTCTCAGTAAAGAACCTAGATTATGTTGAATTAATGCTCAAAAATTAACATATAGCACTTGTATTGTCACAATGTATAACAATGGGATCCTCATATTTTACAAGTAAATATTCCAATGTTTGCTTCATCCAAATTACTTGTGTGCAACATGATGCAACAAAAATATACTCGGCTTCTATTGTAGACATTGAAATGGAAGACTTCTTTTTTCTTAGCCATGACACCAAGCAATATCCTAAGTAGAATGTTGCTCCACTAGTTCTTTTTCTGTCATCAACACTTCCTTCCCAATCTACATCTGTGAATTCCCTTAAAGTGAAGTTATTGTTTTTCAGATATCATAATCCATAATCCATAGTACCTTTTAGATATCTAAGAATTCTTTTTATTGCAACCACATGTGTTTCTTTTGGGGTTGATTGGAGTATGGAAACCACACCTACATCCTGCATTACATCTGGTCTTTTAGCTGTTACATATAATAAACTACCAATCATTGACCTATACATAGTATGATCTACTTCTAAATATTCATCATCCTTGCTCCATTTACAACCAGTGACCATAGGAGTACTAACAGGTTTGGATTCCTCCATTTTGAAAATTTTCAAGATCTCTTTGATATACTTAGTTTGAGAGATGAAGATCCCTTTTTCTGATTGAGATACTTGTAAACCTAGAAAGAATGTTAGTTCTCCCAAAATTGACATTTCAAAATCCTTCTTCATTTTTGAAGCAAAGTTTACACTCATAATTTTTAGATCACTTCCAAATATGATATCGTCTACGTAGACTACAACAATGATCATATTTTTGTTTTCAAACTTTATGTATAGATTACTGTCAGTGGCCCCTCTTCTATATCCTTTCTACTTTAAATACATGTCAAGTCTTGTGAACCATGCTCTTGGATCTTGTTTAAGACCATAGAGTGCCTTCTTAAGTTTGAAAACACAATCTCTATTTTCTTATAAGAGAAAACCTTCAGCCTTATCAACATAGACTTGTTCTTCAATTTCTCCATTAATAAATGTAGATTTTACATCCATTTGATACACTTTAAAATTCTTATAGCATGCAAAATCTAAAAACAACCTAATCGCTTCAATTCTTGCCACAGGTGCAAAGGTTTCTTCAAAATCAACACTGTCTACTTCAGCATATCCCTTGCATACTAATATGGCCTTGTTCCTTATCACATGACCATCCTTATTGAACTTGTTTTTAAAAATCCATTTGGTTCCAATAACATTCATGTCCGTAGGTCTTGGGACAAGTTCCCAAGTTTGGCTCTTCTCTATTTGATCAAGTTCATCATTCATAGCATTGATCCAATCCTCACTTTTGCAAGCTTCTTTAAAGGTTTTGGGTTCTACTATAAAAAGTAGTTCTTTTTCTTCATCATAAAACAATTTTCTCCTTGTTTGAACCCTTGAATCTTTGTCACCAAATATTTGACTTTCAGGATGATTCTTTTGAACCCACCTAGATGGTGTTTTTGTGTCTGATCTAGGACATTCTTCATTCTCATTTTCATGTGATTCTTCTTTCTCTACTTTTTCTTCTTCAAAAAAAAAATTCTTCTTGTGTACTTTCTTCTTTTTCTTCTTCTTCTATTTCTTCATTATCAGTTTCTTCGACATCCATACTTTCTTGGATTTGCATTCTTCTTGGTTTGGTCTCATCAATAGTTAAATTTGCACTTTCTACAATCTTATGCAACCTTATATTATAACGTTTGTATGCCCTTTTGGTGGAAGAATATCCAATAAATATGCCTTTGTCTGTTCTAGATTCAAACTTCCCTAGATTATCATCATCTCTTTTTATGTAGCATTTACTTCCAAAGACTCTAAAATATTTAACTGAAGTCGGTTTTCCAAACCATAGCTCATAAGAATTTTTTGTCACTATTTAATCTAATATGTCCTTTGTTTTGTATATACACAATAGTATATACTACTCTCCAATATCCATAAGGAAGTTAGCTTCATTTAGCATAGTTCTAGCTGCTCTTGAGCAATCATGTTTTTACTCTGAACAACTCCATTTTGTTGAGGAGATTTTGGGGCTGAAAACTGCCTCTTGATTTCATGAGTTTCACAAAAATCATTGAATTCATTTGAGGTGAACTCGCCACCATTATCCGATCTTAAACATTTAATCTTGATATTTGCTTCATTTTCAACAAGTGCTTTGAAGGCTTTGAACTTCATAAAAGCTTTTGATTTTTCTTTAAGAAATGCCACCCAATTCATCCTTATATAATCATCAATTAATAACATGAAGTAATGTTCACCTTGAAATTTTTTTGTCCTTGTAGGTCCATAGAGATTAGTGTGAATTATTTCTAATGGCTGAGAGGTTGTATGCTCTTTGAACTTGAAGCTTGATCTTGTTTGCTTCCCATGAAGACAGTGTCTACAAACATGGTTTGGTGTTTTTATGATCTTTGATAAATTTCTTACAGCTCCCTTCTCACTAAATTTTACAAGATTGTCAAAGTTCAAGTGCCCCATCCTTCTATGCCATAGAAAACTTTCATCAATTTGACTCATATAACATTTTTCTTCATTTTCTAGAATATACACATTGCTCGCAGTTCTCACAGCAGTCCCAACAAGTTTGCCTGAATATTTTCTTCTGATTTCACACTTCTTGGAATCAAATATACATATGTTTCCTTGATCACATGTTTGTCTCACACTTAAAATATTAGGTTTTAATTTCTTTACAAGAAAAAAAAAATCATCTTTCATCTTGTCTCTAAGAGCCACTGTACCCTTCCCAGTTATTTTAGTGGATAGATTATCTCCAAATGTAACTTTTCCTTTTTGATTTATTTTTAGGATTATAAACTTGTTTGGGTTTCCTCTCACATGTTTTGAGCATCCATTGTCTACATGACATAGATTTTTTTTTTGTTACGCATGGGGTATTGAACATTCCAAATATTCCTTCTTCTTCCAAAACTTATTTTCCTCATTCCCTTGATATTTTGTGGTGTCATTCTCCATAGGAATCACAAGTTTACAATTTCTAGCTTTGTGTCATTGGTTACCGCATTTGTAACATTCTATACTATAACTTTGTAGAGGAGCAAAGGAGTTATAGATTCTTCCTTTTGGATTACTTCTAGTATCATTCTTCTTATAGAAAAGGTATTTTGATGTAATGTCTTTCCTAATCGGAACATTTAGTTTACAATTTCTAGCTATATGTCCATGGTTACCACACTTGTAACATTCTATGTCATACCTCATTAACGGTGTCGATGAATTCTGCTTTCTTCCTCCTTGAAAAACACTAGAATTATCATTCTTGTAGAGAGATTCTTGATTATGTTTTTGGTATGATTTACATTCCATTCCTTTATGTCCAAAATTGTTGCAGGCATAACAATTTCCCCAAAAGAGTTACTGATGTCTGCTTGGCACATTATCTGTCTTGCTTTTATTTTGAGAGTGAGCAAATTTCTTACTATATTCCTTTACACATGGTCTCATAAGTGCATCATCATAACTTCTTTTATTTCCTTATTTATTTATGAAGGAGGATTGTTCTAACTTCTTTCCCTTTTTCATAACCTAATCCAGTTTTATTACTGAATGATCTTTGACAACTTAGGATGTAATGTAGAGTTTTTGAGTTGCTCTTAAATTTTGATTGAAAGGATTCTTCATTAGTCTTTTTTCTAAGCAGGATCATTTCAGCTTCAAGCTTTTCTAATTCTTCTTCTCATTTCTTGAAATGTTGTTCTAGATTGTTTTCAACCTTTTTGGATTCTTGAAGCTGAATATTTAAGTCAACAATAATTATTTCTAATTATTCAAGAGCACTTACAAGTTCTGCTTGAAGATCCACCACACCTTCTACTTCTTCTTTAGATATTTTATTTTCTATTCCCTTGAACAGGACTTCTACTTCTTCATCATCACTAGAATCATTTGAGAAGCTATCATCCATGGAATAAAATATGTTCTTTTTGTTTCCCTTCTTAAAAATATATTTTTTTTTCTTGAAGTTATCAGAGTACTCATTCTCATCTTCTTGTTTGGGATAAGGGAATTTGGAAACAAAGTGACCAATTCCCCCATAGTTAAAACATTTAAAGGGAAATTTCCCTTTGAACTTGCCAGTACCTCTCTTAATATTTTTTAAAAGAAGTGCTTCATCATCATCGGAGTATTCTGACTGAAACTTCATTTTACATTTCCTAGCTACTTTTGATGCTTTAAAAGTTCCTTCCTTCTTTTGAGAATTATTTTTCCCAATCCTCATTTCACAAGCTATGAGAGTCCCATATAGTTCTTCCACGCTGAGTTTAACAAATACAAATAAAATATTAATTAAAATGTATTAATTACTAAGTGAAAGGATGTAACCCTTCACTTTAGACACTCAATTCTATAAAGGCGAGCTTCATTGTAAATGTTATCATCTTTTCAATAATAATTATCTATTCTTTTCAATTATGGATTTTGTGTCCTGAGCGTAGTGCTCCATTTGGTATCAGAGTAGTTTCTTGCTCCTCAAATTCGGCTCTCCATTCTTCACACACCTGATGTTGAGAACCCACCCACTCTACGTAGTGCCTATCATGCCACTATCTCGCCACCCTTTTCACGGTCTCTCCCCCTCCGCCTCGCTCTCCACTCAATTGTTGTTCCCTTCTACCACAACCTCCACCCATCCTCTCCCTTCTACCACAGTCGGCGCCCCCCCTCCACGCATACTCCCCTCCACGCCACCTCTCCCAGATCCTCATCCCTTCCATGCAACTCCTTATCATGCAGCTTCAACTTCCCTAGCTGTCACCCTCCCGTCCCCCTTCACTTCCTTACATTGCCACTTCCCTGCGTCGACACTCTGCCAACCTTACCTCCCATTTCCACGTCTTCTCTTCCAACTCTCTACTCCCCACTAACGTTTCCCATATTCCTATTTTCCCCCTCCTCCCAACATCATCCATCCCATTTCCGCTGCCTTCCCATACTAAAACACAGACTCCATCTTCAACGACCTGCACCAATCAAACAAAAATTTGATATAAAAAATTAACAATAAATTTTCTTATTATTATATTTTTTAATAATATATAAAAAATTATTATTATAATTTAAATAATAATTATTGTATTCTTATTTTATCCCTATAACCCTATCACCTAAAAATACTCCTTATCCTTACTCCAAGATTGCTCCCAAATATTCACCTCCCCACACCAAATCAAGAACCATGGCCGAATTACGAGACCGAATTGAAAAATTAGAGAAAGATTTCAATGATAGGATCACCCAAAACCATGAATGTTTGAAAGAAGAAATAAAAATTAGCAATGCAAAGCTAAAAAAATAACCAAAGGAGGAAGCTGTGTTAGTGTTAGAGAGAAGGCTAGACAACAAATTGTGTAATACCCCAATTTTGACCCTTATGAAATATTGGCTTTTAATGTAAATATTGTATACATGCGATGTATGTTTCCCTAGCGTGGAGCTCAAGGCCAAGGCCCCGCTAGTGTATGTTCGAATGATATTTAAAATGGACAAGTATTTGATATTTTATTACCCATGAGCTATTAAGCCATGGAATACTGTAAATGATGTAAATATTTGATATTGGAAGAAAATACCAAAACATGCTATGGAAGCAACGAATGAGAAGGGTCCATGTGTATTCCACTAGGGAGTGGTGAGGGTGTTGTGGGGATGAACCATATGTTTCCAAATGTCATCTTGTGAACCATTTGACTTTCCTTGCTGACATTTAATTCCATTGTAAGGAGGTTGTTGAAGAATTCAGTCAATGGATTCAGAAGAGCATGGGCAGCCCAGGAATTCGTATGGCAGGTATGGGATCTGTTTTTGTTGTACCACAAGTCACTCTACCTCATGGGAATTGGTTCTTCCTCATTACCATTCCATTGTTGAACATCCTAGCATCAGTTTCATCCATTACACATGCCCAGCAGTGAGAAAAACCAGAAATCGCAACTTTGCAAGAACCCACGTTTCGAAGAGCCATAAACGCCCAGAATTTGGTATTGACAGTAAAATCCAATGGAGGATCCATAGACATAAACCTTGGGGATAATTTGAGAGAATTAGATACCCTGAAATCCATAGAAAAACCCAGTTTTTATAGCCCAGAAGTCCAATGACGGGATTGAGTTATTTGATCACCGAATTGAGAAATTCCAAGTGTGAATTCCATGACAGAGGTTGGGAGTGCTTGATAAACCTAGTAAAGGATAGAATATCAAGGATTTAGCATCTTGGACCTTTCTCTTCCCATCCTGAAGAGAATTGGAGGGAAGGGATTCCTGAGGGACTGTGCAATAGAGAAGGGGAACTTCCTTGTGTTGGGTGTGGTGGGTACTGTGGGTGCCTTGACTGTTTGAATTAACTTGAGATGCCTGGATATCTATGGTTGAGCTCACTGGCTTAGCATTTCCCTCCTCTGTCTTTTGTATGCTTGATAAACCCAACTGTATGTTGGCTTAGCATAGATATTGAGTGAAACCATGGCTGTGAGTGAGCCCATCTAGTTCCTCTTTAGTGTATGTACAACCCAGCTCGGGGGTGATCTCTCAACTGAAATAAAATAGGCTGGATAGAGATCTATGGTTGAATGGAACTTTGCTCTCACATAACCAGTTGTTTGGACGTTTACATTTCAAGATAAGTATTCTCTATGGTTTAATTTATATGCATTCTATGTTCTGCAATGTGTTAATTCTGAATTGTAATTATTCAGGTTAATGGAATTCATATGAAGTCTATGCATAGCATGAGAAAGGGATTGATTCTATGCATAGTGAGTCATCATCCATTTGTGATAGATACATCGATGCATTATAATTGTGTGTGTGTAAATATGATTTAATTCCGCTATTTTTATATTGAGTATGAACTTGCACACATAAGTTTTTATTTACCATGAATTTCTTAGTAATGTATGGGGATGAGGAAACCAAATAAGCCTGGTAAGTTTGGTCATGTTTCCTCCCTTGCACTGGATTGACGGGAGGGGATGTGATAAATTGGAAGAGATGAAAGAGAAATGGGATACATAAAATGACAAGTTGAATACCATCTTAGAAATACTAGATGCGAATAAAGAATGAAGTGGCCCAGATATGTTGACAGGATCATTCCGCAATTTGGAGTCACCAACACGCGAAAAAGTATAAGACAATCCACCTTTTATAATATGCTCACCAAGATCGAAAATTGAGTTATTGAAGATCACCGGAAGTGACGACCAATGTATCGCATGTTTAAATAAGGTTGAAGAATACTTCCATATATACAATATTACGATGAATGAAGAAAAAGTGAAATATGCATCAATGCACCTGGAAGGAAACGCATACAATTGGTACATATGGTGGAAAGGAGACAAGTTGTCGTATACTTGGAAGGTGTTCAAAACTGATTTCCTAAAAAGGTTCCAAGGAGTTGATGAGGATGAATTCTTTTCGAAGCTTACCAGGTTGCGACAAAAAGGAAGCGTCAAGGAATTCACGCATTAATGGGAATCGCTTTCCACAAGAGTGTTTGGATTATCAAATAAGCGACATCTAGAAACTTATCTTGGAGGCTTTAAACCATATATATAGAAGGAACTAAAGATGCATGACATACCAAACATCGAGGTGGAAAGACATAAATCAAAAGCAGCTGAGGCCAAAATTAATAGTTTCCAAACAAATAATGGAAACACATATTCAAGAAAAAACATACTAAAAACAGATATAGATAGAAATAAATACATTCCGCCACCTAGAAGAGACGACAAGAGGAACTTGGAAAATTAAAGAATGAAAGAAGGAAAATTTCGATGATGTGGAGACAAATGGAGTCCTAAACATAGATGTCGCTCAGAGGAAGACTCAAAAACATTATACACGTCTAAGGTAGAGGAGAATAGTGATTGAGAAGAAGAAGAAGAGTCATAAAGTGAAGAAGAGGTTACCCCAAATATGGCATCTAAATCGATGATGCACCCAAAATGTTAATGGATTATGGGTTAAGTGTTTAGGGTTTAGTGGTTAAGGAATTAAGAGTCAAAGGATTAGGGGTTAGGGGCTTATGGTTTAAGCACGTTTAAAGGTTAAGGGATTAGGGATTATGTGTTAAGGGCTTAGGGGTCAGGGTGGTTGTGGGTTAAGTGCCTTAGGGGTTTAGTGCATTGCGGTAGTGGCTTAATGGATTAGCGGCTTACGGTAAGGGGTTAGGGTGTTGGGGTTAAGGGCGTAGGGATTAGCAGTTAAGGGGTTTGTGATTAGAGGATCAGGGTTAGGATGATTAGGGGATAAGGGTTAAGCACTTAGGGGTTAATTCATTTAGGGGTTAGGGGGTTAATATATTATGGATTAGGGGATTCATGGGTTATAGGGTTAAGTGATTAGGGGTTTAGCAGTCATGGGTTAAGGGGTCAGCGTTTAAGGACATAGGATTTAGGGTGTTTAATTGTTAGGGGGATAAAGGATTAGGATTTAACGTCTTAAGGGGTTAAGGTGTTAAGGTATTCGAGGTTAAGGGTATAGGAGATTAAGGGATTATAGATCATGGGTTAAGGGATTAAGGGTAAAGGTATTAGGGGTTAGGGTCTTAAGGGTTAAGGGGTTTAAAGGTTAATGGATTAGGGATTATAATTTAAGGTATTAAAGGTTATAGGGTTTAGGGATTAGAGGTAGGGGGTTTGTGGATGAGGGGATCTAGTGTTGTGGGCTTAGGAATTTATGGTTGAAGGGGTTCAGGCTTAGGGGTTTAGGGTATAGGTGTTTATGCGTTAAGGTATTAGGGATTAGCAGTTAAGGGGTTAGGGATTAGGGGATTAGGGGTTATGGGGTTTATGGGATAAGGGTTAAGGACGTAGGGGCTAAGGAATCTAAGGGTCAGGGGGTTAGAGGTTAGGTATTAGGGGATTTATAGTTTAGAGGGTTGAATTCATAGGGGTTTATGGGTCAGGGTTGGGGTTTAAGGAAATAGAATTTAGGGGTTTTAATGGTAAGGGGGATAAATTATTAGGGTTTAAGGGATTAATCGGTTAACGTGTTACAATATTGGGGGTTAAGGGGAAAGGAAATTAAGGGATTAGTGATTATGGTTTATTGGATTAAGTATCAAGTGCTTAGGGGCTTAGGTTTTACAATGTTTAAATGTTAAGGGATTAGGGATTACGGGTTCAGGGCTTAAGGGTTAGGGGTTAATGGGATTAAGGGTTTAGGAATTAAGGATAGGGGCTTTATGGATTAGGGAATTTTTCGGTTAGTGGCGTAAGGGGTTATGGTTTATGAGGTTAGGAGTTAAGGTTTGGGGGTTTACGATTTTAGGGGTTAATGGATTAAGGATTAAGTGTTAAAGGCTTAGGGGTTAGTCATTTAGGGATTAGGGGATTACAGGATTATGTTTCAACCAATAATTTGATAACACCTATAAACCATCATCAACCAATAGATGACCACTAACCATGCTAAATTTTTCCAACTAATCCTAATTATTTTATTCCACTAATTAATATTAAATATTGAAAACTTTAAGGAGATTACACTAGGTAATTTTTATCAAGACGAGAATCAAACCATTAATTTTTATTATATAATTTAGATTGTGACTTATAATTACCATATTAATTGAATGATTATTATAGGAAAATAATAATGAAGAATTCCAAATTTTGGTCCATAAAATCCACCATTATTGAAATATGAATTACAAGTTCTATAAATTTAGAAGTCTTCATTTACATTATTTTCTGCAAAAAATCCATACAATGCATCCCTGTCAATGTTCATATGTTCTTGCAAAAAAATATTATTATTCTTTCTAAACCAGCCATCTAAAGTGGTATTATAATCATCTTTGTATCCACCTTCATCATCTTCCGCATCAATGAAATTTGTTCCTAGACCATCTATATTGTTACTAGATGTATTTTGACCATCATTTTGTATATGATCCATATTTTCACCTTCTATAATATCATATAACTCTAGATTTTTATTATTTTCATGACCAATGGTGGCATCTAACTAATCATTCTATTAATATGCACCTCTATCCCTGTTCTCCATATTTCTAAAGGAATATTCTCATGATTATCAACTTCGCATTCTTGTTCCTGAACATATTCATCTTCAACATCATTAAGGATGTCAATTTATTCTATGTTTCCTAATCCGCCATCTTTATTTTGTTGGCCATCATTGTTCTACTCTGTATTCATTGAGACATCGTCAAATACATGCCTTAATCTTGGATCATATTGTATTATAAATATCCATTTTCGATCCAGATTAACCATAGGAAAATACCTATGCATGAACCATATACATGTATTAGAACTCTGCTATTACATTTTTATTTATTAATAAACAGATATATATTCATAATAAATTATGAATTAATATATTATAGAAGACTAGTGCTTCTTTTAATAATATTCTTGTTTGAGTTAAAGAAATACATGCTCACAATTATTTGGTGGAACATAAGGTTGTGTATCCTCTAGTAGTAACTTTGAGGAATCTATAGAAACCAATACACTATGGGTATCATGTGTTTTCATCCTCTCAAATGCTTCATACCGTGTACATTTAAAATACAACATTTGAAAGATGGGTAATTCAACACAATAATTTATTAGATTTTTCCAACATAACGAATATTTCGTTCCATAATATTTTAATCTTTTGAAAACAAAGTGACCAATTCCCCCATAGTTAAAACATTTAAAGGGAAATTTCCCTTTGAACTTGCCAGTACCTCTCTTAATAATTTTAAAAAGAAGTTCTTCATCATCATCGGAGTCTTCTGATTGAAACTTTGTTTTAGATTTCTTAGCTACTTTTGATGCTTTAAAATTTCCTTCCTTCTTTTGAGAATTATCTTTCCCAATCCTCATTTCATAAGCTATGAGAGTCCCATGTAGTTCTTCCATGGTGAGTTTAACAAATACAAATAAAATATTAATTACTAAGTGAAAGGATGTAACCCTTCACTTTAGACGCTCAATCCTATAAAGGCGAGCTTCATTCGAAATGTTATCATCTATTCAATAATAATTATTTATTCTTTTCAATTATGGATTTTGTGTCCTGAGCGTAGTGCTCCATTTGGTATCAGAGCACTTTCTTGCTCCTCGGATTCGGCTCTCCATTCTTCACACACCCCATGTTGAGAACCCACCCACTCTACGTAGCGCTTGTCACACCACTATCTCGCCACCCTTTTCACGGTCTCTCCCCCTCCGCCTCGGTCTCCACTCAATCGTCGTTCCCTTCTACCACAACCTCCACCCATCCTGTCCCTTCTACCACAGCTAGCGCCCCCCCTCCATGCAGACTCCCCTCCACGCCACCTCTCCCATATCCTCATCCCTTCCATGCAACTCCTTATCACGCAACTTCACCTTCCCTAGCCGTCACCCTCCCGGCCCCTTTCACTTCCTTTCATTGCCACTTCCATGCGCTGACACTCTGCCAAGCTTGCCTCCCATTTCCATGTCTACTCTTCCAGCTCTCTACTCCCCGCTAACATTTCCCGTATTCCTACTTTCCCCCTCCTCCCAAAACCATCCATCCCACCATTCAGCCACCTTCCCATACTAAAACACAGACTCCATCTTCAACGACATGCACCAATCAAACAAAAATTTAATATAAAAATTTAATAATAATTTTTATTATTATTATATTTTTTTAATAATATATAATAAATTATTATTATAATTTAAATAATAATTATTGTATTATTATTTTATCCCTATCACCCTATCACCCAAAAATACTCCGTATCCTTACTCCAAGATTGCTCCCAAATATTCACCTCCCCACACCAAATCAAGAACCATGGCCGAATTACGAGACCAAATTGAAAAATTAGAGAAAGATTTTAATGATCAGATTAGCCAGAACCATGAATGTTTGAAAGAAGAAATAAAAATTAGCAATGCAAAGCTAAAAAAGGAACTAAAGGAGGAATTTGTGTTAGTGTTGGAGAGAAGGCTAGACAACAAATTGTGTAATACCCCAATTTTGACCCTTATGAAATATTGGCTTTTAATGTAAATATTATATACATGCGATGTAGGTTTCTCTAGTGTGGAGCTCAAGGCCAAGGCCGTTCTAGTGTATGTTCGAATGTTATTTAAAATGGACAAGTATTTGATATTTTATTACCCATGAGCTATTAAGCCATGGAATATTATAAATGATGTAAATATTTGATATTGCAAGAAAATACCAGAACTCACTATGGAAGCAACGAATGAGAAGGGTCCATGTGTATTCCACTAGGGAGTGGTGAGGGGGTTGTGGGAATGAACCATATGCTACCAAATGTCATCTTGTGAACCCATTTGACTTTCCTTGCTGACGTTTAATTCCATTGTAAGGAAGTTGTTGAAGAATTCACTCAATGGCTTCAATAGAGCATGGGCAGCCTAGGAATTTGTATGGCAGGTATGGGATCTGGTTTTGTTGTACCACAAGTCACTCTACCTCATGGGAATTGGTTCTTCCTCATTACCATTCCATTTTTGAACATCCTAGCATCAGTTTCATCCATTACACATGCCCAGCAGTGAGAAAAACCAGAAATCGCAACTTTGCAAGAACCCACGTTTTGAAGAGCCATAAACACCCAGAATTTGGTAGTGACAGTAAAATCCAATGGGGGATCCATAGATATAAACCTTGGGGAGAATTTGAGAGCATTAGATACCCTGAAATCCATAGAAAAACCCAGTTTTTATAGCCCAGATGTCCAGTGACGGGATTGAGTTATTTGATCACCGAATTGAGAAATTCCAAGTGTGAATTCCATAACAAAGGTTGGGAGTGCTTGATAAACCCAATGAAGGCTAGAATATCAAGGATTTATCATCTTGGACCTTTCTATTACCATCCTGAAGAGCATTGGAGGGAAGGGATTCCTGAGGGGCTGTGCAATAGAGAAGGGGACCTTCCTTGTGTTGGGTGTGGTGGGTACTGTGGGTGCCTTGACTGTTTGAATTAACTTGAGATGCCTCTAGCTCTGTGGTTGAGCTCACTGTATTAGTATTTACATCCTACTTCTTTTGTATGTTTGATAAACCCAACTGTGTGTTGGCTTAGCATAGATATTGAGTGAAACCATGGCTGTGAGTGAGCCCATCTAGTTCCTCTTTAGTGTATGCACAACCCAGCTCGGGGGTGATCTCTCAACTAAAAGAATATAGGCTAGATAGATATCTATGGTTGAATGGAACTTTTCTCTCACATAGCTAGTTGTTTGGACGTTTACATTTCAAGATAAGTATTCTCTGTGGTTTAATTTATATGCATTCTATGTTCTGCAATGTGTGAATTCTGAATGATAATTATTCATGTTAATGGAATTGATATGAAGTCTATGCATAGCATGAGAAGGATATTGATTCTTTTCATATTGAATCATCATCCACTTGTGATAGATATGTTGATGCATTATAATTGTGTGTGTGCAAATATGATTTAATTCTGTTGTTTATATTGAGTATGAACTTGCACACAGAAGTTTTTATTTACCATGAATTTCTTAGTAATATATGGGGATGAGGAAACCAAATAAACTTGGTAAGTTTGGTCATGTTTCCTTCCTTGCATTGGATTGATGAGAGGGGATGTGACAAATTGGAAGACATGAAAGAGAAATAGGATACATTACATGACAAGCTGAATACCATCTTAGAAATACTAGATGCGAATAAACAACGAAGTGGCCCAGATATGTCGACAGGATCATTCCGCAATTTGGAGTCACCAGCACATGAAAAAGTAAAAGACAATCCACCTTTTATAATATGCCCACCAAGATCGAAAATTGAGTTGTCGAAGTTCACCGGAAGTGACGACCAATGTATAGCATGGTTAAATAAGGTTGAAGAATACTTCCATATATACAATATTATGATGGACGAAGAAAAAGTGAAATATGCGTCAATGCACCTGGAAGGGAACACATACAATTGGTACATATGGTGGAAAGGAGACAAGCTATCGTATACTTGGAAGGTGTTCAAAAATGATTTCCTAAAAACGTTTGAAGGAGTCAATGAGGATGAATTATTTTCGAAGCTTACCAGGTTGCAACAAAAACGAAGAGTCAAGGAATTCACGCATTAATGGGAATCGCTTTCCACAAGAGTGTTTGGATTATCAAATAAGCAACATCTAGAAACTTATCTTGGAGGCCTTAAACCATATATATAGAAGGAACTAAAGATGCATGACATACCAAAACATCGAGGTGGCAATACATAAATCAGAAGCATCTGAGGCCAAAATTAATAGTTTCCAAACAAATAATGGAAACACATATTCAAGAAAAAACATACTAACAACAGATATAGATAGAATAAATACATTCCGCCATCTAGAAGAGACCACAGGAGGAACTTGGAAAAGCAAAGAAGGAAAGAAGGAAAACTTCGACGATGTGGAGACAAATGGAATCCTAAACATAGATGTCACTTAGAGGAAGACTCAAATACATTATACACCTCTAAGGTAGAGGAGAATAGTGATTCAGAAGAAGAAGAAGAGTCATAAAGTGAAGAAGAGGTTACCCCAAATAGGGTATCTAAAGTTGATGATACACCCAAAATGTTAATGGATTATGGGTTAAGTGTTTACGGTTTAGGATTTAAGGAATTAAGAGTCAAGGGATTAGGGGTTAGTGGCTTAGGGTTTAAGGGAGTTTAAAGGTTAAGGGATTAGGTATTATGTGTTAAGGGCTTAGGGGTCATGGTGGTTATGGGTTAAGTGCCTTAGGGGTTTAGTGCATTGGGGTAGTGGCTTAATGGATTAGCGACTTAGGGTAAGGGGTTATGGTTTTGGGGTTTTGGGGTTAAGGGAATAGGGATTAGCATTTAAGGGGTTTGTGATTAGAGGATTAGGGTTAGGATGATTAGGGGATAAGGGTTAAGCACTTAGGGGTTAATTCATTTAGCGGTTAGGGGGTTAATATATTATGGATTAGCGGATTTATGGGTTATAGGGTTAAGTGATTAGGGGTTTAGCGGTCTGGGGTTAAGGGGTCAGCGTTTAAGGACATAGTATCTAGGGTGTTTAATGGTTAGGGGGATAAAGAATTAGGAGTTAACGGCTTAAGGTGTTGAGGTGTTAAGGTATTCGAGGTTAAGGGTATAGGAGATTAAGGGATTATAGATCATGCGTTAAGGGATTAAGGGTAAAGGTATTAGGGGCTAGGGGGTTTAAAGGTTAATGGATTAGGGATTGTAATTTAAGGGACTAAGGGTTATAGGGTTTAGGTATTAGAGGTAGGGGGTTTGTAGATGAGGGGATCTAGTGTTGTGGGCTTAGGAATTTATGGTTGAAGGGGTTGGGGCTAAATGGTTTAGGGTATAGGTGTTTATGGGTTAAGGTACTAGGGATTAGCGGTTTAGGGATTAGGGGATTAGGGTTTATGGGGTTTATGCGATAAGGGTTAACGATGTAGGGGCTAAGGAATCTAAGGGTCAGGCAGTTAGAGCTTAGGTATTAGGTTATTTAGAGTTTAGAGGGTTGAATTCATAAGGGCTTATGGGTTAGGGTTGGGGTTTAAGGAATTAGAATTTAGGGGTTTTGCCGGTAAGGGGGATAAATTATTAGGGTTTAAGGGATTAATCGGTCAGCGTGTTACGATATTAGGGGTTAAGGGGAAAGGAAATTAAGGGATTAGTGATTATGGTTTATTGGATTAAGTATCAAGTGCTTAGGGGCTTAGGTTTTACAATGTTTAAATGTTAAGGGATTAGGGATTACGGGTTCAGGGCTTAAGGGTTAGGGGTTAAGGGGATTAAGGGTTTAGGAATTAAGGCTAGGGGCTTTATGGATTAGGGAATTTTTCGGTTAGTGGCGTAAGGGGTTATGGTTTATGAGGTTAGGAGTTAAGGTTTAAGGGTTTACGATTTTAGGGGTTAATGGATTAGGGATTAAGTGTCAAAGGCTTAGGGGTTATTCATTTAGGGATTAGGGGATTACAGGATTATGTTTCAACCAATAATTTGATAACACCTATAAACCATCATCAACCAATAGATGACCACTAACCATTCTAAACTTTTCCAACTAATCCTAATTATTTTATTCCACTAATTCATATTAAATATTGAAAACTTTAAGGAGATTACACTAGGTGATTTTTATCAAGGCGAGAATCAAACCATTAATTTTTATTATATAATTTATATTGTGACTTCTAATTACCATATTAATTGAATGATTATTATAGGAAAATAATAATGAAGAATTCCAAATTTTGGTCCATAAAATCCACCATTATTGAAATATGAATTACGAGTTCTATAAATTTAGAAGTCTTCATTTACATTATTTTCTGCAAAAAATCCATACAATGCATCCTTGTCAATGTTCATATGTTCTTGCAAAAAATTATTATTATTCTTTCTAAACCATCCATCTAAAGTGGTATTATAATCATCTTTGTATCCACCTTCATCATCTTCCGCATCAATGAAATTTGTTGCTAGACCATCTATATTGTTACTAGATGTATTTTGACCATCATTTTGTATATAATCCATATTTTCACCTTCTATAATATCATATAACTCTAGATATTTATTCTTTTCATGACCAATGGTGGCATCTAACTAATCATTCTATTAATATGCACCTCTATTCATTTTCTCCATATTTCTAAAGGAATATTCTCATGATTATCAGCTTTGCATTCTTGTTCCTGAACATATTCATCTTCAACATCATTAAGGATGTCAATTTCTTCTATGTTTCCTAATCCCTCATCTTTATTTTGTTGGCCATAATTGTTTTACTCTATATTCATTGAGACATCGTCAAATACATGCCTTAATCTTGGATCATATTGTATTAGAAATATCCATTTTTGATCCAGAATATCCATAGAAAAATACCTATGCATGAACCATATACATGTATTAGAACTCCGTTTTTACATTTTTATTGATTAATAAACATATATATATATATTCATAATAAATTATGAATTAATATATTATAGATGACTAGTGCTTATTTTAATAATATTCTTGTTTGAGTTAAATAAATACATGCTCGCAATTATTTGGTAGAACATAAGGTTGTGTATCCTCTAGTAGTAGCTTTGAGGAATCTATAGAAACCAATACACTATGGGTATCATGTCTTTTCATCCTCTCAAATGCTTCATACCATGTACATTTAAAATACAACATTTGAAAGATTGGTAATTCAACACAATAATTTATTAGATTTTTCCAACATAATGAATATTTCGTTCCATAATATTTTAGTCTTTTGAAATTGCTCAGTTGGATTTCTTGAAATCAACCATGATTCCAAAATCAAATGATCATCTCTTTACATCTACACTTTCTACATGATAATGTCGACCATATGCCCACATTGTAGGATATTTCCTCAGCTGTGATAGACAAATTATTTTAGTGCAAATACATACAATTATGCATAATTAAATAGTTAATAGTGTAAAAATTGTATTGAAACAATATTTTGTAAAATTCCAAATGTACCTTTCTTTCACATCCACTAGACATGTTGATATTATCTTCTGTTATGTTTACATATATACCTTCCTAATATATTCAATTTTTAATTTGTTCACTAACCCATTGTAGTGTGCAATCTTTTCCTCATTCCCTATTAGATCAGTGGGAAGTGGAGTATTCCTTGAGTTAAATTTCTTAAATTGTCTCCTTAATTCTAACACTTCTTCTCTTTTTATATCATACAAATCAATCCATTTATTCATACACTCCATGTGGTATAGAATGAACTTGTCGAGAACAATACTTTTGTATACACCTATTAAAAATTTACATGTATATTTTAAACTCCAAATATCATGCTTTTAATTTGACAAAAGAGTAAATGATTGTAAAAATAACCATAGTGATAATAAATTTACTTACTAATTTCTACTTGAAGTCCATTAGATTGTGGTTTTTCTCCATCTATAATATCTAATGCACATTCTTCATCTCATAATTATGGACCATTTTCCAAATATTTACCAAGGAATTCACATAGGAAGAAAAATGCTTCATTCAATACATACCCTTCATCCATGCAACCCTCTATATGTGCCCTTTGTCAGACATATATTTTTAGAGTTTTCATATACCTATCTAAGAAAAACATCCACCTCATTCATACTACAACTCTCAATTCAATTTCATCGACTAGGTGTATAGTTAAATGGACTTGTAGGTCCATGAAACTTGTAGGGATCTCCTTCTCAAATACACATAATTTTTTTTAAATTTCCTTCTTCCATCTTGGTAATTCACATCCGTGGATCTCTTTGGAGGTAACCCATCTAATATAATAATAATAAATAAGTATGAACCTTTCGTCACATTTAAAATGCAATATAATATATCTGTGTCCCACACACATTAACATTTAATACCACATACCTTGTAAATTCCAACAATAAACTTATGGCATTCATTAAGTCAATGGTAAGGCATGAATCCACCCTAACTGCCAATGGCATGATATGCTATCAAACAATTTTATCAAATTTCATTAGCAATGTGCATGAGGAGAAATTGCACTTTGGACGAAACCACCGATACAGTGGAACATAATAGACAAAAATATTTCCTACCAAAGAAATAGAGATGAATTGAAAAGAAGCCACATTTACTATAATAATCCTCCCACACATGAGAAGTGACTCCATACCCTGCTCTCCGCCTTCTAAAATAATTTTTGGCATTTACAGAATATTTGCAACCACCCATAATAGTCCCACATTGTAGGTGAAGAAAGCACCGAGGCTAGGTAAAATACTATTCCTATCGAGTTATGACACACTGGGCTCATGGGAACACATTCCAGACATATGTTGAGGGGATTTATTTGACAGGTTGATAGATACTCACATTGAATTGATTGAGGGTCCCTGAGTTGTATGATAAGCTCCCATGGGGGGGGGCATAACCCCTCCCTCCCTCATTTTAATATTTTTTATTTTATTTTTTGTCTATTGGAAGTGGGGGAAGTTAACCCATCCAAGAGAGAACAGAGACAAGGTATACCTCTTATCCAACTTGAATATGTGCTCATCGGGTTACTTCTAGAGCAAGATTTCCATTCATCAAAAGCATTCGTTCCTGGAGTGTGATGGCCTAATTGGCTTGCTTGTCAACCTCATGAGTATTGGCTCTTAACACATGAAACAATCAATTATTCCAAATACCACATGATTCCTTGTGAATTATGCTAAGGATGGATCGAAGGTGGATGTTCTTTAGCAGATGATAAAATACTGCATGTTTAATTATCAATTTAGAGACCCTAACCACTGCGAGAGTTCTAATTCCTTAATCCTTTTCCAACTCTATCCCTTGTGACAAATCATATGCTTCTTCTTGGTTATTCAATGACTATCAAATGCTCCAAGCATAAGTAATTTCTAGATTTCATCCTAGTTCATGAAGCACCCCTCTTGCTCCTTCCACTATGGATATCAAGGCATAATATTACAATGGTGGTCATTGTTAGCTATTCTAATGTTTAGGATATGCAAAAAAACTAATTTGAAACATGTCCTGTAGATCATTGCATTGATAATGTGGTGTAAAATATGTAAAAAAAGAAGAATAAAATATCCATTCGATTGTACATTGTTCAAATGCATGTAATATTTGAGATAAAACAATAAAATTGACATTTTTGGAATCACTATTTAGATCTACAAAATTTAAATTGGAATTTGATAGAATCAAGAATGATACTTATAGAATTGAAATTCTCTCTTTTGGAATAAAAATATTATTTGTGAGATAATAAATCACAATTTTTGATAAAAAATCATAGTTTTCGAATAAAAAATTACACTTTTCAAATAAATAATTACACCTTTTGAATTTGTAATCTCACATTTTTGGGTTCAAAATGATTCTAAAATTGCATGTTTGGAATTGGAAATTTCACTTTTGAACCCTTTTTTGCACTTTACGAACATGATTTTGCACTTTAGAAAGGTTGTTTTGGGGCTTTAGAAAGCACGATTTACCTTTCTTCAATATAATTCGTTATCACCCTTGATTGGAGAACTTATAATATGTCATTAATGAGCCACTAGATTTGATTTATGGTCACCATTGTCTTTCTGATGCATAAGTCTCCCGATCTTCTTAGATCTAAATCACCCAATTAATATTCTACCCATTCCTAACTCCCACTCATCTTCTAGTCATGTTATGAAAAAACATTGAATATTGATTCTTGTTTCAACCATCCATTTTACTCTAGAACCAAGCGAAATCTTGAGCCTCTTACTCTCCAACCAATATTGTCATATTTCATTATTGTATCAGTTAGTTACAATATGCCCTTGGTTCATATATAAGGGATACTCATCCTTTTATATGCCACATCTCTCATTGAGCTTAACACAATGTATTTTGAGTTAATACCTTAATGTTGGTAACTTTGTAGTCATTCCCCTAGTAAATGGTTTATCTCGAGTTGAATAGAGAGTCTCATCATTTCTCTTTGCCTCAACAATGTATCGTATTCTTAACACCAAATCATTCATCACATATTGGATATTCATACATTCGGGTGGTTGTAGTGTTCATAGTTATGGTCGAATACTTCAACATATGGATGATGCAAGATCCATCCTTTAGGTGCGTCCCATCCTATTCAAGTCCCCCACCCACATGAGTTTTTTTCTTCATTCACCCAATATCATATAGAGATAACCAAGAACTTCCTCTCAAGACTAGGATTGAAGCCAAATTTGTCCTTACCTTATTGGTTTTCCAAGTAGACTATATGTTCTCCTCCTATTGTAATTTACTCTAACAAATTTCCACAAGCATGGGAATGTATTCCTCATTTGTATAAATTTCACTATATTGCATGTATCACTTATTAGTTTTTTTTTCTTATAGGTAATCATCATCACTCTCTATTGGGCCATCCTTTACCCTCCAATTTTTTTTCTCATTCTCTCAGTTAAGAAATATCAGTAAGAGGGTAAGAAATGACGATTTATTTCAACTATATGGCTTGCTCCTAACCTAAAATATTAGGGGAAAATATTATCACCTAAATTTGTAATATTATGATATCCATTATTGAAAGACATTCTTGGAATATTCATCAATAATGAAAGGGGGGTGAATTAGTATTAAGAACTTTTCAACAGTCTCAAAATTTAATATCGGATGTAAACATTAACCATTAACAATAACATTCATCATGATCACATAAAACATACACAATACACAAGAGATTTTACATGGAAACCGAAATGGGAAAAAACCACATAATTCTTTTCTTATATAATATAAAGATTGCATTCAATTGATTTACCAGCTCCAACTGGAAGGAGGCTACAACCCCCTAATTTATCAGCTCCAACTGAAAGGAGAATACAACCCTCTATTTTTACCACTGGCTTCAACCTATAGTGAGATCCAACTCAATCGATTTACCAACACTAGTTGTAAGGAGGCTACAACCTCATGTCCTTTCCCCATCCAGCCACCCTGATATGAATAAGAGAATAAACATGTCCCTGTCACTGTCTCTGTCAACCTGTACATATATCACTATATCTGTCAATATGTACCACTATCTCTATGTCAACATATACATGCCTCAAATATATTTTTCATGAAGTCCCATAAATAACCACCCATATATTTTGTTTGTATGTTCAAATCCGTATATCATAGTCATTTCCAAACCCTATGATATTCCAAGATAATCACCATTGTCTATGCCAATATCATAACCATAATCACCATAACATATCCATGCAAATATAATCACTGTGATCTATGCAAGATCATCACCATAATCACCTCAGCATGTCTATGCAAAGATAATCACCATGATCTATGCAAGATCATCATCATAATCACCATAAATTATCTATGCAAGATAATCAAATAAAATGCTCTAATACATACTCAATATCCATACCATTTTCAAGGAAAGAAGATGGACCCTAGTCCATGAGAGGCATTACCATCACGAGGGAGAACCATGTACAAGAACCATAAATTTTCCAATATTAAGAAATAGGGAAGAAACCCTTCACCAAAATACACTTTATATCATGTCATCATATAGCCCTTACAACAATATTTCCAATGATCTAATAAGTTTGTGATTTTGATACCATATGAGAAAGTTATGCCAATTTTATCAATCTTCTCCAAAGAACAAAAGATGCTTCCAAAACTTTCCACACTAGCTCCTCCACAAAAGTTCGCACTTTCTCCTTATATTTTTGAAATAGAGAGGGAGATATGAATTTATAATTAAATGAGAATTTTTAACTTCTATTTATACCTCCCAAGAAGCCTTGTAGCTTATTTTAGGGTCTCCTTAAACTTATCCTTAATTTGTGGATCTCCATATTTTAAAGGGGTCTTGAGAAGGTCAAACCCCACTTTATGGTTTCATCATGGAATCTTAAAATTCCTTGATGATCACTTCATATATTCATCAAAGGGTTTTGGGGGCTTCTCCTCATCATGCTTAGTGGACACATCATTATTCCTTTTAGGGTTTCTTTCCTCTTTATGTGGACCCGTCCGTAATTTTGGGGTTATGTGGACCCATCATCAAAACTTTGAAGGATTCTTCATACTTCACAACAATATTTATTTAGAACAACTTTACTGGCTCTTTAGGGACTTCTTCATCATGGTTCATGTGACCCCAACATCATGGCCATGTGGACCCAACACCATTATTCTAGGGGTTTCTTCACCTTTCTCACCAACATGGCTTAGGGGAAACCTTCGGGACTTCTTTAGGGATTTTCCCCATATTTTTACATCCCAAAATGTATTTTGTGAGGGACATGCTTAAATCTGTGCCATAAGGGGACCGATTTGGAGTTATATACACTAGTACTTTGGCATCAATGACAACCTTATTCAAGAATATCCCCCTCTGTCATTGATGGAAACCATCATAATCCGCCTATGACCATGCTCCTAATATTTATTTCCCCATTTGAAATCAATGGAAAAGGATAACTCCCCTTGAAAATATCTCTTTTCTTTAGGGATGCTCCCCCTGAAAATATTATGATTTCCTTCTCCAAACTTTTGTAACTTTTTGTCTAGGAGATATTGTCAAGTTTATTATGCAATCTCTTGCTATATGTCCATAGTCATGACATTTGTAGCATTCAACATTATGATTCATCATGCTTCTACAATTTCTTTCCATGTGTACATAATTCTGTCACTTGTATCATTCAACATTGTAGTTCGAGTGGAAACATCCATTTGCTTGAACATTTCCTTCATAAGCTTTGCAATCTCTAGCCTTATGCCCAAAGTTGTAACAATATAAACAATTACCAAGAAAGATGCTTAGATACCTCAAAATAAAGATTTTCTGGATGGTGCAACATCTTTGTATTCAGATTTCTATGAACCTTGTTGATGAATCTTTCCTTTGTAGTTTTTGTCTTGATGGGAGATTCTAAGAATGTCTACATAACTCTTAGATGTATCTTCATTTCTCTTGGAACATTCAACTTTCTTTGCTGGTGGTTTGGAGATTTTACCTTCTTTAGCATTTTTTTTGTTTATCATAACCCAATCATGTTTTTTCAAGTGGAGATATTTGTTGGCTAAGCATGTCATCTAAGATCAATGTGCTCTTCTCAAACTTTAATTTTTTGGAAGTTGTCTTCTCCAATTTCTTCTATAGAGTAACAATCTCAAACTCTCTTGTTTGGAAAATTTACTCCTTCTCCTTTAGTTGACTTGTTAGAACTTCTTCAAATTTCTTTGCTTCTTCCACTTGTATTTTTAGGGAAGCAATAGTATTTTCAATCTCTTCATGGTCCTTATGCTTTTTAACTTTTGATTCTTCTATCAACTCTTCTAGCAACACATTCTTCTTCTTGGGATTCTTGATTACATATAGGGCACATATTAGTTGTCTTTCAAAACCAATTTCTTCTTCTTTTCCTTTTGATCCTTCAAAAGCTTTTTGTAGTTCATATTCTTCATCAATAGGCTTTGTAATCATGGACACGAGGAAAGATTCTTCTTATTCTGAATCACTATATTTTCCTTCTTCATATGAACACTCAACTATAGCATGTCCTATTCTTCTACATTTAAAACATTTAGAGAGTAACTTACTTGATACATTTGTCTCTTTCTTTCATCATATTCATCTTTCGTGTTGATGTTGGATGAGCTTCCTTCATATTTTTCATATGGTTCTTCATTTGATTCTTCCTCAACATTGTAAAGATTCTATAACTTGTCCCAAAGCTCTTTAGCTAATGTACACTTTCCTAACTTGCTTTTCAAGAAATCTGATAATCCATCTAGAGTGGTATCCATTTCCATTGCATTATTCTTCTTTAACTCCTTTTTGGTTGTAGATTTAAGTGATATTTTTGGAGTACATTAAAAATATTGAGCCATACATTGACCCTAAATCAATTAATTAGTTTCTCACTCTCATACTCCATAATGCATCATTTTTTCCATCAAATATTTGAATACCACTTGAAGAGAATCCTTCTTGTTGATTCATATATGTTCATCATCTTCCTTCCAGTGATTAAATTGATCTGAAGATAACCAGCTCTAATACCAATTGTTGGAATATTCACCAATACTGAGAGGAGGGGGTGAATTAGTATTGGGAACTTTTCAATAATATCAAAATTTAATATTAGATGTAAATGTTAATTATTAACAATAACATTCATAATCACATATACCATACATAGTCCACACGAGATTTTATGTCGAAACAAAAATGGCAAAAACCATACAATGCTTTTCTTATATAATATACATATTACATTCAATTTATTTACCAACTCCAATTGGAAGGAGGATACAACCCCCTATCCTGTCCTCATCCTAACACCCTGATATGAATAAGATAATGAAACTATCGTTATCACTATCTATGACAACCTATACATGTATCACTAACAATCTCTTTCAACATATACTTGTATCATTGTCTCTGTCAACTTGTACATGTATCACTATATATGTGAATATGTATCAATGTTTTTGTCTTTGTCATTATCACAATCAATGCATCCTTGTCTCTATCTCTGTCACTATCTCTATTCCAAACTATACATGCCTCAAATATATCTTTCCAGAATGCCTAGAAACAATCACCCATAGATTTCATTTGTATCTTCTAACCCTTATATCATAGTCATTTACAAATTATAGGATATTCCAAGATAATCACCATGATCTATGCCAAGATCACCACCATAATCAGCATAACACATCTATGCAAATATAATCACCATGATCTATGGAAGATCATCACCATAACACATCTATGCAAATATAATCACCATAATCTATGGAAGATCATCACCATAATTACCATAACATATCTATGCAATATCGCCAAAGAAAATACTCTGACACATATTCAATATTCATACCATCTTCAAGACAACATGATGGACCCTATTCCATGAGAGGCATGACCATCACAAGGGAGACCCATGTACAAGAACCATACTCTTTCCCAGATAAAGAAAAAATAAAGAAACACTTCACAAAAAGAAACTCTAGATCACTTCATCACATAGCCCTTACAACAATCCTTCAAATGAGCCACCAAAGAACAAAAGACGATCCCAAAACATTCCATACCAGATCCTCCAAAAATGTTCACACTTTCTCCATAGAGTTGTGCAATAGAGAGTGAGAGAGATAGATGAATTAATATTGAAATGAGAATTTTGAACTTCTATTTATACCTCCCAAGAATCCTTGTAACTTATTTTAGGGTGTCCTTAAACTTATCCTTAACTTGTGGATCTCTATATTTTAAGGGGCTCTTAAGTATAAGGACAAACCCCACTTTATGTTTTCATCATGGAATCTTAAGTTGCCTTCATGATCAGCTGATATCCTCATGAAAGGGGATTTGGGGATCATCCTCATCATGCTTAGTGGACACATCATTATTCCTTTCAAAGTTTCCTTCCTCTTTATGTGAACCCATACTTACTTTTTCGGTTGAGTGGACCCATCATCAATACTTTGGGGGATTCTTCATACTTCACACCAATATTTATTTGTACCAACTTTAGGGGCTCTTTAGGGCCTTCTTCATCATGGGTCATGTGACCCCAACATCATGGTCATGTGGACCCAATACCATTATTCTAGGGGCTTCTTCACCTTTGTCACCAACGTTGCTTAGGGGAAACCTTAGGGACTTCTTTACGGATTTTCCCCATATGTGTATAACCCAAAGTGTATTCCCATGAGGGCCATGCTTAAATCTACACCATAAGGGGACCGCTTTGGAGTTATAAACACTAGGATTTTGGCATCAATGACAACCTTATTCAACAATCTCCCCCTTTGTCATTGATGATGTAGAGTTAGAACAAGAATGCATGATTAAGTGTACAAATCGATTAAATCTCAAATTTTAATCTTGTTGATGTATTTGTAACTTTGGAAGATATTCACGTGTATATTGTATGTATTACATTTGTACTTTATTATATCCCCAACGAAGATGTATTATTCCTCCGATTGGAAGTGTCGCCATGTGTACTTGCAAGTGTCACAAGCTATATTATAAGTGTCATAACTTATACTTGATGGGTTATTAGACCACCTGTTAGGGTCGGCCCTGGATGAGTCATGTGGGTCAAAAGGTTATTAGACCACCGTACTAGGGGTCAGCCCAGTCAGCATTATGTTATGTGGTTAAGTTAGGGCCGACCAAGTTGAGTAAAGGTGAAGTGATGTAGTGTATAAATAGAGAGTGTGTATCTCTCATTTTACACATTCTATTTGTTCACTCACTTCACAGTAGTGAGAGAAGAGGAGGATGCGCACAAGTGTATGATCTATACAATATAGGGTTTCCGCCTCTTCCAGATCTTAGTCATAAATAGGTGACATAGGAAAAAAGGTCACAACTTGGGCTAGGAAGCTCCAAATGAAATTTTGTAAGAAGTGGAAGGTAGGGAATGGACTGTACTTCATAGGTCCAATTTTTAGAGGCCGAAATTGAACCAGTGACATGTGGCACTCCGTACAAGTTCGCTCTCCTGTTTTATCCCATAATCAGGTCACATTGTGACACTTGGAATAAATCTCTCTAAGAGAATCCATTTGAGGTCAAACCTATGGGGTTGGAAAGATAACAGGTCAGGCTACCAAAGGTAGAATTTTCAGACCCTGTAGATTTGAAATTTCGGAGTTACACCAGAAACAATCAGGTGCATATTTCTGTCAAAACAGAATTGGATTTTGAGCACCTTCATTCATGGCTACGGGAATTTAGGGTTTCGGAGAAAGTTGGAATTCTTGTAATCCGAGACCACAGATAGATGATGCTCATCAAAATCAAAATTTAGAGACCAAGATCCATTTTTTTGGTTGGGCCGAAGGCCGGGCTTGATCAAACCCTAGTTCAGGACATTGATCGGAAAGGTGAAAAATTAGGGCTTCTGCAAAAATGGGAATTTTTTAAATCTGTGACCATAGATGGAAGCTCCTTAGAAAAATCAAAGTTTAGAGATTTGGATCAAACTATTTGGTTGGGTGAAGCTCTAGGAAACTCAAACCCTAATTCAGGGTCCTTTCTACTGAATCCAGAAGATTGAAAAGCAAATTTGAGGGGTGAAACTTTGCAGTTTTCAAATTCTGAGTATACTAGGTTAATCAGCTCTTCAAGGCACATCTTTCTATCCTTTCAAAAATTTGAAATTCAAAGTTTGAATTTTTAGGGTTTCCCTAACAAACCCTAATCTAGCTCCAAATCCAGTTTCAGCAAATCAAAGTGGATTGGGTTAATCCTAGAAGAGAATGGATTGGACACCTGCATAAGTGAAGAAGTTCCTATTTCAGAGGGAGATGAGGCTAAGACCTTATATAAGAAGATTACAAGCAATTTCGATAGGTATGACTTATCCAGGTATGTTTCGAGATATGTTCATGATTAAGTTTATGGTATGTTTGTCTTCATTAAGGTTAGTCCAATCTTGATTAACTTTAGACTTGTCATATCACATTAATAAAATTATGAATGAAAATATTCATTGGTTAGGGTTTTGACACTTATGATTGTACTAATGCATTGTGGTGTTGTATGAGGATGATGTTGTCCGCTAATATGAAAGGTACATCTAGAAAGACAAATCAAGTTCTAGATCAAGAACATATGACCATGGTGACATGAAGACAAAAGACTCAGCCATAGTCATGGATCACATAGAAGCTCTACTTACAAGGTATGTATAATTTGGTTCCACAATGGTTAACTTATGAGATATGCAGGACACTAGCACAAGTCATTTAAGAGAACAAGAAGACACCATGTGGGTATTTTAGAAATAACTAGCTAACATATTAATCAAGGTATGTTTTTCCTATATCAAGTTAGAATCCTACCTTGTGATAGGATCTCTTATATAAGTATACTTGGTATGATTGATAATGATTATTTATAAAGTTATAGGTTTGAGTAATCATGGGTTTAGGCATATTATGCTTCTTACTTTGATTGATGATATGACTAACCAGAAAAGTCCTATGGTCAAATAGGAATATGCATGAGTAAAATAATTGTGATAAATTATCTGTGTATGAAATGATCTTGACCATACATGTTTAAGATTACTTAGAATCACAATGTTTTTGATAGTATTAAGATTATACTAATGAATGTATATATGAGACCTCGAGGATAACACAATGATGATACTAGTAAGTATGCATAGTGATCGAGGATGGATATAAGTTCAAAGATAGGTAATCTAGGAAGAAAAGATCAAGAGGGAGCACACACCAGTAGTTGCTACAAGGAAGCAAATATTGAGAGGGAGTCCACCCTACAACCAAACGAAGATAAGTATTTGAATTGTCATTTCTTGCATACTTGTTTGTTTAAATAATATTGTTCAATGATGTTCCTAGACTTAGGGTGTGTATTATGCATATTAGAATAATTGCATTAATGAACAGTATACTACTAATATGCATGTGATGGGTAAGTGGCCTATGGAACTGTACAACATTCCATTGCTACTTATCTAGAATAAAATCTCTTTGCTAACATGTTGGGAGTTGTGCACACTCTTAACAATGTTTTGGTAGAGATTGGAAGGCATATAGAAAGTTACGAGATATGGATAAATGTTGTATTGAAGCATTGGTTAAAATAATTGCATGACTATATGACATATTTCTTTATGTGTAAGAATTTATTCTGAAAACTATGAGATGTTTTCTAATCATGCAATTTAACTTGTTTTGTAGGAAAGATTGTATACCATCACCTACAAAAGAAGGACTACAACATTTGTTCCAGCAACAAAGCTATCTACTGAAGATATTGAAGTTCATTTGATCCGGGATGAAGTAATGGAAGAATACCATGATATGTCGATCATGAAGAATGATGTTTGGGATGTCGTCCCAAGACCTGAAGGGAAGTCTGTTGTGACTTCCAAGCGGATCTATAAGATCAAGCATGTTGCATATGGTAGCATAGAGACTTTTGCTCCTGTAGCCAGATACACTTCCATCAAAACAGTACTTGATCTAGCTGTAGTGATGAAATGGAAAATACACCAGATAGATATCAAGACAACTTTCTTTAATGGTGTAGTTGAGGAGGAAGTGTATGTGGAGCAGCCACTTGGTTTTGAGACACATGACAGACAGTCATGTGTGTGTAGGTTGAAGAAAGCCTTGTATGGATTGAAGCAAGCTCCTAGGATATGGTAGGATAGACAGCTTTCTATCCAGTTTGGGATTTACGAAGAGTAAAGTGGATTCCAACATTTACTACAAGGTTTAGGAAGGAAATCCAGTAATACTACTTTTGTATGTGGATGACCTGTTTGTTATAGGAGAGGATAGACTGATTGCCGACAAGAAGAGGAAGCTTTCTACCGAGTTCGAGATGAAGGACTTGGGGATAATGCACTACTTTCTAGGCATGGAGGTGTGGTAAAATGCAGATGGAATCTTCCTTGGACAAGGGAAGTATGCAGTAGAGATCCTGAAGAGGTTCGGGATGATGGACTGCAAGGCCATGGCCACACCTATGGAATCTAACCTAAAGCTTCTATGTGATACTTCATCTGATCCGGTTGATGTCACGCTGTATCGTCAAATGATTGGGTCCTTGATGTACCTGACGAACACGAGACAATTTATTTGCTTTGTGGTGAACACATTGAGCCAGTTCCTGATGGATCCGAGAGGTATTCACCTGGTTGGTGTAAAGCATATTCTGAGATACCCGAAGGGTACAATTGATTATGGGCTCAAGTATGATGCGAATCAAAAGTTTAACCTACAGGGTTATGTTGATTCAGATTGGGCAGGCAGTGCTGTAGATAGGAAGAGCACTTCTAGATGTTGCTTCAGTATGGGATCAAGTGTGATCTCTTAGTTTAGCAGGAAGCAGTCCTATGTAGCACTGAGTACAACTGAAGCAGAGTATGTTGCAGCTTGTTCGGCTAGTTGTGAGGCAGTATGGCTGAGGAAGCTACTGTCTGAGCTATTTGACCTCCCGTTGGATTCTACTAGTATCTTTTGTGACAACCAGAGTTGTGTGAAGCTGTCTGAGAACCTGGTGTTCCATGACATGTCAAAGCACATTGAGATCAAATATCACTATATCAGGGATATGGTGTAGAGAGGAGCAGTGAAGCTCCTGTATGTTGCGATAGATGAGCAGGTTGCAGATGTGTTGACGAAACCACTAGCCAAAGTGAAGTATGAGTACTTCAGAGAGAGGCTTGGTGTTCTTCAGATTGATGACACTTCAAGGAAGAAGTGATGGACACATTTGCAGGAGCCATTCCAATCATGGTGAGAGGAGGATCCTTCCCATGGCTGTGGATGTAAGCACTGGATGATGAGCATCAGGACAATGCTCCAGTTACGACTTTGTATATGCATCAGTCGGATGCTTTGATTAGTTTGATCATGTTTTTGTTTATGCATCGTGTTGGATGCTTGTTATGATCAGTTGGATCATGTATACATTTATGCATCATGTTGGATGATTGTTATGATTAGTTGGATCATGTATATTGTGTATGCATCATGTTGGATGCTTCATATGATCAGTTGTATCATGTATATGTATATGCATCATGTTGGATGCTTGATATGATCAGCTGGATCATACATTTGTATATGCATCATGTTGGATGCTTGATATGATCAGTTGGATCATGCATTTGTATATGCAGCATGTTGGATGCTTGATATTATCAGGTGGATCATGTATTTATGTATGTATCAGGTTGATACATTGTATGATCAGGTATTTATGTATGTATCAGGTGGATACTTTGTATGATCAGGTGGATCATGTATGATGATATGTATTAGGTAGATACTTGGTATGCATCAGGTGGATGCACAGGATGATCAGGATGATAATGGATGATGAGCTTAAGGATGTTGCTCCAGATGATATGCATCAAGATGATGCAGTGATGATGATCAGGATGATCATGGACGATGAGTGTCGGGATGTTTCTCCAGATGATATGCATCAGGACGATGCAGTGACGATGATCAGGATGTTCATGTGTGATGAGTATCAGGACGATGCTCTGGATGATATGCATCAAGACGATGTAGTGACGATGATCAGGATGATCATGTGTGATGAGTATTAGGATGATGCTCTAGATGATATGCATTAGGACGATGCTATGATGATGATCAGGATGATGTATGATGAGTATGAGGTTGATAATTCGTGGCCGTGGACAAGTTGTGCAGGTAGCATAGAAAAGATCCTCAAGATCCGGACAGGTAGAGCGGTGTGATCTTAACAACCTGTGACATAGAGATCTAGACAGGTTGAGCAATAAGCTCGTAAATAAGTTTTGGGATGCTCTTTCTAGGTTTTTCTACTGGAGGCATATAATCTACCCTAGAGATCCGATAGGTTGAGCAGTAAGCTCGTAATCAGTCCCGGGATGCTCTTTAGAGTACTTACAGGAAGCAAGATGCTCTTTAAAGGTTTTTCCTAACCACATGTAATTATCCTAGAGATCTGAGATGTTGATCAGTAAGCTCGTAATCAATCCTAGGATGCTCTTTAGACTACTTGCAGGATGCAAGACGCTCTTTAAAGGTTTTGTGGTGTGTGGGGTCAAATATAATCAGCCCTAGAGATCCGAGAGGTTAAGCAGTAAGCTCGTAATTAGTCCTAGGATGCTCTTTAGTGTACTTGCAGGAAGCAAGACACTCTTTAAAGTTTTTGTGACAATCAACATGTAAAAGATCCTGGGAGATCCGATATGTTGAGCATTAAGCTCGTAATCGGTCTTGGGATGCATTTTCGAGGTTTTGTTGATGCATGTAATAAGTCCTGAGGATTCCACAGTATGGGCAGTATTGATGAAGACCTACGGGTGGTGGGCCTACATCCAGCATGAAAAAGGGCTAGCTCTGTAGAACTTCCTATGGCGAGTAGACTTGAGATTGATTGAGATAGCAGCAGTAGTGATGATGATGCTCCATGATCTAGTGATGATAATCCAGCTCCAGTATTGAAGACTTGTGCCTATTTGTATTGATGACTTGTGTCAAGAGAATAACTTCCTAGTTAAGAGGGAGTGTCGATGTATTTGTAACTTTGGAAGATATTCACTTGTATATTGTATGTATTACATTTGTACTTTATTGTATCCCCAACGAAGATGTATTATTCCTTCGATTGGAAGTGTCGCCATGTGTACTTGCAAGTGTCGCAAGCTATATTATAAGTGTCGTAACTTATACTTGATGGGTTATTAGACCACCTGTTAGGGTCGGCCCTGGATGAGTCATGTGGGTCAAAGGGTTATTATACCACCCTACTGGGGGTCGGCCCAGTCAGCATTATGTTATGTGGTTAAGTTAGGGCCGACCAAGTTGTGTAAAGGTCAAGTGATATAGTGTATAAATAGAGAGTGTGTCTCTCTCATTTTACACAGTCTATTTGTTCACTCACTTCGCATTAGTGAGAGAAGAGGAGGATGCACACAAGTGGAGGAGGAGCATGCTACTGAAGATATCTATCTCTTGGGTTTGATCATGGTGATCATTGTATTGATGCTTATTCTATCTTTGAGGAATTTGCAGGGTTTTTCGCCTTCTTGGTTTTCCCCGGTGAAATGTTTTGTGTCTCTTGTCTCTTGTCTCTTATGCTTGATATGCTATCCATGTTGTTCTTTCAGTTAAAATCCTATATCAAAATGTATTAAATTCTAAAAAACTAACAAATATAGTATAATATGATATAGTTAACTAGCAACTTGCAAGGATTTGACCTTGGAGGTTGATACATCAAAAGGTTTCCTTTCATCATTAGTTAGCATATGGAAAGAAAGGACGCAATTGTAGTTAACTTTTACTCAGGTCATATTACTGTTAGAAGTAATGTCCTAGCGAAATGGGAAGGAAAATCCCTTGATACTTGTGCAACCCTACGAAACGGTAGACTCATAAATTCCATTGTGCAGTTAAAATCCTCAAATGTATTTGGGTGACAAAGTGTTCAAATGAATCTCACCTTCTATGTACTTGGGCCTTAACGAGCTACATTCTTGTACTATTGAGTCACTTCATGGGTGGAGCTTTCAGATTTCGAATTGGCTCATTTAAGACCTTTATTTTGGCTATAAAATGAATCCCCGGGGATGCATTTCATAACAAAATATTATATCAAGGTTATGATGTAGGAATTAGATTGGAAAACATCATATCTATATATTACCAATTAATTATGCTAATCTTCCATACATTACCAACTAATTATGCTAATCTTCCTGCTTGCTTGAATCTTTCCTTCAAATAACATGCTTCTTTCTTCATCATTCCCAAGTTTGTTTAAGAACATTATGGAGAGGTACAGGACCCTTTCCAAACAGTGTGTTGGCTTCTATCTACTAACATAATTCATGAAGGTGATACTATTTTATTTATGCCTTTGATTGCACATTTACAATAAAGTTGAATTTTCCCTAAATTTATTTGTTTGAATGTGATTTTAGTAATAAATTTGATTTTAGTAGCTTAAATTTGTTGTTAATAACTCATATGTTTGGTTTTCTTTGCCTCTTACCTTTAATCCATAGATCTTATTATATTAATAATTATTTGCTTTACTATCTGATTTGCAACCCACATAGAAAGAAGAAATCGCTTACCATTTAGTAAATTTCTCCACAACACCCGTGCTTGATAATTTACCCATCTTCATTTCTATTTTTATGTTTGTAACTCGATAATATACTCTATTTTTATGTTTGTAACTCGATAATATACTCTATTTTTATGTTTCAACTATATCAATACTGCACTTTCATTATACTTTGACATATTTATTCCAATTAAATTTTTAAAATTAGGATTGTGAGCTTAAAAGTGATGGGATCCATGTGCCTTCATGATGGGTTATTATAATGAAAATAAACTTATGTCAAACACACATTTTGATTAAGTTGACTCTTGAAATAGAAAGCCCTTCTTTTCCACAATTGGAATGTTTTGAAAATCAAGATAGTTATGAAAATGACTGCCATAAATGTCTAATGCGCTATAACATCAAACGTAGGGTCGTCCATATCATCAATACAAAGTTGAAATATTCAAGATTGACCATTTGATTAGCTTGGATTTACAATCAAATGTGTCCAACAATCCATTTTGGACTTTCCATCATGGAGGGATATACAAACACTAACGTCCTTTCCCACTATGAGAAGCAACCATTTTAGATTAATCAGTACATTGAACTTTGGCATATGCAGTTTCTCCATTAGGTGGTCTGGTCCATTATTGGAAAATGAAAGTCACACCAAACAAATAATTATGGAATTACACAAAGGCATACAAGCCTCATGTTCTCGGTTTTGCAATGTCTTTTTGAGCTCTTGGAACGTGTAAAGAATAAATTACATAATACCATTACAACATAAAAAAAAGTTATTATTACATTTTTAGAAAATAAACCATTTTAAAGAAGCTAATAACTACTCTATGATTGTGGTTGATAAGTGATATTAAATTGATCAACATGTTTTAAAATATTTTGATCATTATTTTCCATCTCTATCAACTAATATGTGCTCTCTTTCAATCGATATCATTCATAAATTGAATGAAATTGGATAGGTAGTACATCAGTCTATATATGTGTTAAATGATATCTTGGTCCATGTATGATTTTATATGACTATTCTGGACCAATCATATCTAATTATGATTATATTATTCATAACAAAGGATAATGAAATGGATCATGTGTACATAGTCACTATGTTGTCATTGTGAACTTACAATGTATTTGAAATCCGTGGAGTTCAAATTCGCAATAGTTTAGGGTTAAGTATCATACAATTTATAAATTAAAAACATGTTGATCATCATTTCTTCAATGGGTTTTGAGGTAAAATTTAAATATTTGTATTTTGAAAGGAGATCTTGGTTAGCTTGTGCACAATTAGTACTTTATTTGTTGAGATGTTAGGGTTTATGTAATTGTAGATGCTTTTATAGACATTTCAAATTAAAATAAATAAAGATTATGTGGAATCCAAAATTGATACCATTGGTTCACAAGTTGATATTTTAATGAATTGTTAAAATGTCAGATAGCTAGTTAAACATGTTCTTTACTATCTAATTTTATTAAAATAGTTAGGTAGCTCCCAAGAACTTAAAATGTTACTGTGGGACCTAATAATGAGTGGTTATTCTCTATATTTTTACATGTAATTCAACACACACACATTAGTATTTGGTAGCACAATTCCATCTAATCATACTGATACCCACTAGATGAAATAATCAATAATAAAACCATTTACATCACATATAATTGATATTTTCACCTCATGTGTTCATAAACAAAACTTGCACAATACATGAGACATAGACCATATGTAATGGTTCTAGGATTATTTTTTTTATTGAGCATCCCATTCCACCTTAGAATCCTAGTAGCCACTCACGAATGGCATGCCCTTGTTAGTTGGGCATGACCAATGATGTGACTCGTATCACCTAGACTACATCTCATTAACATGTGATGACAAATGACAAGACAAGTACCTTATGCTATTAAAATGTAGGAATGCTCATTTCACCAAAGGAGATGTTGAGACATTGCTAACAAACCATAGGAAACCTTGTTACACTACCCTCAATCCAAGCAGAGTTAAACAATTGACCAACCAACATAGGATGATGTTTCCACCAATATAGTCCAATACTTGATAGTTCATGAAGATCATATCCCACTGGCATAAGGAATTCACATTCCTTTGGTATACACCTAAACACTATTGTCTTATCATGGTTGACACACCATCCACTACATTGCCAGATCACATTGTACCCCATCAAATCCTACACCATAGGACCTCGTCGGTTGTTCCACCCTACTTAGCAAGACATCCTTTGTCCTCTTATCATATACGATAGTACACCATCTTAACCATATTTCCTACAACCCATGAGTTTGTCACCAAGGATACCAAAATATAGGATGGTCATATACACATAACTAAGTCTTCCTAGCATATGTTATATTGCAGACAAGATTTAGGAACCTATGTAGTCCTTCAATTCCATGGTCCTAATGTTCTCAACCTCATAAATATGTTGACCTCCTCATCAATGTAACTCTATCGACATATCCAATGAAATGGGTGTAGGTGGTATAGGGACATGCCAACAATTTCCACATTCAAACTTAGCTCTGATACAATCCCTAATAGGGATAATATTACCATTCTTCTTAAGCATCGCATTCACCCCAAGAAGCCCTGTCACCTATTGACACATACGTGACCTTGCTCATTGGACATGATGAACAAAATCTTGTATCACTTTTACTATGCCTCATTGGCATGCCATAACAAAACTAGCAAGTCAAACAACTTATACGTGGAGAATTTGAACATGCTTATTTCATCATAGATGATTCTACACCATTTCCACTAAACCATAATAAACCTTATTATGCATTCCCTAGGCCAAGAATAGTTAAATGACAAACTACCCAACATAGGATGATGTTTCCACCCATCTGGTTCAATACTTGATAATGCCTGAAGATCATGAAACCCAGGCACAAGGCATCCACATACCTATATGTGTCCCTTCTCAAGATCTCAAATTTGTGAAATTTCATATGGCCAAGCAAGAAAAAAGCTATTGAATTTGAGAGACTGAGATAACAAAATTCTATTGTAGTGGAGAGTCAGCTAGCTACTAGCTCGAATCAAGAAGTATCCAGGAGAAAGAAAACATGGCCCCAAAATAATGAAGTGTATGGTATCCATCATGAAGTCTATGGCATATTTCAGGAGAGAACAAAACAACAATTTGACACCAAGAGTAGTTCCAATCTGAAATATTTCCAAGTGATGTTTGAATATACATGAAAACATGAGAATACAAAGAAGAGCATGGAGTGTATTTGTCGGTCACCCTATATGCTAATTGCGCCGAGAGGCGCTCTACAGCCCAGTATGAGGGAGATCTTGTAACATGTGAGTGTTTGTCGAGTTAGTAATAAAATAATACAAAGTAAACAAAAAAATAATACAAAGTAAAAAGTAATAAATATTATGTCAGCCATAAACAAAAAAGAATAATACAAAGTAAAAAGTAAATATGAGACTTAAACTAGAGACTTTAGAGCTTAGGATTAGGTGATAAATATTATGTCCGTCATAAACAAAAAAGAATAGTTCAAAGTAAAAAGTAAATATGAGATTTTAGAGTGTTTGTCGAGTAACAAAATAATACAAAGTAAACAAAAAAGAATAATAAAAAGTAAAAAGTAATAAATATTATGTTGGATACAAACAAAAAAGAATAATACAAAGTAAGAAGTAAATATGAGACTTAAACTAGAGACTTTAGAGCTTAGGATTAGGTGGCTCAGGTATTTCACTCAAGGATCTATTCAAAGATAGGTTTGCACCTCGGGAGATTTGATCCCTCTCGGTGCTTGATAGAGCCTAGCATTCGGATCTATGCCGGTTAATTACAACTAATACACAGGATGCTCCATATAAATTGTTTACCCAGGGAGGTCTTTGTTAGGATATTTAGACACTTAGGAGTTAGTTAAGATCAACTTGTGTAATATATCCGTTAGGGATAGTGTGTTTCTTTAGTATGCATTTGTAAATACTTAATCTGATGGTCACGATATGTTCCCGACATAGAGTGATCTGATGGCTCAACTTCTCTTAGATCATACCTAACCTTGATCCATGGCTTAACACCCGATTGGTCCATGATCTCTATTTAAAGAGAATGGAGGGTCATTGTTTAGTTGATCGATTATGAGAAGCTCATTTGTAACTTTCTTTCTTTGCATAATAAGTTGTCCCATAGAAGCTATTTGGCCGGGGCCGTGGAGTGTTTCCCTCAAGAGGGTTTAAACCATGTCAAAACATTGGTGTGTTGATCTGTGATATTTTTGTGTGAAGTGGGTTCTCTTGGTGTTCATTCTTTTGGTAGTACCCTGTGTACCCGAACATGGTATCAGAGCTTTTATGAAGAGCCACTTCCGGTTATGATCTAGATCTTGAACTGTTGTTGCCGAAACTCGAAAGGGTTTCTGGTTCTAGTATTTCTGTGCATTTTTGGGCTGTGGGAGGTGTTCCATTGTGTCCAGGGCGTCGTTTACATTGGGAAATGGTTTTCGTTTGATCGACAACGGTTCCCGGTTGCTCCAAAAACACGTATTTCATCGGATCTGAAGGTATAATGTTACAGTGACGCATTTTTTTATTTTTTGTTTTGAAAAGAAAAAAAAATCTCATATTTTATTATTTTTTACTGATAGATTTTTTTTTGGGTTTGGATTGTTGCTTTCCCGTCTGCGTATGCTGTTTGGCATGCACCTTGACCGATCTCAGCAAATCAGAAACAGAAAGGGAAAGGGTTTTTTCGACTGTGTATGCTCTTTGCCGTGCACCTTGCGCGATCTCGGCAAATCAGAAACAGAGAGAAAACGTAGACTTTCCGGGAAAGCTAACGAGATCTAACTCCAGAAGTGTGGAAAATGTTTTTTTGTTTCGTTTTGTGGTGTGTTTTGCAGGAAAAAGGGAAAGCACGCAAACCGAGTAAGAAGAGTTAAAAAAAAAAAAAAACCCCTTCCTCATTCCCATATTTTACATACATTTTAATCTAGCTCACTTGGGTCAAAGTTGCTTTATTCCTTATTAGGTCTTGAGTTCAAGTCTTAGGAAGTTACTTTTAAAAGAAAAAGTGCAATTTCTATTTTCAAGTTATTTTATTGTAAGAGTGCATCTCACTTAAATAATAAAAAATAAAAGTACAAGTGAGTCACTTAAGTTCTTTTTTATTGTTGCACTATTTAAAAGTAATATTATTGTAAAAGTGAAATAACTTATTTTACAAAAGTGGTTCACTTAAAGCAACTTTCTTGTAAAGTGATTGTCAAAAGATTCATCTTGGGAAGAGGGGAGTTCTTTTTTTTGCTAGACATTCTCTAGCTTCCATGTCACTATTGGGGACATCTTCAACAGTTTCTTTGTTCAAGCATAACTTCATCATACAGAGTCAGTTTTCAGTGCTGTTTTTTTTTAAACCAACTATTTTTTTGAGCTCTTCACATCTAAACTATTGGTTTTTGTTTTTACAGCCATTAATTTACAAATATGACCGCCCCTTGTGATATTCTACTTAACAGTTCCAACTATTTTTCATGGAAATCTCGTATGGAGGATGTTCTACGAAGTAGGGGACTTTTTAGAATTACCTCAGGGAAAGAAACAGAACCCACTGATGATGATAAGAAAATAAAATGGGAAAATAGATGTGATGAAGCTCGTGGATTGATTGGGATGTCAAACTCTACTGATTTGTGATTCCACATATCTGGAATTGATGAACCTGATGTTGCTTGGGACAAGTTGGAATCTGTGTTTGGTAAACACAATGAAATTCGAGGTCACCAACTTGAAAATGAGTTGATTTCTTTAAATCCAAGTGACTTTTCATGCATTCAAGATTATTTATCTAAGTACAAAACTCTTAAACTCTTATGTGCAAAATGTAAGATTAAGAGGGAAGACAAACAATGCATTTATCATATTCTTTCCAAACTTGGACCTGCATATTCTGTTTTTGTATCTACATTTTACTCCATGAAAGAATCCTTGAATGCAGCCAGCTATCAAGATCCTAGTCTTGAATGCTTTCATGATTCCTTGATTAGAGAGCAAGATAAACTCATTCATCTTGGAATAATCAACAATGCAAATGCATCTGGGAAAGCCTTATTGTCCCAACAGAAAGAAAAGTCCAAGCCTCCCAAGAAACAAAATTTTCACAATAATAAGTCAAACAAGGGTCCCAAACCCTCTCAGTTAGCTCCTTCTTTAAAAAATGACAAAGGATCCAAGCCAAAAGGAAAGAAGACTGAGCGTCATTGCAACTATTGTGGGAAAGATAATCATGATGAATCTAAGTGTTTCAAGAAGATGGCAGCCTTGGAAGCAACAATGAAGAAGCACCACATCAACCTAGATTCGCCTTCATAATCTGCCTCTCATGGACATGCACTTTGTGCTTCTGGTTATTCATATAATGCATCTTCTTCTTCTACTTCAAATGAATGGCCCATTGATTCTGGAGCATCTTATCATATGGCTAAGGATCAATCCATCTTTTCTACTATGCATGAATGTAACACCAAACAAATATTTGTTGGTGATGATAGATCTCTAAGTGTTGTAGGAGCTGGAACAGTTCCAGTAGATAATGGTCATTTTAGTGATGTACTATGTGTTCCAAGAATTTCCTGCAATTTGTTATCAATCTATCAGATCACTCATTCTGGTGAGGGTAAAATTGTGACCTCTACACCTCACCAAGTTCTAATCAAGGATTTTAAAGATCCTCAACAGGTCCTAGCTACCGAAATTGTTGATGATATTACCAGGTTGTACAAGTTTAACAACTTTGGGTCATCACCTTTTCCTTCAGTTTTTGTTGCTCATAGTGATAACTTGAGCAAACTTTGGCATGAGCGATTTGGTCACTTAAATTATCGCTCATTGCAACAACTATGTAAACACAATATGGTGACAGGTCTTCCGATGGTATCTTGCAGGGATGGTGTTTGTTCTGGTTTTGTACTCGAAAAACATCATCGGGACAATTTTAACAAACATGCCTCTTGGCACGCCTTGGTTCCCTTGGAGCTTGTGCATAGTGACTTGTGTGGTCCTCTTCCATCTGCTTCCTTTTCTGGTTTCAAATATTTCTTAACTTTCATTGATGATTACACCCGACGCACTTGGGTTTATTTCCTAAAACTTAAGAGCGAAGTATTTAACATGTTCTTGGCCTACAAGGCCCTTGTTGAAAAACAATCTGGTCATCAAATTATTATTTTAAGATCTGACAATGGAAGAGAATATGTTAACAAAAAGTTCACTACTTTCTGCACTGAACAAGGCATCCAACAATAGCACACTGTTCCATATACACCACAACAAAATGGTGTAGCTGAGCGGAAGAACCGCACTTTAAAATAAATGGCTAATTGTATGATCCAATCTAAGGGACTAAGTCTTCAATTTTGGGCTGAAGCCATTAATTGTGCAAATTGCATAGTTAATCGCACCCCCACTAAAGCATTACAAGGTATAACACTGGAAGAAGCATGGAGTAAAACTAAACCTGATGCAAGTCACTTATGTTTGTTTGGTAGTGAAGCATGGGCTCACATTCCGGATGAAAAATGGAAAGCATTGCAGCCTAAAAGTGAAAAGTGCATATTTGTTGGATATTCTGAAGATGTAAAAGGTTATAGACTTCTTCAACCACATTCTCATGATATAATCATTACAAGAGATGTTAAATTTGATGAAAATCTCTTGGCCTGTGAGCCTAACTCGACGATTGTGCCATATTTGGCCTACGAGCCTGATTTGGCGTTTGTGCCTTCTTCTTCTTCTTCCAACTTCCTCGACAAGTTTCCAACTCCAGTTTCTGATGATGACAGTGAGGATGAAAATCCACCTCTGCCTGCTCATGTTCCTCCAGTTGCACCAGCACAAGTGCTTCCTCGATGGGTCCGTTCAACATGTGAAGCAGCTGGTGATCTTGCCGTTGATCCTAGAGATCAATGTCGAACACGTTCTCAGTTTCAGCGAGCCTCTTCTCTTTTGGCTCAAGTTTCCGAGAATCATGATCCAGAAACTTTTGCAGAAGCTTCAGGGAATCCAGATTGGGATGCTGCCATGGATGAAGAATATCGTTCCTTAATTGTGAATGATACTTGGGATCTTGTACCTCTTCCAAAAGGAAGAAAACTTGTCAAATGTAAATGGGTCTACAGAACTAAGTATGCATCAGATGGAAATGTTGAAAGACTTAAGGCAAGGTTAGTTTCCAAAGGTTTTTCCCAAGTTGAAGGGATTGACTACAATGAAACCTTTGCTCCCATCGCAAAAATGAACTCCATCCGCCTTGTTCTTTCCCTTGCAGCCTTACATAACTAGGAAGTCCATCAAAAGGATATCAAGTCTGCCTTCTTACATGGTGATTTACAGGAGGAAATTTACATGGAACAACCTCCTGGATATGTTCAGAATAACTCTAGCCTTGTCTACCGCCTTAAGAAATCCTTATATGGCCTTAAGGAAGCTCCTAGAGCTTGGTATGCCAAAATGGATAACTTTCTCCTTGACATTGGTTTTTCTAGATGCCATTCTAACCCCAATGTCTATACCAAGAAATTAGGAAACCATCTCATCATACTTGTTCTATATGTTGATGACCTTATTCTTACTGGTAGTGACCCTAAGCTTATAACCCATGTGAAATCCAATGTTAAACAAAATTTTGAAATGTTAGACTTAGGACATTTGCATTATTTTCTTGGTCTCCAAGTCCTGCAAACCAAAGAAAGAATATTTCTTTCTCAGTCTAAGTATGCTTGTGACATTCTTCATTGCTTTCACATGGAAGATTGTACACCAACCGCTTCTCCCTTCTAGTCTAGAGTCAAACTTTCTGCCACTTGTACTTCACCTAAAGTTGATGCCACCTTGTATCGTTAGCTTGTTGGTAGTCTCTTATACTTGACTCATTCCTGTCCTAACCTCTCCTTTGTCGTTGGTCGTGTTGCCTGTTATATGCAGACACCTCATGAAAGTCACTACAAAGAAGCTAAAAGAATACTTCGATATATTCGATGTACAATTCAGTTTGGGATTCATTACGGTACAGGGGGGAAACCTTTGTTGGTTGGTTTCACTGATTCAGATTGGGCCGGCGATCCTGATGATTGAAAGTCTACTGCAAGCTATGTTTTTAGTCTGGGATCTGGACCTATCACTTGGGCTTGTAAGAAACAAGCTCTTGCTCTTTCTTCAGGAGAAGCAGAATATCGAGCCGCAGTTAATGCCAGTCAGGAATTTTTATGGCTTCGACAGATCCTTTCAGAGTTTGGATTCGAGCAGCAGTAGCCTACTCCACTTTGGTGCGATAATCAAAGTGCCATCAAGCTTGCCAAAGATTCAGTTCTACATCAACGCAGCAAACACATTGAGCTACATATGCACTTCATCAGAAATCTTGTTCATGATCGTGTTCTTGAAGTGCTCTTTTGCCCTACAGATGATCAAGTTGCATACATCTTCACCAAGTCTCTTACAGAAGCGAAGTTTTCTAAACTTCGATCTATGTTAGGAGTTCAGGAACTTGTCATTAAGGGGGGATAGGCTCTAATGCCTCCTTCCTTCTCCTAATAGTTTCACTTTTGTAAATCCTTCAATCCTATCCCAAGTTGTTCTTAAGGGGGGATGTTAGGATATTTAGACACTTAGGTGTTAGTTAAGATCAACTTGTGTAATATATCCATTAGGGATAGTGTGTTTCTTTAGTATGCATTAGTATGCATTTGTAAATACTTAATCCGATGGTCACAATATGTTCCTGACATAGAGTGATCTGACGGATCAACTTCTCTTAGATCATAACTAACCTTGATCTGTGGCTTAACACCCGATTGGTCCATGATCTCTATTTAAAGAGCATGGAGGGTCATTGTTTAGTTGATCGATTATGAGAAGCTCATTTGTAACTTTCTTTCTTTGCATAATAAATTGTCTCGTAGAAGCTATTTGGCCGGGGTCGTGGAGTGTTTCCCTCAAGAGGGTTTAAACCAAGTCAAAACATCAGTGTGTTGATCTGTGATCTGTTTGTGTGAAGTGGTTGCTCTTGGTGTGCGGTCCTTTGGTAGTACCTTGTGTACCCGAATAGTCTTTTATTTCAATGGCAATATGCACAGTCTATGCATAAACATTTCAAGTAGCTGATTTAAATAAATGGAGATAAATAATCCTACATATCTGCTCATCCAAACTCACCTCATAACTAAAACTAATCTAACTTATCCATCTAGGACTTCAATGTACAATTACCTTCCTACAGATATCAACCCAGCACTTATTGATCTAGGAATAAAGATGAACTAGATTACTTTTACAAGAAGTTAAATCCTATAATTATCAAACTACAGTATTCAATCTCTACTGAACTGATTCATCTAGAAGCTACTATAACTCAATCACAATCTATCTAATCTAATAAATTGAGGAAAGATACAATAGAAACCAGCAACTAGAAATAAGCTTGAACTCTAATTTTATTAACATTGGAAATCCTAGAAAGAATGAATGACTGAAAGGAATTAAAGTTGATCTTGGCTATAAAAGCTAATCTAACACACCATGCATCAAATAAACTAATCTACACAATCGACTGTCACACCACACAGTTGCAGTTATTCAGGATGCAATCATAAACTACCAGAAAAGAATGCAAGTATCGATCTACTGTTGCAGCTTGCAGTAACACATCCAATGCAATTCCACACCACACAACATAAAGGAAATTAACTACCTACTTAACTCGGCTATCTCTGTGAGGAGGCGGGCCCTAGCATTCTAACAGAGATGCCGTGGACTACAACAAATTAAGAAAAAGAAATATGAATAACTCTGCTCTTTATATTAAATATGGTAATTCATAGTTGCAACTCTCTGTTACAGCCCGTACAAAATGATAATTCGCCAACCCCAGACTCTAAAAGAATTCCCATATTTATACATGCAAAATACAATTCGTGATCCACTAATTTTGTGTAGCAATGAAGATATTTGATATTCATGTTGTGGAGTTATAACAGAACTGTTATAGCCATCTTGAATGAGGTCGTTGGACATGAAGGATGGTTTTACTGTGGCAGTCAATGGATCAACGGATTAACCAACTGGGAGGCATCCTATCTGTTGCAGTAAAGTCTTGTTACATTTCCATGTGGAGAAGCGTGTTGTTTCCTTTTAATGTGAGGAACTGAATTTCAAGAGTAACAATTGGCACCATGTGTGATTCTTTCCCAAGGCTTAGCGGTTGATAAACCTGTGTCTCTTAATGCTTTGATCTTGACTTAGCGAAATCAACACAAGTTAGCATAAATCAAAGGCTAGAATTCATAACCATAACAATCTTAGGCATTAAATAAATGAAGCAACAATGAATTATACCTATCAGGATTCATGATTGATATGGAATAAAGGCATGTATATGGTTTATGTAAATAGGGTGTAACAAAGAAAAATGATGTAATAAGTGTGGTAAAAAAGAGACAATTCCAGGGCACAACATATTCCCCCAACTATCCAATTGCATGTCCTCATGCAACAGCTGACTAGTCCGAATCTGAATATGATCCTCATTCATATTGTGTAGACGAATTGAAGGGAATAGTAGGTTCCTAACCAGCACCCAATATTTCATTAAAAACAACCCAATGTCCCTATCATTGTTTTCTCCTCTGCTTAGCCAGTGTGTAATTATCCCTTTATTGTTTTGATGGCCATCCAATGAGCAGGAATTGAACTCAAGTCTCAACTAGTGAATTCATCATAACAACTTCTTCTTCCATCAATATTGTAGTAGCCCCTGTCTATATTTCAGCTTTGACAATTAATCGTTGGAAATGCTGGTTCTTATGTAACAACATCCCCCTATCCTCAGCAGCTTCAGTTTGTGTTGGAATTCAATATATTTTTCAATAATGTTGGTTCTTATGCAACAACATCTTTCCTTTGTATCTCAATCTCAACATCTTCTATCTGAGTTGTATTTCCAGCAAATTTTTCGAGGACGCTGGTTCTTGTGTAACATCGTCCTGTTTCCCGATTCCTTTTAACCTGCTGAGGTTGATTCAATGTCCTCAAAACAATGAGACTGATCCCAGAAATGGTTCCTATGATTGTTTTACTACTGCATATTTTTGTACCGCTAAGTCCAACACTGTAACTTTATGCCTTGCCAAATTAAATATATCTCCACATTCTAGGCATATCATTTCTTTTCGTCCTTCATTCCCTAGAACGGAAGATAAATTCTCCACCTGGTCTGCAGCCTCCACCAATGTATTCATATGCTTCTTTTCCCACTTCCTGCATGTTTCCTTCCATCTCTCTAATTCTTCGTGAAGAATTTCCACCTCCTCCTTTAACAAATTATTTTCAAAAAGAATATTCTCTATTTGAGGTTCTTCTACAACAGGTTCTTGTGTATGAGTAGGTGATCGAGGTTTTAAGATGGGAATTCCAATATTTACCCTGATCGAGTGAACCACTTCTGTTGTAGTAGCAGTTTCAATTCTTTTCTTTTTCGTTGGGATGGACATCTAGCCCTTGCTCATTATCCCTTCCTTTCTCCTTTGAAACAAGGAAACTATTATAACTTCAGGAATAGGGGAGAAGCCCTCCTCTTTAATTAAAGTTTTTCTTATTTCAGGGGAGGATTCAGTATCCATAAATTCTATGCCTCTTCCTTCCATTGCTTTTGTTTGATGTTCCTCTTCTTCTATTTCAGTTTTAGCTGATCTAGTTTCAGCCTCCTCTATATCTATCTTCTCTTCATCCTTCAATTGAACATCTGGTGTTCCAACCCTCCCCACAACTGAGTGTAAGGAACTCTAGTCCTCATCCACAATTTTTGAAGAAAGTTCACGGGGTACCCCTGGCCGAACCAGCAATTATGCCCATGTCAAATTATGGTGTGCAAGTGCCGGAAGACTAATAGTTTAATTAGCACGTCATTTGTGAGGGATGATAAGGGGTGTTGAGCACCTTTAGCATAGTAATCCATGTGTTGCAGAGATTTAAAAAGATAGTATGGCATATGTAACATCCTCCGATGACATAAATGTGATAGGAGGAAAAATTCATAAATATAAACAACATTGTACCTCCCCTCACATGTGATGTATTTCTTCAAAAAGATTGCGGCTTGGTCCCAAGGACTTGGAAGGGTCTCCAACACTGTTCCTCTGCCCCGTGGTCGAACACTTTCTCCTGCTGTAAGAAAAGCTTCGGTTGCAGTCAAATGATGGCGCTTCCAGTTAAACCAGTGCTGCTCGGTTCTGGGAAATCACATTAGCTCTGCCAAGATTGCCTCTGAAACATCTATCCTTATACCTTGAACCTCTGAATGGGTGAAATTCAGATTTTGAGCAAATTCAAGGGTTGTTTCCTCGTGAAAACCATTCAGATGTTGAAAATAATCTGTCCACCCTGCTTCCTGAAAGATAGCAAAGACTTCTCTATTTTCATACAAATATTTTATTGTTAAAGGCTCATACCTCATAGGGATACTCATACTGCTGAGCTTATGCAAAATATTCTAGCGAGTGCACAAGTTACAGTTTCAAACGTCGAGCTGACTGCATGCAAACACGATTGATGGATAGTTGAAGTTTGAATTGAGCATTTTTGGAAAGGTGGCATAGTTAGTTTTGGAATAAAATATGTGGCAGGATTATCTAACAAGTCGAGTAGAATGGCAGTCATAATCATAAGTATGAGTAACAACTTAAATGTGGTTTTGGTTCATTTGATTGGCTGCAGATAGATGACAGGAATAAATGACAAATATAACCATTATTGCTTGCGACGTTAGCGTATGATTAATCATGATTATAGTTAGAACCCGTACCTTTAAAATTAATGCTCAAGCCGTCATTCTACCATGGTGGTTCTATCTCATAGTCGCATCACTGGTAGAAAACTAAATACGCACGTGCCTTCATAAGTTGGCTATCATTGATTGAATAGATAAGGTATGTCAATGTTGATGTCAATCGATAAGACTGCATGGTGATTGTAGAGCAAGCTAACATGGACTGGAAAAGATAATTCAAAATTGTAGGATTAGTAGAGTCCGGCAAAATATGGCGGAGTCACAGCTGCGTGGAAAAGACAAAATGGTGAAATTTGGCGTAGTCATAGCTACGAAAATTTGCAGAATGGGAAAAAGTAGCAGAGTCATAGCTATGGGAAAAAGGGGAAATGGCGAAATTTGGTGGAGTCACAGTTGCAAAAATTGGCAGAATGGGAAAAAGTAGTGGAGTCACGACTGCGGGAAAAAGGAGAAATGGATGAAAAATAGCAGAGTCATAGCTGCGTGAAAAAGACCAAATGGTGAAATTTGCCGGAGTCACAGTTGTGAAAATTGGCAGAACAGGAAAAAGTAGCGGTGTCACATCTGCGGGAAAAAGGAGAAATGGATGAAAAATAATGGAGTCACAGCTGTGTGAAAAAGGAAAAATGAGAAGGGTATGGAGTTGCAGCTATGCAAAATGGAGTAACAAGTGAATTCTTGGCTGGCTGCTGAAAGCTGACGAATCATCCATCTTCTTCAAGGAGCTTATTCGATCAAGAAAACAAGATAAGGTGCCTGCAATCGTTTGGACTAGTTGCGATCGCTACTCCTCAAATAAATTCCTGTACATAGTTCTTCAAAACAAACCCAATCAAGCGTAAAATAAAAATAAGAGAAAGAAAACAATTTATTTATATACAAATTTATGTATAAAAATTGCAGTTTTATAAATTCACAGGGACCAAGAGAAATCCTTGCCCCGGCGCTAACTAATAATCTGGATCAGCTGCAACATGTGAAATGAAGGCATTCCTTGAGATTGGTTTGTGATACAATTGGAGCCGATGACCATTGGAAAATAATGGTGTCTTGTTTTCATCAATGGCTATCAACCAAACTGTTTCGTTGTCAAACACTCTATCTATCTGGTAAGGACCCAACCAACGTGTACGTAATTTTCCTTTAAAATCCTTTTTAAACCGTGAATCATGCAGCAGAGCCCAGTCTCCCTCACGAAATACTTTCTTCTTTATAAATCTATCGAGCCATTTAGAGCGTTGTTGCTGGATTAAAGCTATATGATGCACTGCGGCTGTGCGCTTCTCATCCAATTCATTAAGCTGATTCAGTCGGTTCCTCTGAGCTTCTAATAAATCAAGGTTTGTTTCTATAGTTGTCCTTAAAGTCTTGATTTCAAATTCAATAGGGAAGACAACATTCTTTTCATACATCAATTCATATGGGAAGAAACCAGTAGTGTTGCGCCATGTAGTATGGTAATCCCATAGTGCCTCTTGAAGTTTCTCGGCCCAATCTTTATGGTGAATCTTCACTGTTTTTGTTAAAATAGCCTCAATAAATTTATTTGTAATTTCCACCTAGCTATTGTCCTATGAATGATATGATGAGGTTATTTTGTGTTGAATATGATACTTCTATAACGGGGATTCTAATTTGTGTGACACCAGCTGTGTTCCTCCATCTGTAATTATTTCTTTGGGTTTTCCAAAACAAGTGAAGATCTCTTCATACAAGAAATCCATTATAGGTTGATTAGTAGCTTTGGCCAACGCCACAGCCTCCACCCATTTGGTCATGTAATATGTGCAAACCAATATATAAGCTTTCTGCTTTGACGGAGGATTGATAGGCCCTACAAAATCTAGAGCCCATCTATCAAAAGGTTCAACAACAAGTTGTGGCTGAAGAGGCATCTCATCTAATCTGCTTGGTTGGCCCATCCTTTGGTAGTTGTCACAGGCCTGAACATACTTTTTCGCATCTCTGAACAATGTAGGCCAAAAAAAACCCATCCTCAAAACGTTATGACCTGTGGGAGGATCCCTAGGCTTCCTTCCTGGTTTCTTTACACATAAATCCCTAACAGTCTTGGCATAAATAAGCACGTCATGGAGGGCTTACAATAGTTGGATTTTGACATACAAATTCTTCAATTATCCTAAGAGATTGAATCGAGGTTGTTCCACTATTTTCTACAGGGCCAATCTTTCAGGATATGGCGGTTCTCTTATCTATTCTGTAGGTTGTGCTTCATTGTGTGTTACTTTTTGAGTTTCAGCAGTTGTTTCAGTAGGAATGTCAGCATCCTCAATGATGGGGATTGTTGAGTTAACCATATTCTCAAAGTGTTCATTCACTCCAGTTTCAGTCACTGGGGATGGAATATCCTTAGTGATGATGGGTTCCACTACCCTTCCTGATCGTAATTGTATGTAATTGCAAGGAATTTGGGAGATGGAATACGTAGGCATGTTGGCAGCCTCAAATTGATGAACTGCTTTATTATTTAGGTTCGGGTTAGGTTGTCCAGGTAGTTGTGGTCACAGTTGTGCATTCATAGGTGCGGCATTGTTTTGGAATTGGAGATGTGGTTGCTGATACGGTTAGTGAGGATATTGTTGAGGAGGGTACTTTTAATATTAAGTCTGGTGATGAGGAAAGTTATTTCCTTGGTACGAATTTCTCCAGTTGGGATTCGAGGGAGCTTACCGGTTCGATTGTTGTGACCATGGTGTCCAAGAGTTAGGATTTTGCATTGGGTTTTGAGATGGATGCCCCTTGTTATTAGAATAATGTGAAGGGAATTTTGTATTCATATTAGTCATACCATTCATATTATTCAAGAAAAATGATGGATCTGGATTCATACCTTGATTCCGAGGCTGCCAAGGTTTCTTCTTATTATATTTTGAGGATTTAATTCAATAGATCTAGGATCTTAACTAAAAGAAAAACATGTACAACGTATCAAGCATAAGAGACAAGAGACAAGAGACACAAAACATTTCACCAGGGAAAACCATGAAGGTGAAAAAACCCGCAACTTCCTTAGAGATAAAATAAGCATCAATACAAGGATCACCATGACAAAACCAAGAGATAGACATCTTCAGTAGCATGCTCCTCCTCCACTTATGCAAATCCTCCTCTTCTCTCACTAATGCGAAGTGAGTGAATGAGACAATGTGTAAAATGAGAGAGACACACTCTCTATTTATATACTAACTTTCACTTGACCTTTACTCAACTAGGTCGGCCCCAAATTAACAACTTAGCATAATCTAACTTTGGTCTGACCCCACTACGGTGGTCTAATAACCCATCAAGTATAAGTTACAACACTTACAATATAACTTGTGACACATGCAAGTACAACTGACGACACTTCCAATCAAAGGAATAATAAATCTCCGTTGGGGATACAATAAAGTACAAATACAATATACAAGTGAATATCTTCCAAAGTTACAAATACATCAATAGTCCCTCTTAACTATGAAGGTATTCTCTTGACACAAGTCATCAATACATATAGGCACAAGTCTTCAATTCTGGAGCTCGATCATCATCACTGGATCACAGAGCATTATCATCATCGTCACTATTGCTTCTATGTCAATCAATCTCCAATCTACTCGTCATAGGAAGCTCTACAGAGCCATCCCTTCTTCATGTTGGATGTAGGCCTAGCCTCCATGTAGGTCTTCATCATCTCTTCAAACAAGCCATCAAGTAGGTACACCTCAGGACTGATTACACTGACTTGGCAAAACCTGCAAGATCTCCTAGGATTGATTATATGCCACTACAAAACTTGCAAGAGCATACTAGGACTAATTATATGCCTCTGCAAAACCTGTGTACCCTACTGGCACATCATCATCTTCAGATCACCTCATAGTCCACGGAGCACAACCCATATGCACATCACACAGCGCTTACACTCACCGGCATGGGAAGACACACCTCAACCATTTGTGAAAGGATCAACACTTATACCTACACCATGGGAAGACACATTTCAACCATGCGAGAATGGCATCACACTTATATCCATAGCCATGGGAAGACACACTTCAACCATGCTAGGAATGGCACAACACTTATATCGCAGCCATGGGAAGACACACTTCAACCATGTTCGAATGGCACAACTCTTATATCGCAGCCATGGGAAGACACACTTCAACCATGCGAGAATGGCATAGCTCTTACATCAACGACCATGGGAAGACACACTTCAACCATGTCGGAATGGCCCTAGCCCTTATATCTGCACCATGGGACGACACACCTACCACCATGTGAGAATGGCTTATGTGCATTTGTGTCTCCAGACTCATCACTTTCCCTTGGAAGGAATCTCAATCTGAAGTACACCAAGCCTCTCTATGAAGTACTCAAACTTCACTCTGGCCAGTTGCTTAGTCAACACATCGGCTATCTGCTCGTCCGTTGCAACATAAAACAACTTCAATGCTCCTCTCTACACCGTATCCCTGACATAATGGAACTTGATCTCAATGTGCTTCGACTTGTCATGGAACACTCGGTTCTCCTACAACTTCACACAACTCTGGTTGTCGTAATACATACAAGTAGCACTCAGTTGGAGATCAAACAAATCAGACAGTAGCTTCCTAAGCCACACTGCCTCACAACTAGTCGAACAAGCTGCAACATACTCTGCTTTGGATGTACTCAGTGCCACATAGGACTGCTTCCTACTAAACTAAGAGATCATACCAGATCCCATACTGAAATAGCACCCCGAAGTGCTCTTCTGATCAATGGAACTGCCTTCCCAATCTGAATAACCATAACCCTCCAGGTTAAACTTTTGATTTGCATCATACTTGAGCCCATAATCAATTGTACCTTCAGGTACCTCAAAATAAGGTGTTCACCACAAGGCAACTATACAGTGAACATGTCTCGGATCTATCAAGTACTGGCTCAAGGTGTTCACCACAAAGCAGATATCTAGTCTCATATTTGTCAGGTACATCAAGGACCCAATCATCTGACGATACACCATGACATCAACCGGATCAGATGAAGCATCACACAGAATCTTCAGTTTTGATGCCATAGGTGTGGCCATGGCCTTGCAGTCCATCACCCTGAACCACTTCAGGATCTCTACTGCATGCTTCCCTTGTCCAAGGAAGATTCCATCTACACTCTGCCACACCTCCATACCTATAAAGTAATGCATCATACCCAAGTCTTTCATCTCGAACTTGACAGCAACCTTCCTCTTCCTGTCGGCAATTAACCTATCCTCACCTGTCACAAACAAGTCATCCACATATAGTAGTAGTATCACTGGATTTCCTTCCTCAACCTTGTAGTAAAGGTTGGAATCTGCTTTACTCTTGGTAAAGCACAAACCAGATAGAAAGTTGTCTATCCTACCATACCAAGTTCTAGGAGCTTGCTTCCAGCCATACAAGGCTTTCTTCAATCTGCACACATATGACTCCATGTCATGTGTCTCAAAATCAAGTGGCTGCTACACATACACTTCCTCTTCGACTACACCATATCCATTTAGTGTATCTTCCACTTCATCACTTGCTTTGTATCTCTCTATGCTACCATCTGCGGCATGCTTGATCTTATAGATCCACTTGGAAGTCATAATAGACCTCCCTTCAGGTCTTGGGACTACATCCCAAACATCATTCTTTATGATCGACTGGTACTCCTCGATCATGGAATTCTTCCATTATTGCATCCTGTATCCTGGGAACTTCATATTCTTCAATATCTTCAATAGATAGATTTCTTTAAACTTCGTTGTTGGAACAAATGTTGTAGTCCTTCTTTTGTAGGTGATTGTGCACGATCTTTCCTACAAGTCAAGTTCAATTGCATGATTAGAAACATCTCATAGTTTTTCAAAAACAAAATCTTACACATAAGTACATATGTCATACAATCATGCAATTATCTTATCCAAAGCTTCAATACAACATTTATCCATATCCCATAACTTTATAGATTCCTTCAATCTCTACCAGAACATTTTTAAGAGTGTGCACAACTCCCAACATTTTAGCAAAGAGGTTTCATTCTAGATAAGTAGCAATGTAATGTTGTATAGTACCATAGGCCACTTACCCATTACTTGCATATTAGTAGTATCTTGTTCATTAATGCAACTGTGCATAATACATATCCTAAATCTAGGAACATAAGTATGTACATGAATGAACTACATCATTTAAGTAGTAAGAAATGATAATTAAATACTTATGTTTGTTTAGTTGTTGGGTGGAATCCCTCTCAATATTTGCTTCTTGGAGTGTGCTCCCTCTTGATCTTTGCTTCCTGGATTATTTGTCCTTGAACTTATATCCATCATGGACCACTATGCATGCTTAAGTGTGCACTAGTTTCATCCTCAAGATCTCATACATAATCATACATCCATTAGTATAATCTCAATACTATCAAAACATTATGATTCTAAATACTCTTAACATCTATGGTCATGATCATTTTGATTTAACACACAGGTAATTTATCACAAGAATTAGTATTCAAGGTTTCAGGGAGGACTTCTATTACTCATGCATATTCTTATTGACCATAGGACTCTTCTGGTTAGTCATATCATCAATCAAAGTAAGAAACATAATATGCATAAACTGTTGATTACTTAAACTTCTAACTTCAAGAATAATCCTAATCAATCATGACAAATGTACTTATATAAGAGATCCTAACACAAGGTAAGATTCTAACTTGATATAGGAAAAACATACCTGGTTATCATGTTTGATAGTTATGTCTAACATACCCAAACAAAGTCTTCTTGTTCTCTTCAATGACTTGTGCTTAGTAACCTGCATAACTCATAAGTTAACCATTGTAGAACCAAAATATACATACCTCGTAAGTAGAGCTTCTATAATGGCTATGGATGATTCTTTCTCTTCATGTCACCATGGCCATATGTTCTTGATCTAGAACTTGATATGTCTTTCTTAATGTACCTTTCATGTTAGCGGACAACATCAACCTCATACAACATCATGGTGCATTAGTACAATCATAAGTGTCATAACCCTAATTAATGAATGTCTACAAGCATTCATATTTTTAATAAGGTGATAAGACAAGTCTAAGATTAATCAAGATTGTACTAATAATATGAAGACAAACACATCATAAACTTAATCATGAACATATTTCACAAACATACCTGTATCTCTTCAAGTCATACCTGTCCGGATTGCCTGTAGTCCTCTTATGTAAGACTTCCCTCTGGAACTGGAACTTCTTCACTTATGCAGGTGTCCAATTCATTCTCTTCTAGGATCAACCCAATCCACTTTGATTTGCTGAGATTAGATCTAGAGTTGGATTAGGGTTTGTCAAAGAAACCCTAAAAATTCAACCTTTGAATTTCAAACTTCTGAATGGATGGAAAGATTTGGCTTGCTGAGCTGATCAAGCTGGTATACTTCAATTTTGAAAGATGCAAAATTTGACCCCTCAAAATTGCCTTTGAAACTTCTGGATTCACTGGACAGGACCCCGAACTAGGGTCTGATAAAGCCTTCCCTTCTGCCCAACCAAAAAGTTTGATCCAAAGCTCTAAGCTTTGATTTTTCTGAGGAGCTTCCAGCCGTGGTCACAGACTTAAAAAATTCCAACTTTTATAGAAGCCCTAATTTTCCATCGTTCCGATCAAAGTCCCAAACTAGGGTTTGATCAAGCCCAGCCTTCTGCCCAACAAAAAATTTCGATCTTGGTCTCTAAATTTTGATTTTTATGAGGAGCATTCAGCCATGGTCTCCGATTCCAAAAATTCCAACTTTTTCCGAAGCCCTAAATTCCCGCAGCAGTGATAAGCCAAGAATGAAGGTGCTCAGAATTTAATTATGTTTTGACATAAATATGCACCTTATTGTTTCTGGTCCATTTCTGAAATTACGAATCCAAAGGGTCTGAAACTTTGGTCGGTCATAGCCTGACCTTTCTTCTTTCCAACCCCACACGTCTGACCTGAATTGGATTCTCTGAGAGAGAGTTATGCCAAGTGTCAGAACATAACCTGTTTATGGGATAAAACATGAGAGTGAACTTGTACAGAGTGCCATGTGTCACACGTTCCTTTTCAGCCTATGAAAAACTTACCTGAGAAACTAAAGTCTGTTCTCTTACTGTCACTTTTTATGAAATTTCATTTCTATCTTCCTATCCCAAGTTGTGACCTTTTTTCCTAGGTCACCTATTTATGACTAAGATCTGGAAGAGGCAGAAACCCTAGATTGTACTGATCATAAAACACAAAGTACAACAAATTAGATGCTGTGCTTCGAAAAAAAGATACATGGGGATGTCATATATGACCTGTAAACGTTTTAGGTCCTGAACCTTTTCCAAAATGGATTTATAGTGAAAGTTCTACGATGACTGGTTTTTTCTATATCAAGCCCTAGCTTGCAATTTGTCGCAAGTGCAACAAGTCTCATAAATGCCATATCATGCCTTCCTTCAGGATAGCTCTGATACCATGTTATATTTTGAGCATTTAATTCAATATATCTAGGATATTAACTGAAAGAACAACATGTACAACATATCAAGCATAAGAGACAAGAGACAAGAGACACAAAACATTTCACCAGGGAAAACCAAGAAGGTGAAAAACCCCGCAACTTCCTCAGAGTTAGAATAAGCATCAATACAAGGATCACCATGATCAAACCCAAGAGATAGACATATTTAGTAGCATGCTACTCCTCCACTTGTGTGCATCCTCCTCTTCTCTCACTAATGCGAAGTGAGTGAATGAGACAATGTGTAAACTGAGAGAGACACACTCTCTATTTATATACTAACTTTCACTTGACCTTTACTCAACTAGGTCGGCCCCAGCTTAACAAATTAACATAAACTAACTCTGGGCCGACCCCATTAGGATGGTCTAATAACCCATCAAGTATAAGTTACAACACTTACAATATAACTTGCGACACATGCAAGTACAACTGACAACACTTCCAATCGGAGGAATAATACATCTCCGTTGGGGATACAATAAAGTACAAATACAATATACAAGTGAATATCTTCCGAAGTTACAAATACATCAACACGTATGTGCAATAAAGTAAGCATGTTCCACATCTGAAGCGGATGCCCGCATGACTTCTTTGACTTTTGGTAATGAAGGACATTCCTTGGTATCATGCTCCAATTCACATATCCTACATCTCTCTGCCTTGTCCAGCGGGCATTCTTTCAGTGGGTGCTTTTTTCTGCATTTAGGACAAAATACGCCAAGTATAAGATCTTCTACTGCTTCCCTCTATTTTTCTCTCAAAACATCTAACTTTGAGGAAATGGAGCTCATCATATATGTTTTAAAATTCTCCAGTAAGTTTCCTATTTCTGCTCGAGTGTCTCCTCCACTAGCTGACTTCTGTGTCCTAGTGAAGACATCCTGATATCGATCTTTGTCCCATTTGTTAGTTCTAGAGGATCCCCTTGAATAACTTCGACATAATTCAACGATATTCTCAAAAGGTTCCTTTGAGATATCCCCTTTCCCCAACAAATTCAAGATATCAAGGCAATCTTCTCTAATTCCCCGCAGCAAGATAATCTTGAGTACATCTTTTCCAATCATAGTGTGGCCAGACCTCTGTAAATTACACAACAATCTTTCAACAAAATATTCCAAGCTCGCCTCTTCCTTCTCAACCATTTTAAATAACTCTTCCTTTCTATCTCTGGTTCTACACTATTCTTGATATTTAGAAAGAAAGTTTTGTTTCATTTGATCCCAAGTAGTAATGGTCTCACGACGTAGACTCATGAACCAACGCAGAGCATTTCCTTTCAAGGTGGCTGGGAATATTTTCAGCTTCTAAGCACTGGAGGTATAGTCATAATTGCGACAAGGGATGTCGAACTCAAAAATAAATTCATCAGGATCTTCAGAGGACTTACGATGGAAATTTGGGAGAACTGATGGTGAAATATTTTTCATTGGAGCTACCCCTGGTGTCTGGAGGATAGGGAATTCAAGTGTGACCACAGTGTCACCAGGCTGATTATATTCCACCTCCTCTTCATGGTTATCCTAGCGTTCATTCTCTCCTTCATGTTCTCTATTAGCCATGCTGGTTCAAAATTCAATGGATTTCTTTATTCTTTCTTCCTCTACGTTTGCTTCTTCTACGTTCCTCTTTTCTTCTTCTCGCCTTCTCTCTTCCTCTGCGTCTCGGCGAGTCTCCAACCACACTTCTTTAGTAAATTTGGTTTCATTAATATGATAGATATCCTCTCTATCTGGTGCACCCACAATGCTTCCCTTGTATTCAAAAGGTTTCTTCTCTCCAATGGGGGTATAGGGTCCCGTTGCGTTCTCCACGGTTGAAGCCGAATTCTCAAGATTGGGAGGAATAAAATTTCCTCTTCCTATAGACGTTCACGGTAGTCTGGTAGAAGAATCAGCTCTAGCGATTATATCGTCGATAAATGTTTGTCTTCCCAGACCCGTGTTATGGCCTCGACCTCTTCCACCTGCAATGTTAGTATTCGGATGGGGTTCCCGATTTGTTTTTCTTGTATTCATGCATGCTTCAAATAATCAAAACTAAAATTAAATCAAAGAAATCAACTACTATCTATGCCTATAAATTACCATCCCCATCAACGACGCCAAATTGTTGGTCACTCTATATGCTAATTAATTACAACTAACACAGAGGAGGCTCAATATAAATTGTCAACCCAGGGAGGTCTTTTATTTCAATGGCAATACGCACAGTCTATGCATAAACATTTCAAGTAGCTGATTTAAATAAATCGAGATAAATAATCCTACCTATCTGCTCAGCCAAACTCACCTCATAACTAAAACTAATATAACTTATCCATCTAGGAATTCAAAGTACAATTACCTTCCTACATATATCAACCCAATAGTTACTGATCTAGGAATAAAGATGAGCTAGATTACTTTTGCAAGAAGTTAAATCCTATAATTATCAAACTACAGTATTCAATCTCTACTGAACCGATTCATCTAGAAACTACTGTAACTGAATCACATTATGTCTAATCTAATAAATTCAAGAAATATACAGTAACAACCAGAAACTAGAAATAAGCTTGAACTCTAATTTGATCAATATTGGAAATCCTAGAAAGAATGAATGACTAAAAGGAATTAAAGCTGAGATTGGCTATAACAGCTAATCTAATACACCATGCATCAAATAAACTAACCTACATAGTCGACTGTCACACCACACAGTTGCAACTATTCAGGATGCAATCATAAACTACCAGAAAAGAATGCAAGTATCGGGCTACTGTTGCAGCTTCAGTAACACATCTAATGCAATTTGACACCACACAACATAAAGGAAATTAACTACCTACTTAACTCGGCTATCTCTGTGAAAAGGCGGTCCCTGGCCTTCTAACAAAGATGTTGTGTACTACCACAAATTAAGATACATAAATATTAAGAACTCTGCTCCTTATATTAAAGATGGTAATTCATAGTCTCAACTCTCTGTTACAGCCCGTACAAAATGATAATTGACCAACCCCAGACTCTGAAAGCCTTCCCATATTTATACATGCAAAATACAATTCTTGATCCACTAATTTCGTGCAGCAATGAAGATCTATGATCTTGATATTGCTGTGGAGTTACAACAGAACTGTTACAGCAGTTCTGAATGAGGCCATTGGACATGAAGGATGTTGTTACTTTGGCATTCAATGGATCAACGGATTAACTGACTGGGAGGCGTCCTGTCTGTTGCAACAATGCTGTGTTGCAGCGAAGTCCTATTACAGTTCCCTTTTAATGTGAGGAACTGAATCTGAAAAGTAACAGCTGGCACCACGTGTGATTCTTTCCCAAGGATTAGCGGCTGATACACCTCTGTCTCTTAATGCTTTGATATTGACTTAGCGAAATCAACACAAGTTAGCATAAATTAAAGGCTAGAATTCGTAACCATAACAATCTTAGGCATTAAATAAATGAAGCAATAATGAATTATACCTATTAGGATTCATGATTGATCTGGAAGAAAGGCATATATATGGTTTATGGAAATAGGGTGTAACAGGGAAAAATGATGTAATAAGTGTGGTAAAAATGGGGCAATTCCAAGGCCCAATAGCATTACTATACCTACCAAAGTTTTTCTTGGAAATGCATTAGTTGCATATCTAGTATTTGTCTAAAGTGTAATAAAAGTTGTACATGTTCCATTTATTATGTTGATTGTTGTGATTTTATTTATTATTCCATGCTATCTAAATGGGAAAGGTGAGAATCGACCAAAAGGTACCAAATATACAACCCAATTGTTAGGCATATCGAGATAATTCTGAAGGAAAATAAATCTGTAGATTTATACCATTTAAGAAAGTTTGTAACCATATTCATTACTCAATAAACTCTAGAGGAAGGGTGTGAGGAGATGCTCCAAAAGAATTCATTGGAGAGAGGAGTGATTCTGGAGCACATAGTCAACTTGTAGTCATTGATGAAGGTTCACGTGCAAGATATATATAATTCCTTTTATCTTCTCTCTCCTTTTCACTGATCCATTTAAAGGCATGATTCTAGGTGTACTTCTATTTTTTTTTACCTCCAATTTTTCTTTGTTCTTTGAGACTGAAATTTGAAGGAAAATATTTAGGGCACTATTGAGACTTTCTGGACTGCACAAAATAATTTCATGAAGGAAAAAAATTTTAGTAGAAAATGAGAATTGTTTTATTAGAGAATAGTTGGGTTGGTACGAAAATATCCCATGCTGATAAGATGAATCAACATGTTTTAAGTTTCTGTGAAGAGTGTGAATGTTGTTTCTAGTACTCCATGTGAAGGTACTCACCACAATCGATAAGCGGCCAATAAGATCAAAAGGTTATCTATTTCGATTTGAATCATTGCATGATGTGAGACTAGGAAACTATTTCATCTACAACAAAATTTGATATCTAGAAAGCAGATTTGCTAAGTGAATAACATTAATTTTATTTGAGGTATTGAATAACACAGTGAGTTTTGCTTTGGAAATTGTGAAAAAATAGATACAACCTATTTTTGGTGGGAGTGGGGACTGATCTAGATTAATGATGACCCAAAAGAGTATAGATGATTATGATCAACATTTAAAACATCAAAATTTAGAGGAGAATGGAAACCTGGTCACACACAATGTCGACTGAAGAGGTAACTGTTGTCTATTATTTTGGGCTATAGAAAGATTGACGAAAACAATGTTTTTTTTAATCGGGAATTTAACAAAGTCTTGTTGAGTCAAATATAAATTGAGAACAAAGTTGGGTCATTGTCAAGTTTTTTTACATTAGATCCAAACTCAAGTCCATGGAATGCAACAATATGTAGCAAAAGACAAATTAAAGTAAATATGTCAATCATTTCTTAGGTAGGTTAAATTCATCCAAGAAAATGAAGGTTTAATTGTGTTGAATTGGTTGTATCTCATTGAAAAGAAGATAAAGGTAATGCACATGATCAATGTTACCTGACACTTGAATTTTAAACTTATGATGAATTCTTACGATGTCTTTAAAAAAGAGATTATGGCATTCCATTGAAATAGATTCTTGGAAGTATGGGTGGAAGAAAATTTAGATTGTCATTGTAGTGACATTTAGTTTTGGCCAAATATTGTCACACATTTGAGTCTATGTTGCAACTCACCATTTTGACACTAGATAATTTTTATTTTGAGTACCAGGCATAATGAAGACATGAAGAAGTATGCAAAAGAAAAAATCATGGTGAAGTGCAGCAAGAAATGAAGTTTAATAGAGATGATGTAGTGAAAGAAAAATAAAGCAAAGAAGAGGATGAAAGAAGAAGAGAAGGATGTGAGAAGAATAAAGATGAATTGTTAAAAACAACGAAGGAAAATTCTAGATGAAGAAGCAAAGAAAAGGTGATGGATAGTGATGAGATAATGATGGTCCTAGTTTATAATTGGGCATATGTAATGGGATTGTAATATTTTGGGGCATATCATTGATAACATGCAATAATGTTAACATCATGTTTTAGTAAAGCATTTAGAATTCTTGTTGTAAATAAATGGATGTAATTGAGCATATGTGTTGCAACTCATAAGGGATGTATGATCGATTTTACTTGACAACCTAGAGTTTTTGGTCCAAGTAATTGTAAAGCTTAGCCATAGGCAAGTTGATTTACCAAGGTGTTTTGTAAGCCCTATTGATTCATGCCTATATGTATTAGAGTGGTAGAACATGTAATATTTTAGCATGTATCCCTCTTATGCATAGACAGGATATGCAACAAGTTGTGGAATGAACCACTTGGGTAGGCTCAGAGGTGGCAGGTGCAATCATATGCTAGCTTGATGTGGAACCAAAGAAGTTGAATATTCATGGTGCTCTAAAAGCCACTTTGTAGTGCAAGTTTCATGGTAACATGAAACCACTTGTCATGACATATGGAAGTTAGTGGTCAAGTAAAAATCACATGGTGTGGTGTATGGATTATGGTAAGAAAAAGCCACTTAATGATGAGTGGAAGCACATAAAATGATGTAGCATGTTGAAAACAGCAAGATGACGAAACTAGCCATATGAAGACAAAAGTTAAAGTTGAGAACATGATTCAAATGAAGACCAATACAACAAATAAAAGAAGATTGGACAAGAAGATAAACATTAAGGGAGAGTGTTAGAGATAATGTGTATCTTGAATATAACTAGTATCTCATAAATTGATTAGGAGGTTTTTAGATAGTTGGGTGTGAGAGATATTTTATCCAACTAAGTATCCTAGTTTGGTGAGTGGTTAAGATATTCTCTTAGTTGATTTATTGTGTGTTTTTTTCCAGCGAATGATTTATTGTGTGTTTATATTAAGCTAGATCTTGATGTATAAATATGTAATATTGTTTGATGTTTCATAAATCATTAAGCACAATTTTTTATATGTGTAAAAAAATATTTATTGTCCTATTTCTTTAACATATAGACCTAATTTTAAGATTTGCAGACAATATTAATGATTCATAGAGTCTAAAATCATAACTTTAATTCATAACCTATGTTTTTTATGCACAAAATATATGTCTAAGATTTGAATCATTGTACAAACTATGAAGAGGAAATATTTCCCTTGGGATAAAATGGGTCAAATTTGAGGGCATGAAAAGATGGTTATATAAAAAATATTATTATAGGACAAGACTAGATTTTAGGATACGAATCAAATATCTAACTCTCTAACCCTCAAATATTTTAGTGTGTATCCCTCTTATGCATAGAGAGGATGTGACAACAAGTTGTGGAATGAACCACTTGGGTAGGTGCACTTGTATGCTAGATTGATGTGGAACCAAAGAGGATGAATATTCATGGTGCTCTAAAAACCATTTTGTAGTGCAAGGTTCATGGTAACATGAAACCACTTGTGATGACATATGGAAGTTTGTGGTCAACTAGAAATCACTTGGTGTGATGTATGGATTATGGTAAGACAAAACCACTTGATTATGAGGGGAAGCACACAAAATGATGTAACACATTGAAAACAAGAAGAAGACATTGCATCGAAATGAAAACTAGCCACATGAAGACAAAATATAAAGATGAGGACATGATTCAAATGAAGGGCAAGAGAATAAAAACGAGCAAATAAAAGAATATTGGACAAGAAGATAAATATTAAGGGGGAGTGTTAGAGATAATGTTTATCTTGAATATAACTAGCATCTCATATTGATTAGGAAGCTTTAAGATAGTTGGGTGTAAGAGATATTTTATCCAATTAAGTGTCTTTATTTGGTGAGTTGTTAAGATATTCTCTCATATGATTGATTGTGTGGCTATAATAGTGTGTCTATCTTAAGCTAAAGGTTGTTGTATAAATCTACAATATTGTTTGATGTTAATAAATCATTAAACACAATTTTTGGTATGTGTTGAAATATGTATATTATCCCATTTCGTCAACATATAGACCTAATTTTGATAACTGCACACAATAATAATGTTTCATAGAGTCTAAAATCATAAATTTAATTCATAAACTATGTTTTTTATGCATAAAATATATGTATAAGATTTGAATCATTATACAAACTATGAAGAGGAAATAATTCACCTCGGATAAAATGGGTCAAATTTGAGGGATGCAAAAATAGTTATATAAAAACGTATTATTATAGGCCAAGACTAGATTTGAGGATTTTTTTTTCCAAAGAAAAAATTGGATTCATTGATCTTAAAGAGAAAAATACATTCCACGAGTGCTGAATAAGCATGATGATGTGCAAAACGAAATTCAGAGTTTGAATCTCCAAAAGTATTTTTTTTTTAACTTTCACATTGCATAAAGTACTATAAAATCTGTTCTTAACTATGAAGTTGATCACTAATCAAAAGAGAAAGTACTGTAAGAAACTTTTAATTAAAAGAGTTTAAAGTTATCAAGCTTATATCCTGAATAGCCTGCCGATAAGTAATAATCTTGCAATCTCCTTCATCCATGAGTAATCCAGCTTTTGAAAGAATGTCATCTTGTTTTTCTTGATCTCTGTAAACATGAGAAAATGTTACCTTATTGAATAAAGTAACCTGATGTTCCACATTGCTGCCAAGGTTCTGAAGAGAATGACTGTTGAATCTATGAACCTTGTTCATATATTTAATCCAGATCTCAAAATCCCCATATACTTTAAGGTTTTCCACCTTCTTCTCTTTAGCAAGTAGAAGTAGTGTTTGTAGAGCAAGACCTTCCACTTGATTGTTGGATCCAATCCCTCCATTCGCTTGAAAACTATAATGTTCGGATATCCACATCATCTTTTTCAGGATCTTGCATGCAATTAGGGTTTGCATGTAGAATCTAGGGTTTGCATGCACCGGCATGCACTGGCATGCATCCCAGTCACCAGTTTGATGCCTCCAACACCTTATCCACTTCATTCTAGCACCCGGGAGCCACCTACCACAGAGTTTTAGCCCTCCTAAGCTGAAAGGCACCCACTTCTCACCTAGTACCAGAGAAGGGCGCACTTGTTCACCTACCACTGCAGTTCCAGTTCAGTTACATTCAGTTAGCTCCGATTCTCCCTGATTTGAGGCTAGTTTCACTCCCGACTGACTGTATCACTTCTGTTGGACCTCCAGTTCGATTAGGTGACTTGTTCTGACTTCAGTTAGCCTCCCATGCGCCCCCACTGAGCCTCCAGATCCTAAATCAGTGCTACACACTTCAGTTACACTTATTACACTCAGTGAGACTCAGATTGACACCTGGATGACTGGTTGTTGTGCATTGATGAGCACCACCGATTGATTGATGAGGACTCCTAGTTAGAGTCAAGCTACTCTATTCAGTTATTCGAATGACCTCCTTAGGAAATTCGAATTGCTCTGTCATTGTGACAGTTTGTATTGTAATTCATTCACCCTTTCTGGGATAGAGAGCACTGCTGCATGTTTTGCACAGTTTTGCACCATATTTTCTATGTTCATCTGTTGTGATTGATTTACTTGTTCATTAGATCTGCTGTGACTAATTTTACATGATATCAGAGCCATTGCAGGGACAAGATCTCTTTTCTACAGGTGTTTATACAAGAAGATTTGACTGAATTGCTAAAAATTGCAAAAAGTTTGGCATGAGATATCTCAAGGGCATTCGCTCCTGTGCATGCAAAGCTTGAAAAATATTCCAATACCACTCCAGAAGCTTGAGTTACCACATAATTCCTGGATCTGATACATTGGACCTATTCAACATTGCTTGAAATCCAATCCCAGGTGTGATGCAACTCTCAAAGGGTGGATTGTTCGACCTTATTGTGGTTGTTTTTATGTGATTTGCAGGTTTATTGTCTCCTTCAATTGCACTCGCTACATTGTGCATGCAAGCTTCCCTACAGCAATTGCATTCGCTATCTTGTGCATGCAAGCCTATTCTACATCAGTTTGACTCGCTCCTAGCAATGGAATACTCTTCTTCAAAGCCTATCCTCACCCCATTCAATTATTTTGATTGGAAAGATGATATGGAGATCATATTACGTTCAAAAGGTTACTACCGAGTCACTCTTGGTCTTGAATTGGAGCCAAACAATGTGTCAGATCGAACCAAACACTACAACAAGCTTGATGAAGCTTATGGTCTTCTTTGTCTCTCCATCTGCAAGGATCTTCACTTCCATCTCAGCGGATTGAAGAATCCAAAAGCCATATGGGAGCAACTTGAAACACTATTCGGCAAGCAGGATGAGCTTAGGGCTTTTCAATTAGAGAATGAATTGATTGGCCTTAATCCTGACAATTTCGAGACCATCAATGAATTCTTCACAAAATTCAAGAACTTGAACTTGCAATTGAAGAACAGTGGTGTTATCAAAGAGGATAAACAGTTGATCCTCTCCATTCTAAGCAAGCTTGGGAAAGATTATTCGGTATTTGTCTCTACTTTCAATTCCGGTCGGCTAACTACCCCGAATTGGAAGATGCCTACCTTGAATGCCTTCATTGAGTCCGTTACAAAAGAGCATGACAAGTTGATTCAAATGGGGTCCATAAGCTCCAATGATTCAGCCCTATTTGTTCAAGGACCCAAGATCTCGAATGGTAAAGGAAAGCAAAAGAAGGAGAAGCCCAAATTCGAGCCTCACAAGCAAAAAGACAAAGGCAAGCAAACGGATGCACCATCCAGTTCGAAATCCAAGCAAAAGGGCAAAGAAGGTAACCAAAAATCTAAATGTACTTATTGTAACCGTGGCTTTCATCCCGAAAGTTCATGTATGAATAATAATATAGATCAAATGGCCCTCCTTTTGGAAAAGAACAACATAACCCTTCCTGACGGTGCAAGGAAGAAGGATCGGAATGATGATCATGAAAGAGGACAAGCACTCATGGCAACGGTTTCGAAGCCCACTACTCTCTTGATAGATTCGGGTGCATCAAATCATATGGCTGCAAATATTGATTCTTTTTCCTCATTCGATCCAAACAGCTCCATCCCCATCCATTTGGGAGATGAATCAAAAATTTCTTCAAAGGGCAAAGGTACGATTCATGTAGAACATGGAAGCTTTCAGAATGTTCTCTATGTGCCTTCCTTAGCTTCGAATCTCCTTTCTGTGTATCAAATGACACATACTGGTGAACCAAAGCAAGTCACATTCAGACCTAATACAGTTGAAATTTCTGATATCAAAAGTGGAAGACTAGTTGCGGTTGGAAAGGCAAACCACACTGCAAAATGTTATGAGTTTTCGCACTTTATTCCGCTTGCAAAGCCCACTGCTCTTCGCACACATGGTAATGAGGTTAGTAGGCTTTGGCATGAATGATTTGGACATCTAAATTATAAGTATTTGCTGCTGCTATCAAATAAATCCATGGTAGATGGGCTTCCACAACTCCGTTCCTCGAAGGGAATATGCACTGGTTGCATTATTGGGAAGCACCCCGAGCACAGATTCGACCGCGACAAGGCTAGAAGAGCCTCTACTATTTTGGGATTGATCCATTCTAATATCAGTGGTCCGCTGCCCCATATGTCATTAAATGGTTCAAGGTATGTTTTGACATTTATTGACGATTTTTCCCGCTTTACATGGGTATTCTTTCTCAAAAACAAGTCAGAAGTGCTTGGAAAATTCAAGGATTTTAAGGCTTCTGTTGAGACCACCACTGAGAGCAAGATCAAAGCTCTTATATCTGATAATGGTGGGGAATATATCAAGTCCGAGTTGCTGCAACTTTGTGCCCAAAGCGGAATTAAGATCCAACATACAGTTCCCTACACACCCCAGCAGAACGGTGTAGCGGAAAGGAAAAATCGGTCACTGAAAGAGATGGCTACATGCATGATTGAATCGAAAGGTTTGGCTGCAAATCTTTGGGATGAAGCAATCAATGTTGCTGCATATATACAGAACCGTGTTCCACATTCATCCGTGAAAGGTATGACTCCTTTCGAAGCATTCTTTGGTCACAAACCGGATGTGTCAAATTTGAGAGTTTTTGGCTCTACTGCATGGGCTAGAATCCCTTCTGAGAAGAGACGAGCTTTGGATCCACAAAGTATCGAGTGCATATTCATAGGATATGGGGAAGAATCAAAAGCATATAAACTCATGGATATCAGATCTAAAAAGATATTCATAGAGCGCAGTGTGCAGTTTGAAGAACCGCTTCAAGAATTGCAACTAGTCGAGGAAAAGACTGCCGATTCACCGCCTTCACCAGAAGAAGATCTGAGCAGCGATAATGAAGGTATGAGTTATGATATTTCTGATATTGTAGCAGCATATGATGATCATGACATATCAGGTTCGGAATCCGATCATTATGATCCTCCTCAGTTACCAAAGTGGGCCCAAAACACTCTAAATTCTGTTGGTTCGAATCTTTGAAATCCTGCTGATCCGAGACAAACAAGAGGAGACTTTCAAAGAGCAGGTATGGCTCTTTCTATTGCTGATCCATTTCTTCCTGAGATTTGTTATTTGATGGCTGGTTCAGATCCTACATCATACTATTCATCCCATCGAGATCCGAGATGGAAAAGTGCCATGGACGAAGAGTACAATTCTCTTCAAAAGAACAATACATGGGAGCTAGTTTCTCTTCCACCTGGAAGAAAATTAGTGAAGTGTAAATGGGTCTACCGTACTAAAGTTGCTGCTGATGGCACTATCAGAAAATATAAAGCAAGGTTGGTGGCAAAAGGTTTTTCCCAAGTCCAAGGAGTGGACTACACAGAGACCTTTGCACCGGTTGCAAAGATGGATTCCATCCGCCTTGTTTTAGCTATTGTCGCATCCAAGCACTGGGAAGTGCACCACATGGATGTGAAGAGTGAATTTTTACATGGAGACCTTGATGAAGAGGTCTATATGCAGCAGCCAGAGGGTTATACATCAGATCCATCATTGGTTTGTAGATTGAAGAAATCTTTGTACGGGTTAAAATAGACCCCAAGAGCTTGGTACGCAAAGATGGACTCCTTCCTTCTTTCTCAGAATTTCCAAAGATGCAAATCTGATCCGAATGTGTATCTTCAGCAAGTTAAAGGTAATTTGTTGGTTATTGTACTTTATGTTGATGATCTGCTTATTACTGGTAGCACACTTACTTCAATAAACAAGCTAAAATCTGCCTTAAATCTAGCTTTTGACATGAGCGATTTGGGCTTGCTGAGTCACTTTTTGGGCTTGGAGATAGCTCAAAATTTTGATGGGATCACTATATATCAGCAAAAATATGCTTCCGACCTGTTATTGAAGTTTAATATGGCTGAATGTAAGGCATCCCCGTTCCCATTCCTCTCAGGAATCAGTCTTGAGGAGGGAGATTCCACACCGCTTGCAGATTGCAGTATGTATCGACAGTTGATTGGTTCACTACTTTATTTGACACACTCACGACCTGATATCTCATATGCCGTGAGTGCCGTGTCAAGATATATGCAGCAGCCACATGAGCTTCATTGGCGAGCAGCCAAGCGGATCTTGCAGTATGTGCAAGGTACGAGACAGTTTGGCATACATTATGCTGCAGATTCTGAGCTAGATTTCATTGGTTTTACTGATTCAGATTGGGTAGGTGATAGCATTGATCAGAATTCCACTTCCGGTTATGTTTTCATGATTGGTCATGGTGCTATTTGCTGGTCTAGCAAAAAGAAAGCAGCCATTGTACTTTCTTCAGCAGAGGCAGAGTATCGAGGGGCAGTCAATGCCTGCATTCAGGCAGTTTGGTTGCAGGGTATTCTTTCCGAGTTTGGTTTTGGTGGCACTACTTCGACTGTCTTATTTTGTGACAATCAAAGTGCTATCAAGATCTCCATAGATCCAGTTCAATGGCAGAGGACCAAACACATTGAGATTCATATGCATTACATTCGACGGTTGGTGCATGACCGCACCATCATTCTGCAATATTGCCCTACTGATGAGCAAATTGTAGACATCTTCACCAAGAGCTTCACTGAGAAGAAGTTCTCTTACCTCCGTTCACTGTTGGGGGTGAGTTCCATCATGGTGGAGACAGATTGATTCATTATTATGCTTTAGCTTGAGGGGGGGCTTTCTTCCCACTGGGTTTTCCCTCTTTCCTCACTTAGTTATTTTCAACATTTTTTTTTGGATTATTGTATTGGGGTGACCTTTGGTCTTAGTTACCAGGGCCCCACATTATTTTTGTTGGCACATCATAGTCTAGCTTGAGGGGGGGTGTTCGGATATCCACATCATCTTTTTCAGGATCTTGCATGCAATTAGGGTTTGCATGCAGAATCTAGGGTTTGCATGCACCGGCATGCACTAGCATGCATCCCAGTCACCAGTTTGATGCCTCCAGCACCTTATCCACTTCATTCTAGCACCCGGGAGCCACCTACCACAGAGTTTTAGCCCTCCTAAGCTTAAAGGCGCCCACTTCTCACCTACTGCCAGAGAAGGGCGCACTTGTTCACCTACCACTGTAGTGCCACTTCATTTACATTCAGTTAGCTCCGATTCTCCCTTATTTGAGGCTAGTTTCACTCCCGATAGACTGTATCACTTCCGTTGGACCTCCAGTTCGATTAGGTGACTTGTTCTGACTTCAGTTAGCCTCCCATGCGCCCCCACTGAGCCTCCAGATCCTAAATCAGTGCTACACACTTCAGTTACACTTATTACACTCAGTTAGACTCAGATTGACACCTGGATGACTGGTTGTTGTGCATTGATGAGCACCACCGATTGATTGATGAGGACTCCTAGTTAGAGTCAAGCTACTCTATTCAGTTATTCGAATGACCTCCTTAGGCAATTCGAATTGCTCTATCATTGTGACAATTTGTATTGTAATTCATTCACCCTTTCTGGGATAGAGAGCACTGCTGCATGTTTTGCACAGTTTTGCACCATATTTTCTATGTTCATCTGTTGTGATTGATTTACTTGTTCATTAGATCTGCTATGACTAATTTTACATATAAGACTCTGTCTCTGATAGCCTCAGAATGCCACCCAAACAACAACAGTTGTTAGTACAGGCTCCATCGAAAAAACCCACAATGTCCCCCACTTCAAATTTCATAGCTTTAGGAAATCTATCCTGAACGTTTTTCTCCTGTCCCTAAAATAATTTATAAATTGAGAGAATTTGGGACATTACGTAAAAAATAGGCAGGTTAATATCTTCAAATATAGAATAATTGCGGGCTATCCACACATACCATGAAACTAAGAATGCCAAACATCTTAATCTTTTCAAATTAGGGTCTTCAAACCAAGGCTTCAAAAATATTTTGAAGGATTCACCTTCTGCCACCTGAACAAATTGAAGTTTCTTTCGTAGGCCATCCCATACCTGATGTATAAATGGACAGCAAAGAAATAGATGACATGCGTCCTCATCAGCCATTCTACATAAGCTGCATATGCCGAGTCCTTCTTTGAATCTTCTGTTTAAAATATCCCAGGTAAGAACCTTGCCCTTAAGAATAAGCCAAATTAAAATCTTACTTTTGTGGGTATCCCTAGCGGACAAGATCTTCTTCCACCACCAAGGATTTTCTAGAATCCGATGACTCCACAGCAAAGTATATTCTGTCCTCACTAAGAAATTTCCTTCATCCTCACTTCCCTGCCACTGAATGGCATTAGGTTCATTTCTCAATAGTATAAAACCTTTTGATAGCTCAGAGATCCATATATTCCAACTCTCGATCCATCTCATAGGTAACTGTAAGAAAGATGTTGTTTTCCAATGCTGAATAAAATGTAAACTCCCATCCGTAATATCTGCCAATACTACAATGCCCCTATCGCCTAAATGTGTAATTATTTTGTGTGGTATTCGTGGCAATTGTTTAACTCCCTTGTATTTGTCTAGGCCGATGCATGCCTCAAGACCATTTCCCACCTCGCATACCAACTGATCCCCAATAACATGGAAAACTGCTATAATATTTTTCCAAAACAGGGATCCTCCACGACCCATTTGTTAGTATGACATATCCAATTAATCAATGGTCTATTATCCATATACTTGAATCTAAGGATGGCCTGCCATTTCCCATTCTTAGTGACCAGCTGCCAAACTATCTTAGAAGCCAATGCCTTACTGAAAGTTGAAAGATCTTTTACTCCCCACCCCCCTGCCTCCTTGGTTTTAGAAAGTGACTCCCAAGACGTCCAATGCAAGCCTCTATCATCTTTATCCAGCCACATAAATCTGAAAATAATCTTTCTAAGTGCATGCATTACCCCCTGGGGAACTTTACCCAAAATCAACCAATAAATAGGAATGGCACTCAGCACGCTCTTTATGAGCACTGTTTTCCCACCCTTTGAAAGGTAACGGTTACACCAGAACTGTATTCTGCATTCCACCTTAGCTATTAACTAATCCCAAACATTCTTATAGTAACAATTTGGTTTAAGGTGAAAGCCCAGGTACACAAAGCCATCGGCTAACATATTTATATCCATCGACATAATCCCCAGAAAACCTGCCAACTCTTCATTACTTAGTTCATTATAATAAAATGCATATTTTCCAAAGTTGACGAGCATACTTGTAGCTTTTCTAAATAACCAGAACAAGTCTTTGATACCATGCGCCTCCACAACCGAGTTTCCCACAAAAAAATAGCGTCGTCCACAAAGAAAATATGATTCAATGTAGTTTCTCCAAAGCTGATACCCTCCATTATATTGTTATCCACACCCTCTGCTAAAATATGGTTCAATCCATCCATAACCAACAAGAAGAGATAGGGTGACAATGGGTAGCCCTACCTCGGTCCCCTTTCAGGACAGAAAAAACTAGAAGCAGCCCCATTGATTAATACAAAAAAATTGATAGTCGTTATACAAGACCATACCCAGTTAACAAACTACAGACCACATCCAATCTGGATAAGAACCAACCGAATATAAAGCCAACAGGTACGGTCGTAGGCTTTGGAGAGATCAACCTGCAAAACTTTAGCGGGAATCTTCATAGTCTTCAAAGTGTGTATGCCTTCTTGTGCACATCCAACATCCTCGTGAATACATTGATCAGGGATAAAGATGAATTGTTCCGTTGTGATATTCAATGCCAGAATAGGCTTGAATCTTTCCGCGATTATCTTAGAGATCACCTTGTATAAAGAATTACACAAGAATAAAGGGCAGTAGTCTCCAAAGGTCTTAGGTATAACAATCATAGCACAACAAAAGTAGAATTTATGCTGGACATAAGATTTCCTGAAACCCTATTATTTTCCACCACTCTTAATAGATCCTTACTAACCAGGTCAAAGAATGCAATAAAAACCTCCAACGACCATCCATCCGGTCCTGGGCTTCTCTTCTTCTTTAACTTAAATAATGCTGACTGGAGCTCCTCCATCAAAACAAGCCCACACAAAGCCTCATTATCATTAGCAATCACCCATCTATTGAACTTGGTAGCAGTCGAAACCATCTCCTGTAAATTACATCCCTGAGGTTCCTGATAAAAGTCCTAAAAAAAATCAATGCCGCCTTTCGCCAACTGCTGAAATCCATTAAGGGTCTCTCCCCTTTCATCCTGTAGATCCTAGATAGTATTTACTCTTTTCCGGGTGTTAACCATCTTATGGAAAAAAGTTGTGTTTTCATCCCCAAGCGTCAACCAGATCGCCCTACTCTTCATCCTGACCTCAACTTCTCTTTCCAGCAACAACATATTTCTGTTTTCCTCCAACTTAATCAAGGTAGTAATTCTAAGAGCATCCAAATGATTAGGGTCTCCATCGAAAATAATCTTGATTCTTTCTTCCACTTCCTTGAGGCTTCCATCCACTTTGGCCCGCAATTTCTTTGACCTATCCACTGTAAGCTCTTTAATAGTTTTTAAATTGGACACAAACTGAACATCACAAGGTTCATGAGAGGTAATATCGAACTTCTTCCAATTGTCCCTAATCAACTCTTTAAAATCATCATGAACAAGACAATAAGGATTAAACTCTAAAGGTGTTCCAGGATTCGTGCCCCCTCTTTAAAAAATGCACATAGTCGGTAGATGGTCGGATCTTCCCCCAGTCAATCGCCAAGAACGGGCCCTTTCTACTCCACAGAGGAAATCCCCTGCAAATAGAAAGCGATCCAATCTTTTAGCAATAGCCGCAATGCCTGAACATTTATTGAACCAAGTAGGTTTCACTACCTCAGGTTCCAGGTCGACAATATCTCCCACCATTAAATGGTTCAAAAAACACGCCTGTGTTGGATCCACCCGAGCCCCAGAACCCCATACTTCGCCTCTATTGAGAGTGATATTCAGATCACCTGCAATGATAAAAGGTAGATCCCGTAAAAATGTTTTTTTTAAGAAAGCATTCCAAAATTATGCTTTACAGTTATAAGGTCCATAAACATTCAGGACATTAAAACATAAGCCAAGCTCCTTGCAAATGAAAGTCATCCCTAAACCATAATGAAAAGAAAAACTGTTCTGTAGAAGCACCAAATCCCTCCAACCAGATGGCAAATCCCCCAACAAACCCGCATTGTCCACCCAAGCAAAATGCCACCTAATGAGAATTTTACTCAGCCTACTAACTAACCCTAACCCCCCACACATAGTTTCCTACAGAACAATAATATCAGGTCCATTAATCTCTACTAATCTCCCTAAAGCCAATAGTTTAGGGTTGTTGGCTAACCCGCGGCAATTGAAGGATAATAGCTTCATAAATGAAGCTTCCCAGAAGAAATATCTCTAAGCGCCTGCGAACCAGAAGGAGAGGAGAAACGAAAGCTTAGGTCCTCCTTAAGACTCTACCGAGCCAAAACTTTAGAAACCGAAGAATCAACCCCTGACACCATACTAGAAAAACCCAGACCGAACTTAACCAGGGATCTCAAAGCGTAATGATGCATTGAGACCCAAGAAGCACCAGTAATCACCCAATCCCCAGAGGAGAAATTCATGTCCTTAACATGATTTCTTAAGGACTTCTTACACTTCCTTAAGGATAGTCTAGGACTAACTAAACCTAAACAGGCTAGTGGGATAAAAAAAGTATTCCTATGAACCAACTTTAAATTATTTAAAGAAATCGGGGTTTGTGTTGGTGGTGACTTACCCAGAAAAATATCCTGCACAGTCAGATCCAAATCCTTAATATCACCGGCCTGCTTCATCAGCATGATCGAGTCCTCGGACTCATCCATTACATTTCTAACCGGATCAACAAAATATCTTGCCTCATCATCCTCCAAAATCCCTTCATCATATAGTATCGTATCCGACTTAGAGCTTAAAAAAGCATCTTTCACTGCCCCACAAAAAGGTTCAGTAAAAATATCCTTCTCCTGTAGAATATCTACTCGACCAAGAACTGGGCTCAAAACCCGACTCTGACTCTGAGCAGACCTCCTCCTGCCATCCTCCCCCTGTTCTCCTAGATATTTCACAACCCATTTCATCTTGGTAAAAGACAAAATACAGTCCAAAATAATGTGGCCATAAACATGGCACCGACCACATCGGAACGGAAAATTAACGTAGTCCAAAACCTGTGAAAGACGAAAGTTACCGACAATGATCTCAATAACATCTGGAAGTCCTTAAGAGATGTCAACCTCCACCAACATTTTGGCCACCATCCACTGTGCTTTAAATTTATATGACTGATCAACAAGCAATTTTTTACCAATCCTATTTCCCACAGCCGAAATGAAATCCTTGTTCCAGAACTCCAGAGGTAACCCCGGCAATTTGACCCAGACTAGTGCCTCCGCTCTCTTTTCCCTACAAGGATTGAAGCAAGGATTCCAAGGTTTCAAGCTCAACGTTGTCTTCCCCCACAACCAGACCTTCCCATAGATCTTCGCCACATCCAACTCATTCCTCAACTTGAAGCCTAACCAACCCTTCATCATGATATAAAACTCCGGTACATAATCAATCACCGAACCCCATTGAAGTTGGAGCCACACCCTCAAGGAATGCTCCTCGATGCGAACCCCGCAAAACCTGTCAATCAGGGTTTTACCGACTAGATTTGAGGATACGAATCAATTATCTAACCCTCAAACCATATAATTAGGGCTTACCTAGGAAAGTATATAGCCACTTCACTATATATTTATGGATGAAGTAAAAATATATGAGTATCTAAGAGAATACATGACTTAATTAAGAAACTATTAAATTTAAATATTAATTTATAATGTCTAATTAAAAATGCATAAAACTTAATTATGGATTTGAAAGTCACAATTACGGATATGCAAGGTCCAATTAGAGATATGTATAAGGGCTAATTATACGTGCACAGTGAATGAGGGATCTAGAAGGTAATGGATTTACATGAACTATTCAAAATTTTCAACTTGATGTTTGTTTAAGAATGAGATATGTTGATGGTTTAGTGGTCTATTAGAGTGTAAAGCCATTATGTGTAGCTGTGCGAAGGTATTTGAACTCTATAATTTATTTACCTAACAAAAAAAACATTTATAACATCTTATTTTTGCTTTTTACAAATACTTTCTTAATTTACTTGTCAATATAGTTCTTTCAAATATTTTAAACATATTTTTTAAATATGCACATGTTTTATTTTAAATATAAAAACGTTGTTTGTAATTTTGAAATACATATAATTAGTGTTTTTCATATATATATATATTCACTTTTGTTTGAATATTTTATATATTTATACTATATACATAATCTTTATTTTTGCCAACCTGATGAAACTTCATAACATTAAAAAAAATTGTTTTTTTTTACATAATTGAGTTAATATGTAAACACATTTTGTTTAATGTTTGAAAGATATATAAAGTGCAAAAATAAATATTATAAAAAATATAATTTTTTTTCTTAATCTTTTGAATAATTATATTATTATCCTAAAATATTATAAATTTCATTTTTTTTATTATGTTTATTGTATAAAATAAATTAGTTTGATTATACAAGCATTCATATTTGAATTATATATTTATAGTTTATTGAATAATTTTTTTATTGATTAATTTTATATATATATGTAATTAAAAAATTAAATATTAAAATCAATAATCATTGATGTTTTTTTCATTAGTGTTTAAGGTTAAATTTCCATGAGCGCTTCCCCTCGAGTTATTAAAAAAAATGAATAATGAGATTGAAATCCTATCCAAATACACATTTATCATGATCACAATGGTTAGAGAAACAAGATTCGTTACTTATCATAAATCAACTCCACACCAAAAGAGGTACATCATCGACTTTAATCACAAGAGTTATAGAAAAATATAAAACCCTATTGCACGGATTTGGACATGTAAATTTAGTTCATGTGCTCAACATACAAACAAAATAAAAAATGGAAATCAACTTAATGATTTTCACCTACACATAGACATAAACATAAGGGAGAAATAAATCTAGATATAATAATAATGACTATGATCACAACTTACACATCATGGCTTATTTGGATAGGGTTTGGGGAGTCTTTTGAAGACATTATATAGTTTGCATTTAAGAGGCAATAGTACAAAATGAGAGATTAATTATCAAACCAAGACTAAAATTTGCATATAAATGACCATTTTTGAGTCGGTGACCAGTAATAGCAAATTTTCAGTATCCTATTATGTCACCAAAAATTTAGTCGTATTTAGCTTAGTCGTTAATTGTTTGTCTTGATTTATCATCTAATCTTATATATGGTAATTAATTTAGTCATTGATTGTCACAATTAATGACCAAATAGATGACTAGATATATGACTAAACGATAAATCGAAATGGGCAATTAAGGACTAAGCTAAATACGAGTAAATTTTTGGTCGCATGATAAGATACTAGAAATTAGCTACCAAAGTTTTCATTTAGTCATTTATATGCGAATTTTAGTCATTTTTTTGTCACTTAGCTCTCATTTTGTAGTAGTCATTTATCTTTTTCTAGTAGTGGAACAGAATATAAACAACTTATTTGGTCATTTTATTTATGTTCATTTTTAATCAATATAAACAATTAATTTAGTCATTTTTAGTCATTTTATAGTCATTTTATATTCATTTTATTTGTGCTCATTATTAATCAGTATAAACTACTAATTTAGTAGTTTTGTCTGTGTTGTTTATAATAGAAACAATTACAATGACGTGTTATAGAAAAATTTGTGACCACCTAAGAATGAAACCAAAAATCTATATTGTTGTGGTAATAACGTAATGGATTAGCTACACTTTCACCAACAACCTTCAGCCCACAAAAAATTATCACAACATCATATCTGCACCATAACAAAGCAATTTAAACTTCAAATAAGGTTAGAGAATTTACTACTTGTAAGGTGAGTTGAAATACATGGAAATATAATACACAAAATCATGAATATAGAACCAATCATCAATAATTCAACAACATAGTTAGTAGTCTAAAGCTAGAAAAGGTTCAACAACATACAACTAACTCTAATTTATATCTGCTTCTGATCAACATATTGAATTAAAGGTGGAGAAACAAAAATGATGTCTTAAGAAATCTTCAAACAAAGCTCAATTTTGATTTAAGTAATATATCGGATATTCATGTGAGAAATGATTACCTAGATCCATAATGCTAATACAGGAAACCCGACAATACTTACCATAAGTTATTCCGAGATCAACATTGTCTACAAATAACATCACTCAGTTAATGCATTATGTATAAAATATATGAAAAGGAAAATCAGTGTTCCTTACAAAGCATTTTACCAAGCCCAACATTCCAAAAGAAATCAAAACTAGCACACAACATTTTAACTGAGATGTATTATACAATCCAAATATTGCATATGCTCCAAACAATGTGAAACTCATTATATATAAAAAAAACTAAAAATCTTTTGGCTAATGAGACTAAAACCTAGTACCTTGATAGATACCAACACACTTAACGGGTAATAGTAGTCGAGCAAAGAATCAACACCCTTTATGTGTGATAACATCTTTGTTACAATGCCCTTGAAACAACATGCTACTTGAACATTAGTATAATAAGACAGTAAAGTCTCTAAAATTTCCAGGCTATAAATAACATAAAAATTTAGCAATAAAGATGCAAAAGCATCCTATCCTTGACTATATCGACATCATAGAATAGACACTTTAATGTCTCAGTAATTTTGAGTGCATAAAAAATTTCTTTGCTTTGTGTAGAAGAAGATTGCAATGCTTTAAATGACAGTTGGCATGGCTGAGAATAATCCTTTGCTTCAATGCCAAGAACGTAGAAAGACCTCAATGCCTGATAGGTTTCCTCTAGGATGAAATTGGCAACTCATAAAGTTATTTAAATGGTTATATAATGACCAATATGTAAGAATTATAATTATATGTGATATACCATAATTTATAATTTATAAAGGGAAAGTAGCATAAAAGCTCTATCATTTCAACATTCATAAATTCAAAAGGATGTCCTTCTGCAAACAAGAACTAAGATTGAAGACTAAAATAATGCACCAATAAAAGAAATTCACTGCAAATATATATCAAGTGATGATACCATAAAAGCAGCTCAAGTATTCAACGTTTTGAATAACACAATGATTCTTTTAGCATACAAGAGATTACCTAGTAAATGTTCTAAAGAACAAAAAAGGGCTAGGTCTATAAGTCTACTTGCTAGTATAGTAGACATGTATATTAAAATATAGACATTAGAGTTGTACATTATATGACCCTAACCCTAGATGTTATATCCACTAATGTACCAGTCTAGGATGATTGCAATATTTGATTTTTCTCTCCAGATAACCTATGCTATTCCCAAAAAATATTTGATGAAATTTACAAAAAAATAACGCCAACCATAAGAGGAATTTAATGTTCAGCACGGTTTTTCTCATCCAATATTAAGCAAAACCCCAACCTTATCTAGCTTAATTTCAAAGTAAATAGTTTATATCAAAAAAGTAGAAAGCAAATTGCATAATTGATTTTGAGATTTTTAGAAAGGTTATCCATTCAAACAACATTGGTAATGCTTACTCTTGAGATGCAAGGATCGTGCTTTGAAGGGATTTCTTAGAGTATCGACTTCCAATTTTATTTTTTTCGTCAAGGCGCAACTATGTTCATCCATCCACTACAATGACTTGGGGCATTGCATGTTCAATTATACACATAATCTAGTAAAAGGGAATGTTTCATAAATTTAGAAAATAGTCCATATCATTAAAGAAGAAACAATTTCCATAATTGATCAAGGGATTTGCAAACATGGTATTCATTTAAAGTTTGATTCTATAGCTATCATTATAGCTATCATTTGCAGAGAATATGTAAATAATGGTTTTATGATGAAGGGAGAATTTGGTGTTTCTGCGAAGGGATAGAGGGCTTATGGACAATTTAAGGTTCTAATTTATTGAAATATGGAGAAGGCTCCTCACTTGTCAAGTATTTTTCAACCTGGACCTTATTTCTTTTTTTAGCAAAATTAAAATAAAAAATAAAACAATTGACGTATTTTATTCATTTATGTTCACTATCATGCAAATTTCATCTTCCACTTGAAATTTAGTAAATTGCATTCACTTGTTTAACAAGCCAAACTATAGCATCAATCCGTGCAAGCACCTCAAGTAAAAAGATAGAGGCTTAACGAGCAGGAACAAAAGGAATTAAAAGCAAAGGAAAAATCTGCCCATGGCACATTTCAAAGAGTTTTGTAGAAATTGGAGGAATGAAGTCAAAGTTGTGTGTGTTATACTTTGAATAGTCATTGAAATTGAGATGTTTCTTAAATTAGAATATGACATCAAATATAGCAACTTGTACAACAACGGTAAGGGACCATCATAGAATATTATAAAGACTCTCATTAGAAGTTGACATCCTCAAAAGCCGACAATTCTGTATCTCATTTACTTTAATGTAGATATTCCCTTTTTCCCCAAAAATACATAACATGAGTTCTTTTGCAATGGTTATTGAGAATATGTTGTTATAACTTGTATAATAGTGGGCATTGTTGTACATCTTGAAAAATATTACTAACTCTTTACACTTGCAAGAGACTAAAGTTTTGCTCTCTATGGGGAAACTATGCAAGCCTTCAAAATTTCACAAAACAATTGATTAGACCATGATCATCCTTCACTCTTTAGGATCATGAGAAAATCCTTATAGGTGTGCAACTTCAAATGAAATAATGTATCTTGTGATAGCATGATATCCTTTGTGATCACACATTGTGTAAAAGGTCCCTTCCCTTCAATTCAGGATGATGAATATACCTCTCGTTAAAAAAGTTGGTCCTTCACTCTAGTGACTACCAAAAGAGTATTTCAATGACGTTCAAGGAATTTATTTGTAAACTGCAACACAATTCACAACAAGTGAAGTTTTTGAACATTCTGACTCGATGTCCTAACAATTTTTGAATTTGTACACATGTAAATCATCCCAGAATTGATTCTCCACATAACAAAACCAATAATACAGTCTATCATGTAATCAGAATTTCAAACACTACTTTCACCTTTAAATAATATTTCATTAAAAGAACCTATGTTGTTTTTGACCTATAATATTTGACACACATGCCCCCTATATCAAATTACACATGAAGAGTATAAATTATATAGTGAAACACAACATTGTACAAAAAAAATATCAACAAACTCTTAGAAATTAGTGTTATAGAAAAGGTACATTTCCACATCTAGTTCTGGATGAATATACCACTTTCAGATGGTAGTTTGATTAATAATTCGCCAAACACACTAATATCTATGTTGTCGTTGACCCCTAACTTTTGATATACCCTAGATGAAATTCCACGAGAAATAGTAAATACCTGGGTGAAACCAAATAATATAAGATCCCATAGAAGGGAAGACGAATATTATAGCATCCCTAAAGCCTCATATGTCAAGTTGCAACACCAAGATACAGCTTGTTGGAAAATTCTCACCATCATTTTTTATATTTGCATGCCTGCATGCATCCAGTCATCATGCATGCATCCAATCATCAGTATGGTAGTCTTCCCGGCACCTAGAGCCTATGTTCATCCCCCTATAGCCTTTTTTTAGACCTCAGGAGCACTCGTACCTACCTAGTGTGCCTTGTTTTCCTCACAAGGAAGACTAATGCACCCTACTACACTACTTGGATCACTAATAGTCAGTTGCAACATTTATTGACTAGTTTATTCATTTATTGCTCAGTTTAACTTCTTATAGCTCCCAGTTGTCTATATCGGACTGCCACTTGACCTACTAACAGCCTCATGCACCCTCCTTGGAGTCTCCATCCCTTTATTTGTGCTCACATGACTCAGTTAGACTCATTTGACTGAATTTTGACTATTTGTGACTACTACCACTGATTGGATGATGTCTCTAATGCTATCCAAGCCACACATTCAGGAGAGTTCAAATGACCTTTGAGGCATTCGAATCCATTCAATTGTATTCAGTTATTATTCACTTTTCACAGTGCCAACTTACAACTGATGTATGATAGAATAGTTATTTCCATTTCTTGTGTTAATGAGTGATTATTGATTCAACAATTCTTCTTCTCTTCTATGCTATTCTTGAGTGATTTTTAGTGAGGTTTGATCCAGTTGTGCCATATCTCCTGTAAAATATCACATGGTATCATAGATGGAGCCATCTATTCGAATTGCAGCAGCAACCGTTGTATCAATTCTTTGAGCAGTTGTCTTTCATTGAGCACCAAAAGCCTCTGGATTTCCACATCAATTCCTAGTGCGATTGTCTTGAATTCACTAGAGAAATCAAGTTAGTTCTAGCAAGATGTGAAGGATCTAGTCACATGTGCTCATTGTCCTAAGGCAGTGTTCAATTCGAATTGCAGCAAATCTCCATTTACAATATTTTCTTTGCAGGTTATCTCCATCATTCGAATTCATCTTCAACAGATCCGAATTCAGCATCTACTATGGATCTCCATTGTTTTTGTAGGTTATTCAAAGTTCTCTACAGTTGCAGTAGTTTCCTGTAGTTGTAGCAATTTTGAAGTTTTCTGCAGTTGCAGCAGTTTTGATGTCTTCTGTAGTTGCAGAAGTAGATTCGAATTCAACAACAACTTCCATGAATCTGGAAGAAGTTCCCTCTCTCTCTTCATACAACTATGAAGAATGGAAACCCAATATGATAGCATACCTGACGAGATATGGTCTCTTCGATAAGTGTATTTGTGTTAAGAGATATTTTGCTTCTTGTGAAGAGGAATAATATTGGCTAGCCGATTGTGATAGAACCTCAACAACAATATGTACTACTATGCTTTCCAATATGGAATACCTCATTGATCCTACAGAACATCCAAGTGATAACTGGACAAGATTGGACAAATTATTTGGAAATAAGGAAGAGGATGATGTTAGCCATTTGGAAAACAAGCCCACTAGTACTTCCTCAAGTGCTCTCTCTATTCATGATTCGGCCTCAATCATCTCCCATGATGAAGTTGTTCAAGTTGAAGTCGAAATCCAAGACATGATATCAGGATCTACTATTGCAAAATGGTCCATCACCACTAATGAAGTTGATCCATTTTCTAATTCAAATTCTGAGCAAGATATGTCAACTACTACTCTAGAAGTTGAAGAGTCTTTTGAAATCTCTACTTCCCATGAGCTTGTTGATGTGCAAGATGATGATCTACTGAGTATTTTGGAGTTAAAACCATATTTTGGAGGTGATGCATTCGCTCTCCCTCATCAAATTCTTCCTTTAAACTCCTATTTGGTCATTGGCACATGTTTTTAGAGTTTTACCGAAGATGGAAGGGACCATCATTCGCTTGGTTTCAAGTCTCATGCACATCCTTGTGATTTTTGTTTTGATCTCACCCCTACTGGTTCAAAGGAGATCATAAGAATTCTTGGATCTGATTTCAATTTCAAGCCACCACTATCATGTATTAGTTCATTTGGTTATGATCTCACCTATGTTTGTTGAAATGAGATATCAAAGAACTACATACACATTCATGGAGTTGATTATACCTCAGTTGGTTCGAATCATATGCTCCATAATGATATTCATATTTTTGGATTTGTTCCCACCATGTTTGGTCAAAAGAGCAAGTTCAGGAAGCCTCCATATTTGCTTCCATCCATTATTGGATAACTCAAGCACATGATTTTGGAGCATAATCCATTTCTTCCCAAGAGGAAGAGAGCTCTTTTTGAGAAAATGCTAGATCCAGATCCACAAGAACCTGAAGATATAGCACCTATTAGTGAAGATGAGCGAATGGAACACCAAGATCCAGATCCACAGCTTGCAGATCATCCTCTTCCTAGATGGGCATCCACTACTCTTAGATCTGTCAGAGATCTTGTTGGAGATCCACTTGATCCGAGGAGAACCAGATTTGATTTTCAGAATGGAACGTTTCATCCTTCTCACATTACAAATCCATTTCTTGTAAATAGATCTTTCTCCGGTGGAGAACTACACTTACCATTTGGGGTGAGTGATGTCCATGATTGATTATCCTACCATAGTCTATCTTGAGGGGGGGATTTCTTCCCACTAGGTTTTCCCTCTTTCCTCAATTTATTTATTTAGATTGTTGTAGACGGTGACCTTTGGTCTCAGTTACCAGGTCACTACCAGTTTTCAGTTACTTCCTCATAGTTTGGCTTGCGGGGGGTGTTGGAATATTCTCGCCATCATTTTTTATATTTGCATGCCTGCATGCATTTTGCATGCATCTAGTCATCATGCATGCATCTAGTCATCAGTATGGTAGTCTCCCCAACACCTGGAGCTTATGTTCAGCCCCCTAGAGCAAGTTTTTATCCCTTAGGATCCCTCCTACCTACCTAGTGCGCCTTGTTTTCCGCACCAGGAAGACTAACGCACCCTACTACACTACTTCGATCACTAACAGTTGGTTGCAGCATTTATTGACTAGTTTATTCATTTATTTCCCAGTTTAACTTCCTGTAGCCCCCAGTTGTTTGTATCAGAGTACCACTTGACCTACTGATAGCCTTATCAGCCTCATGTGCCCTCCTTGGAGTCTCCATCCCTTGATTTGTCCTCACATGAATCAGTTAGAATCAGTTAGACTCATTTGACTGACTTTTGACCATTTGTGACTACTACCACTGATAGGATGATGTCCCCAATGCTATCCAAGCCACACATTGAGGAGAATTTGAATGACCTTTCAGGCATTCAAATCCATTTGATTGTATTCAATTATTATTCACTTTTCACAGTGCCATATTACAGCTGGTGTATGCTACAATAGTTTTTTTCATTTCTTGTGTTAATGAGTGATTATTGATTCATCAATTCTTCTTCTCTTCTCTGCTATTCTTGAATGATTTTTAGTGAGGTTTGATCCAGATATGTGATCTCTCCTATAAAATATCACACAGCTAACCTTCACAAAGTGTCATGAGTATTTCTCACAAGGAAAAAGAAAATATGATTTGAAACTTTCAATTGATGTCCAAATAACAATATTAGAACACATACAATTTAACCCTTTATGGAAGGAAATTTCAAATCCATAATATAATCCCTTCAAATTATGCACTTAAAAATTATCATCCAACTACCATAAACCAATAGATTCCCATGCCCTTGCATGCATGCTTTCTTACACCTAGCTACAACCTATCTATCTAATACAACCTATCTATCTAATCTAGGAAGTATGGTAACAATGTTAATGTATGCAAAAATATGCCATGATCTATCTGCATAAAGTCAGCATCAACACTCCACCCCCCTACCACACCCACTATGGGCATGCCGTGAATAAAAAGAACATTTAAATAATATCTAGATACTAATAAGAATAAAAATTAAGATAAAACATCATGTTAATTGTTGTACTTGTCATGCACATCTTTGAAAACATATACACTTCTATTAATTAACCAAAGGGATAGTAAAAATAGAATCCAATTGGGATAATAATAATAAACAATATTTTGATCTACTTGAATTCTGTATGCATCTGCACAATGTAATTTCATTTCAACTCAAATAAAATTGTGATATTTTTCCAAGGAAACAAAAATAATAAGCAGTATCAAATAAAACTGCACATGCAGGAAATATTTTTCCATGTGTAGCTCTGTGTTTGCATATGCACTCCGAATGTTCAATTCTAAAATTTGATAAATATTTCCAGGTGTATATGTATTGGAAATTATATATCTCATGTTTTGGGTTGTTATTTATTTATGTGCTATCATGTTCAATCTTGTAATTTATATTGTATCTTGTATTTATTTATAGTGACAGAGATGCGCACACACATAACTATACTCTTAACCTCACATCTTTGTTCCAGGAAAAATAAATAAATCTTCATAACCAACTATCAAAACAATAAAATATTGAAAATCTAACCCATAGATTGATATAATGAATAATCCCAAGCATATTTTAAATGGAAAATAGCATATTACCTCTTTTACATTATTCAGGGAAACATCAGATAAACAATTTCCTGAACCACCAACAAATGCATCTATAGCTTCATTAGTGCAATACAAGGCATTGTATAACAAATAGACAAAGGGACCAAGCTATACTTTAAAAATTAAAATTATGGAGGCACATCACTACCATCTAATGTCATAAGACACCATCTAAAGGTAAAACTACGTTAACAATGCTTTCTCTTGAGATGTGAGGACAATGCTTCTTAGGGATATCTCAAAGTACAATTTTCTTTAGTTTTAGCTTTCGCAAGGAAAAACAATGTTGATCCCTCCATTCTGGGGAATTTCCTATATAACTATACACCCATTGTAATTGCACCAAGAGGAACTTTATACATCCCAGTACGAGCGAGAAGTAAAAAAACAATTTATGTACTCGACCAAGGGATTTGAAACATGGTATTGACTCAATCAACATTATTAGTACTTTGGCATGCTTATGATTTTTTAGTCTTTGCATTCAGTAGACAAACTTTGCATTATCATAGAAAAAACATAAGCCACGAACCAACATAGTATCCAAAATTGCAACCAAACTACTTACATAGTCAAACAGGTCCCTCTTTTCCATTTGAGTAGCATTAGACCTATGCCTCAACAAAACTATGTAGTATATTTTATTCCAACCATCTCTCCAGAAAAAATATTTAGGTCATAACTAAATTTCACTTGAGTTATTTTTTTATATTATGCTAATGTACTAATTGATTCACTGCTGCTTATTGATTCCATTATCTGACAAGCCATTTTACTTAGATAGCCCATATTTGGTCATCTTCCCCTCAAGTTTAAAATTTATAGTGGTGTGTTCTAATTTTTTGGTGGCTATTTTAGTATTTACTATTTGAATCCCGTGTGCTCATCTTTATCTTAATGTACTATGGTACCATGTAATTAACAAGTTATACAACTTGATGAGAACGCGACATTGTTCTCATTTTTTGGGGGCTTAATATTAGTAGTTGTTTTTAGCTCCACTTCAGAAAGTGTGTATACTAGTAGCAACATTTTTTGTATATATCTTTTGCAGTTTTTAAAATTCTTAGTTATAAAAAACTAAAATTTTATTTACAACTGCATTTTTAACAAGTTCTACAACTTGACGAGAACCTGACATTGTTCTTGATTTTTAGGGGGTCAATTTTAGTAGTTGTTTTTACCTCTATTTGAAAACGTGTGTATACTGGTAGTACCATTTTTTTGTGATTTTGAAACTTCTTGGCCATAAAGAAACTAAAATTTTTATTTACAAATGGTTTTTTTCAAATTTTACAAAAAAATATACATTTAGTAGCTAATTATAATGAAAAAATACATACATTTTTTTTTAACATTTAGAAGCTAGTTAGAATTAAAATTATATACATTTTTTAAGTTTGTTCATTAAAACTTTCTCTTAAAAAGGTCATTTTTGGGGCAAATTTCTTTAAAAATGAGAAAAAAAGACATTTCAAACAATTTTTCAATGTATTTTCAGCTATTTGATGTATAAAAATGATACTATTTAACATTACTTTTCATAAACTGATGATTCACATAAACACAACAAAATGTATAGCATATATTTCTAAATAACATATTAAAAACATAATAGTTATTCTCAAAATAAAATCTTAAAGTCAAAACATTACAAAAATATCTTATCAAAAATTTGTCAACTTTGACATTTTCCTCAATGATATGAAACTAATCAACAATATCATGCAGGCTGAAATATTCATCAAACTTGACATTTTATGTTGCTTGGCTCTCTTCCTCGACCTCAATGTGTTCTTCGATTGGTTCCTCTACTTCTGCAAAATGCCCAAAGTGATATTTTCCTAACATCCCTTTTAAAGGAGGTTGAATCTCTCTTGACATCTTTGCCACAAGTGACTCACTAAATTCTCCTTTATTCAAACCAACTTCTTGCATTTCATCTCGAAGAACTTTCATAGCATTAATTCTTTGCATGATATAATTGCACTGTAGTGGATCATTATCAATTGATATGCAATTTATTCCTTTTTGTAACAAACATGCTATTGTTGTAGTAACCTAATAACCACATACAAAAATAAATAAAGTTAAATAGCACAACGAAACATAAATTTATAAAATATATATTACTGAATATAGATTATGGCACTAGTTTTATATGTAATATCAAAAATATTTCTTGATCCCGAGAACAAATTTAAAAATCAATATTTTTCTTCTGAAAAAGTATCTATGAGATAATTAATCAATGCGTGTGGCTTTTGGTAGATGTTTACAGTCTCTCCTTTAAGATCCCTTTCTTCATATGTCAACTTTTTAACCAGGGCATTATAAAACAATATTTGTCTATATTTTCCTTCACTCTTTTCATTGATTAAAAGAGATTCATAGGTCTCATATTTTGTCCAACATGCAAGATGTATGTTTTCAGTATCACTCATAAATGGATCACTGTTGGAGGTATGAATATTAGGATTATTCCTCTAACACAAATATATAAGAATCTAATTAACTTATAGAAAAATAAATTTTAATTTCGAAATTCAAATGTTTAATAATACATTGCAAATATCTTACCAATAGAATTGTTTTCTTGATTTTGCTTTATCCTTGAAGGTTGTTAGCGCTGCTACTCGTATATTTTATTGGAAAACAAGAAATCTCCATTGAGGTCATGTTGTGATGTCCATAAATCCTAAAACCACTTTATTGAATTACCAGTATGTATAAGACTCACAATCATAAGTAATGTTTTTTATATTGTATCCAGGACGGATATCTGCAATAACTAGGGACTACTCCTTTCTGGGAACAAGATTTGCAATGTTTGCACAATCACCCAAAATCACTTTATATTGCACAATGTCAAGCCCATTCCAAATGTGATGATAAAGAGTATCATCAAGTTCAACATTTGCAAGACATTGTCTTCTTTGTCATTCTATTTTGGCTCTTTGAATATGAATTTTGAAAGACTCTAGTACTGTACTCTTCTTTGGCATATTTGAAAACAAAATTCTATCTATAAGTAATAAAATAGAAAGGAATTGACTTAGAAATAAATAAGATAGAATATATCATAAATTGTCATACCTTTTTATATGCAAGAAACATTGTTTTAAGTTTTATATGGAGCTTGAATCTGGATAGTTGCATCTGAGATCGTCCCAACTCTTGTCACCCAACATTATAACCATATCCTTTTGTATTTTCATGTAAACGTTATGAATACATGATGTAAAAATAAATGATGCTTACAATCACATCTAATAATATAACACGGTGCTTAATTAATAAAAAATCTTAAACTCAAAAAATAAACTTTAAAACATAAAAAAAAAACCTACAAACTTACTTTTCAAATTCATTCCACATGTCCTCCATGGATAATTCACCTAACTTTACATGTGACAGTATTGTAGATATAAGTGTTTCATCTTTCACACCTTGCAATGTTATCCAAGGTGTTATAGTCATATCTTCTGGAAAATTCTTTACGGCAGGGCCTCGTTGACTGCTGCTCCATGCAACTGCCTTACTTTTTTTTACCTTTTGTTTTTTTATGCCAATATTCTCCCACATGATAAATATGTCATCAATCCAATCCCATATGGAATCCATTCTAAATGCCAACTGAAAAATAGTTATCTACATCTCTGAATGCATCACTTCCTCCCAAACCTTTATGTTCACATTTCCCTCTTTAATAGGGATACCTATTTCCATACAACATTGTTTCTGGAAATCGGCATCAACTTTCGATCTATCCCTAGCACATATTTGTTCTAATTCATTGTGGATAAATCTCACCCTTTGAATGAATGTCATGGACATCCTATAGTCATTATCTGCAGTATGATGCCATCCCAATAATTTTTCTTCCACAATGTTGGCTTGTATAACTGTTCTTGAGGTTTTCAATAAAGACCCTGGTTCTGCGCGGTTCGAGGAACCAACAAAACCCCTTTCCATCGGCCCTTTCGGCAACAATCTGTGAACAGACTAAGGTCTCACCTGAGGCGAATTAATGGGAAGGTTGCAGAATCAGTTTTTCACAACTAGGTGGTGAGTGTTTAAATATATTGGTGGGCAGTGCACTGTAGGACTTGCGCTACATACTTTGGACTACGCGAAGTTCCACTTCTTCGTGACTAATACTTGCACTATCGCGCATCCAAGGACTGCACGATGCGGGATGACTCTTCAATGATAGGACAACGCAACTAATGATTGCGATTCCTACTAACACTTATGCAACTTAATAGATCTTACTTAGTGTTATAAGAAACATTCACAAGCATAATATACGGACACTTGCAACCTTATACACTATGATAAACAACAAGATCACTACGCACTTCCGGTGCTGTGCTTAGTGTCTATACGACTAGTTCATGCATTCATCTAACTGCAAAATACTGGTGCATCCGACATTCATTCATACATGTGATTACTTAACATATTTTTCCCATCTATCCTTATGGAGAATACATATAAAAGAAAAGCACATAAACTCATAAACAACACTTAACCATTAACTATTTATCATAAGCAAATACACATTAACACATACATAATCAATCACATAACACAGAATTTAACATGGTTCAGCCCCAGGATGGGAGCTATGCCCATAGAAACTAATGTTAGATTATCTTAGGGAAGGGTACAACAGTTCCAGTCTACGCACTCAGTTGCAGACTCTCTTCTCTCTCTCTGTAGGTATATGCACACACAGCTTGCTTTGCCTTCTACAAGCTCCTCTCAACAGAGATCAATGTTCAACAATAAAGATTAACAATTCATAAATAGGAGATTAACCCTTTCCCTTATAAAATGTTCCCTTTTATAGATCGTTCCCTTAGGTCATGTATTTACAATGCATAGGCTTAAAAACCCTAAGGTTTCCACAAAACCATCATGGTTATTCCACTAACCAAGACTACTAGGCTTTGATAGTGACTTATTCGTCGTGGCCATCCTCTACGTGTGATCACGTCGCTTTCATCCTGCCCTGTCGACCGCATGCTGACAGTCGCTTTCACCCTGTCGTTCCTTCTCTAACGGCTTTGTGTGGCGAGTTCACGTTGTTCTTCCTCTGCTCGTGTGACTGGTCGCTTTCCTTCTGCACCACTCCTTACCCGCCTGCTAGGAATCATGGAGTACTTCAACTGAAACAGGTCACTTTCTCAGCTTGACCTTCCCTTCATTCTTTATCCAAAATAGGTTCCCTACTGGCACTTCGCGGAACCAGATCTCAGTTGCGTAGTTCCCATCCTGTCGATACTGCGCTACGCTCAACTTCACAGCTCCTCAAAACTATCTTACTCTGAGCTACCTTGTAACTTAGTAGCTCCAAAATTGTCTAGCATCAAAAATTCCTTGTACAAAAATGCCTTACTTGGGAGAGGCCCAACAGGACCCTAACACTTACATGTGACTCATGCCCGAACCACTTTCTACTTCTAGTGCCATGAGCTTCTCTTCCTCTTGCGGAGCTATCTTATCAGCAAGCTCTTGATATGTTTCCCTTAGCTTAGAAACTGTATCCTTGCAATCTTCTTCAATGGACTTGATGGTTTCCAACACATCCTCTGTTAAGTGATCCTGAGTTTTCTCTTCTACTGAAGCCTGTGCGTTGCGGAGTTCCAGCAGTTTTCCTTCTATATTTTGCATTAGTTCATGGGATTCCTCCTGTAGTGACTGCGATTTGTCTCTGACTTCGGCTTCCTATTCTCTTAAAGCTACAAGTTCTCTCTTTAATTCTCTGACTTCTGGAAATCTGTGGAGTCTATCTCTTGGTGGCAAGGTCTTTATCTCTGCGTTCAGTGTGTCTAACGCTACTTCCTTTTCCTTCAAAGTTGTCTAGACCTACAGCAGGTCGGGGTGCTCTTGTAGCATAGTGAATACTCTCATAGCTTCATCCAACAAGGTTTGACATTTTTCTACTTCTCTTGCTCTTAGCTCTTCCTGGTCTGGTTGTGTCTGTGGTTGATTCTATGCTTCCAAGGCATCAATATTCACCTGGTAATCAGTCTCCATGTCTTTCATTCCCATCCTAATATCGTTGACCACCAAGATGATCTTAAGAATAATATCCGTGAGCTCTAGATGCTCGTCGCATTCTGGTATATATGCATAGGCTGAAGCAACAGTATGCTCTATTCTTCTTCATCGGTCTTGCTCATCTTCAAGTGCCATGGTTTTCTTTAAAGTTGCTTCCTGCAGCTACTTATAATTTTCTTGTTGTTGATGGTGTTGGGTTAGAGTGACCACACTTCTATCCTGGATCTCTTCGACAACCTGCAAGTGCAGATTGTGTAGGCCCTCTCGTGTCAACATCGCAATCTCGATGTCCACATGCCCTATGTCCTTCATGCCTGAAGCTAATTGTTTGCGCGATAACCTTACGCTTAGCAGGTCAAGTTGGACTATGCACGATTTCGGTGGAAAAGTTAGGGATAGAGGCATTTTCTTTGGCTGCAAGGTGTCCCCTGACCGTCCTTCTGATTTTGAATCTCGTGGCAAGGGAAAGTTGCGCTGGACTTGCTAGAACTTCTCTGTTATTCCTTCCAGTATGGTGAGATTCTTCTGTAATCTCACCTAGATCACCTCATCCTTACTATATTTGAGGTTCTGCGCATCTTCTAGATGAGCGGTGACCGTGGATGCGGTCATCTCATAATCATCATCATGGAGCTTCGCTTATGACTCACCTGTAACATCCCGATAATTTCATAAAAAATTAAATTTAAAAAAAAAAACAACATTAAATGTTAAAAATTACGAATGCGGAAATAATAAATGCTTAACAAGACAACCTTGAAGAAATAAGTCATTAATACAGAAAACAATTTAATTACTGAGTCTCATAACTAAAAACATTTTAATGATAGCGACACAACACACTTCTTTTAACATGATTACGATGTTAGTTATGCTTGTGTTAACTATAAATCAATCATTTCATAAATCATTTTCATTCAGAATTCATACTTAGGTCACAAAATAAAACAATTTCTTACTAATAAATGCAGAATTATTTGACTTAAAATAACAATAGAAAAATAGAACCTGATAATTCTATAGGAGAAAAAAACCACCCAAGGAGCCTGTTCCACCCAACCTACTCCTGAAGACAGCCAACTTACTTTCCTTAGGACCCCCGAGCCTGTTCACTGAACCACCAGGAAGAAGATTCTGTAGAAGCTTTAGTTCATCAACTTGCAGTAGAATATATATTATCCAGTCATAAAGACTCAACAGTAAAAAAGACTTACACCAGCACCTCTGGTTTTCCTTCTCAAAATAACTAGCAGACTCACAATTGCACTCTCACATAGCCTCCCTATTCGAATCTCTCAGTGATCACCTGATACACTTGAGGAAACATTTCTGTAGAAAATATTGTAGGAGCTGCCTACTCAATTCAAATTGCCTTATCTAGGCTTCCTAGGCCATTTAGTGGTTAACTGGTCATTAATGAGCTGCCTGCTCTCTTCCACCCACCTGGGGGATAATGCCCCAAATTTAGGGGTAGTTATCCCATAACCAACACCTAGTGGTGGAGTGCAAATGCTACCATCTATTCCATGCCTTCTAACAGCTTCCATTCCTCCTAGTGGGTCAGTGAACACTCTTTTAACAATTCCCTTGGGTTTTTGTCTCCTATTTTAATTTATTTAATAATAATAATCAATAACTACAATCACCCTTGACCAATCTTGGTCACAATTACAAAAATTGTAATTATAATTTAACATAAAGTATTTTGCAAATAAAATAAATATTCTCAAAATTTGGGTAGGTGACATACACCACGCCTTAAGTCTCAACATCATCCTCAATGTTGTTTAATCACTCTCTGAGTGTTCGTGAAACAGAGTTGGGTATGCTGCCCACATACTACTCTCCAACTCCCAGGTTGCCTCTTTTAGACTAAGGTGCTTCCATTGCATCGTTACTTTCCGAATGGTGTGATTCTGGAGTAGAGTTTCCCTCCTTTCGAGGATACAGTCTGGTTCCACCTGAAAATTGCCGTCTTGTCCCACCTGTACATGATTCCAATTTACAACATGAGTAGCATTGTGTACATATTTCTTTAAAAATGATATATGAAAAACATTATGTATCTTTATATTTGGTGGCAAAGCCAGTTGGTATGCCACGGTTCCAACCTTTGACAAGATTTCGAAAGGACCACAATACCTAGGTGCCAGCTTGGAATAGCTTCCCAATTTTCATGAACTCTTTTTCGGTCTTACCTTAAGAAAAACATGCTCACCAACATGGAACTCTTTATGAGTTCTTCTAAGGTCTGATTGACTCTTTTTCCTATCTTGTGCAGCTTTAAGATTTCTTTGTACCTGTTTCACAATTAGTTCTAGTTCCTGCAATAATTATGGTCCTAGAATAACTCTATTAACTGGATCATTCTAAGAAACTGGTGTATTACATTTCCTACCATAAAGAATTTCAAAAGGGCTAAGCTTGGATGATGCATGGTAATGATTGTTATAAGCAAATTCTGCTAAATGCAAGCAGTCCTCCCACTTACCAGGCTGATCTTTAACATACATCCTAAGCATGTATTCCAATACCTGATTCACTCTTTCTGTCTATCCATCCGTTTGTGGATGAAATGTTGTGCTAAAGTTCAAGTTTGTATTCAACCTTTTAAACAAATACCTCCAAAAGTTTCTAGTAAACTTAGAATCACGGTCTGAAACTATCACTTTTGGTATCCCATGTAATCGAAAAATCTACTTCATAAAATGTTTTGCAATATCAGAAGCCTTATGAGTAGTCTTTATAGGTATAAAGTGTGCTGCCTTGCTAAGGTTATCCACTACCACCATGATAGCGTCATTTTGTTTCTGATTTTTGGGTAGTCCGATAATAAAATCTATGCTTATAATCTCCCATTTCCAGCTAGGTATAAGAAATGGTTGTAACAGTCCAGTCGGATGCTGATGTTCAACCTTCACTTTTTGATAGTCTAAACAGTTAGCTATATATTCTGCTACTTCATCCTTCATTCTGGGCCAATAGTACTCTTTCCGTAACATAGTGATGGTTTTCTGATAACCTGGATGACCAGAATAATGACTTTTGTGCATCTCATCTAAAATCAGAATTTTTACTTTTGGTATGTTGGGTACATACAATCTTTTTTTGTACAATAACAGTCCATTTTCCTTTAAACTGTAATCTGCCATAGAAATTTCAGAATTGCTATTTGATGTCTTTTCTTGTAATTTTTCTGTATTCTTCATCCGTTTCAATCCCTTCAAGGATCTGATTGTCTAAATCTGTTGAGTATGTACTGATGGTTGAAATAAAATTCAACTTTGCTTTATAACTTAATGCATCAATGACCTTTTTCTCTTTCCCTTTTATGTGCTGAATTTCGAAATCATATTCACTTAAAAAATTTAACCATCTAGCTTGTCTAGCATTCAAATTTGTCTGATCTAATAAATACTTCAGCCCCATGTTGTCTGTTAACAAGGTAAATTTTTTGCCAATAAGATGGTGACGCCACATTTTTAAAGCATGACTTACTGCTAATAATTCTAGATCATAAGTAGAATAGTTCTTCTCATGTATTTTCAGCTTTCTAGATTCGTATGCAACAGCATGTACCTCTTGTGTTAGGACTCCTCCGAGTCCGTCATTACATGCATTGGTGCATACTATAAAATCCTTATTAGGATCTGCAATCCTTAGAATAGGTGCCGTAGTTATTATTTCCTTTAACTTCCTAAAACTGTCTAAACATTTTTTATCTCATACAAATTTCTTGCCCTTCTTCTATAAGGAGGTTATGGAGTTTGCAATTTTCGAAAAACCTTCTATAAATTTTCTATAATATCTTGTAATACCCATAAATGATTGTACATCTGACACATCTTTAGGAACCGGCCATTCATTAATGGCTTTTATCTTATTGGGGTCAACCGAGATTCCTTCCTTAGAAATTATGTGTCCTAAATACTGAATCTTATCCTTGTAAAAGTCACACTTACTAACCTTAGCATATAACTGATGATCTCTTAGAACTTGTAAGAGAATATGCAGATGTTCATCATGTTCTTCTTTACTTTTAGAATACACTAGAATGTTATCTATAAACACAATAGCAAACTTATCCAAGTATTTGTGCAGAATATTGTTCATTAAACACATAAATACAATAGGGGCATTAGTCAATCCAAATGGCATGACTACGAACTCATAATGTCCATATCGAGTTCTAAAAGTTGTTTTATAAATATCCTCATCCTTCACACGAACTTGATGATATCGTGACCTTAAATCAATCTTTGAAAATATCATTGCTCCACGCAACTGATCAAATAGATCATCTATGCGGGGCAATGCATATCGATTCTTGATTTTCATCTTATTCTGTTAGCGATAATCTATACAAAGCCTTAGAGTGCCATCTTTCTTCTTAACAAATATAACAGGTGCTCCCCAAGGAGACACGCTGGGTCTTATATAGTTTTTATCAATCAGTTCCTTCAACTGTGATTTCAACTCATTTAATTCCAGTATATTCATCCTATATGGAGCTTTAGAATTTGGTACCGCTCCTGGTATTAACTCGATGGTAAAATCTAGGTCTCTCTTAGGAGGTAATCCTAGAATCTCTTCAGGAAAAACATGTTTGAAATCTTTTAGGACAAGTATATCCTCTAGTTTCAGTTTGTCCTCTTTAGTAATTAACTCATCATTCACTATATTTACTGCAAACATTTGACATCCTTTTCTAACTTCTCTCTTTACTTGCATAGCTGAAATCTATCTAAGTGATGTCCTTCTTGGAATACCTTTTACTTCTACTGTTCCTTCTTCATCATTTAAACAAGTAAAACTTTTCTCATAACAATTCAGAATGACATGATGGGCTTCTAACCAGTCCATTCCAATTAAGATGTCATAGGATCCTAAAGGTAAAACATTCAACTTGGTTTGTGTCTTTAACTCATTCATAGATAAAACACAACTTTCAAAAAAATCAGATACTTTTCTTTTTGTTCCTGTTGATAGTCTAACTAACCAGGATTTACTGAACTTTTCTATTTTCAAATTAAAACTCTCTACAATATCTGGTGATATATAACTCAGGCTATCACCTAGATCAATCAAAATAGTAACAGGATGGTTTTGTAGCATACCTTCAATCTCTACCATAGAGACTTGATGCTCAGCTTGCCTATTGTGTAAAGCTACATTAATTCTGGGCCTCTCCCTTGCCAAGTCTCCCACAGTAGGTTCAGTCTGTATGGAATGAATATTGTTAGTTGTCTGCTTCCTCTTGGGGCATTCTGAAGCATAATGAGGACCTTGACACTCAAAACATTTGATAGGTTCTATTTGGTCATTTGTCCTGGTAGCATTGGAAGTATTTCTAGGAGCTGTAAAATTCTGCTACTGATTATTTCTTGGATTGTTTCCTTGAAAATTTCAATTCTGAAATTTTTTCTTTTGGAAACCAGAATTTCCACTAAACCTGAAATATTTCTTTTTCAGCTCAAATTTGCTAGGTTGATGAGTTTTCCAGTTAGATATCCCTTCTCTTTTCCTATTAGTGTCATAACAGAAAGTTGCTTTCCTCATGGCCTCTTCTAAGGTCTTTGGATTGTCATACTCTATTCTATCCTTGATATTGAAAGGTAGACAACTCAGGTATGTTTGAATCTTCTATTTTTCTTCCACGAGGTATGGTACATATGTTCGGATATCCACATCATCTTTTTCAGGATCTTGCATGCATTTAGGGTTTGCATGCAGAATCTAGGGTTTGCATGCACCTGCATGCACTTGCATGCATCCCAGTCACCAGTTTGATGCCTCCAGCACCTTAGCCACCTCATTCTAGCACCCGGGAGCCACTTACTACAGAGTTTTAGCCCTCATAGGATGAAAGGCGCCCACTTATCACCTACTTCCAGAGGAGGGCGCACTTGTTCACCTACCACTGCAGTTCCACTTCAGTTACACTCAGTTAGCTCCGATTCTCCCTGATTTGAGGCTAGTTTCACTCCCGACTGACTGTTTCACTTCCGTTGGACCTCCAGATTGACTAGATGACTTGTTCTGACTTCAGTTAGCCTCCCATGCGCCCCCACTGAGCCTCCCTCTCCTTAATCAGTGCTACACACTTCAGTTACACTTATTACACTCAGTTAGACTCAGATTGACACCTGGATGACTGGTTCTTGTGCATTGATGACCACCACCGATTGATGATGAGGACTCCTAGTTGGAGTCAAGATACTCCATTCAGTGATTCGAATGACCTTCTTAGGCAATTCGAATTGCTCATTGACAGACATTGTATTCTATTGTAATTCATTCACCCTTTCTGGGATATTGAGCACTGCTGCATGTTTTGCACAGTTTTACACCATATTTTCTATATTCATCTGTTGTGATTGATTTACTTGTTCATTAGATTTGCTGTGACTAATTTTACATGGTATAAGATCCATTGCAGGGACAAGATCTCTTTTCTACAGGTGTTTCTACAAGAAGATTTGACTGAATTGCTCAAAAATTGCAAAAAGTTTTGGCATGAGATATCGCAAGGGATTCGCTCCTGTGCATGCAAAGCTTGAAAATACATCCAATACCACTCCAGAAGCTTGAGTTTCCAGATAATTCCTGGATCTGATACATTGGACCCATTCAACATTGTTTGATCTCCAATCCCAGGTGTGATGCAACTCTAAAAGGGTGGATTGTTCGACCTTACGGTTCTTGGTTTGATTGTGATTTGTACGTTATCAAGCTCCTCTCTTGCATTCGCTATACTGTGCATGCAAACTCCTCTTTTGCATTCGCTACTCTCTGCATGCAAGCTCATCTACATCAGTTTGACTCGCTCCTAGCAATGGAATACTCTTCTTCAAATCCTATCCTCACCCCATTCAATTATTTTGATTGGAAAGATGATATGGAGATCATATTACGTTCAAAAGGTTAGTACCGAGTCACTCTTGGTCTTGAATTGGAGCCAAACAATGTGTCAGATCGAACCAAACACTACAACAAGCTTGATGAAGCTTATGGTCTTCTTTGTCTCTCCATCTCCAAAGATCTTCACTTCCATCTCAGTGGATTGAAGACTCCAAAAGCTATATGGGAGCAACTTGAAACACTATTTGGCAAGTAGGATGAGCTTAGGGCTTTTCAATTAGAGAATGAATTGATTGCCCTTAGTCATGAGAATTTCGAGACCATCAATGAATTCTTCACAAAATTCAAGAACTTGAACTTGCAATTGAAGAACAGTGGAGTTATCAAAGAGGATAAACAATTGATCCTCTCCATTCTAAGCAAGCTTGGGAAAGATTATTCGGTATTTGTCTCTACTTTCAATTCCGGTCGGCTAACTACCCCGAATTGGAAGATGCCTACCTTGAATGCCTTCATTGAGTCCGTCACAAAAGAGCATGACAGGTTGATTCAAATGGGGTCCATAAGCTCCAAATATTCAGCCCTATATGTTCAAGGACCCAAGATCTCGAACGGTAAAGGAAAGCAAAAGAAGGAGAAGCCCAAATTCGAGCCTCACAAGCAAAAAGACAAAGGCAAGCAAACGGATGCACCATCCAGTTCGAAATCCAAGTAAAAGGGCAAAGAAGGTAACCAAAAATCTAAATGTACTTATTGTAACCGTGGTTTCATCCCGAAAGTTCATGTATGAAGAAGACTATATATCAAATGGCCCTCCTTTTGGAAAAGAACAACATAACCCTTCCTGACGGTGCAAGGAAGAAGGATAGGAATGATGATCATGAAAGAGGACAAGCACTCATGGCAACGGTTTCGAAGCCCACTACTCTCTTGATAGATTCGGGTGCATCAAATCATATGGCTTCAAATATTGATTCTTTTTCCTCATTCGATCCAAACAGCTCCATCCCCATCCATTTGGGAGATGACTCAAAAATTTCTTCAAAGGGCAAAGGTACGATTCATGTAGAACATGGAAGCTTTCAGAATGTTCTCTATGTGCCTTCCTTGGCTTCAAATCTCCTTTCTGTGTATCAAATGATACATACTGGTGAACCAAAGCAAGTTACATTCAGCCCTAATACAGTTGAAATTTCTGATATCAAAAGTGGAAGACTAGTTGCAGTCGGAAAGGCAAATCATACTGCAAAATGCTATGAGTTTTCACACTTTATTCCACTTGCAAAGCCCACTGCTCTTCGCACACATGGTAATGAGGTTAGTAGGATTTGGAATGAAAGATTTGGACATCTTAATTATAAGTATTTGCTGCTGTTATCAAACAAATCCATGGTAGATGGGCTTCCACAACTCCGTTCCTCGAAGGGAATATGCACTGGTTGCATCATTGGGAAGCACCCCGAGCACAGATTCGACCGCGGAAAAGCTAGCAGAGCTTCTACTATTTTGGGATTGATCCATTCTGATATCAGTGGTCCGCTGCCCCATATGTCATTAAATGGTTCAAGGTATGTTTTGACATTTATTGATGATTTTTCCCGCTTTACATGGGTATTCTTTCTCAAAAACAAGTCAGAAGTGCTTGGAAAATTCAAGGATTTTAAGGCTTCTGTTGAGACCACCACTGAGAGCAAGATCAAATCTCTTAGATCTGATAATGGTGGGGAATATATCAAGTCCAAGTTGCTACAACTTTGTGCCCAGAGTGGAATTAAGATCCAACATACAGTTCCCTACACACCCCAGCAGAACGGTGTAGCGGAAAGGAAAAATCGGTCACTGAAAGAGATGGCTACATGCATGATTGAATCGAAAGGTTTGGCTGCAAATCTTTGGGCTGAAGCAATCAATGTTGCTGCATATATACAGAACCGTGTTACACATTCATCCATGAAAGGTATGACTCCTTTCGAAGCATTCTTTGGTCACAAACCGGATGTGTCAAATTTGAGAGTTTTTGGCTCTACTGCATGGGCTAGAATTCCTTCTGAGAAGAGACGAGCTTTGGATCCACAAAGTATCGAGTGCATATTGATAGGATATGGGGAAGAATCAAAAGCATATAAACTCTTGGATATCATATCTAAAAAGATATTCATAGAGCGCAGTGTGCAATTTGAAGAACCGCTTCAAGAATTGCAACTAGTCGAGGAGAAAACTGCCGATTCACCGCCTTCACCAGAAGAAGATCCGAGCAGCGATAATGAAGGTATGAGTTCTGATATTTCTGATATTGTAGTAGCATATGATGATCATGACATATCAGGTTCGTAATCCGACCATTATGATCCTCCTCTGTTACCGAAGTGGGCCCAAAACACTCTACATTCTGCTGGTTCGAATCTTGGAAATCCTGCTGATCCGAGACGAACAAGAGGAGACTTTCAAAGAGCAGGTATGGCTCTTTCTATTGCTGATCCATTTCTTCCTACGATTTGTTATTTGATGGCTGGTTTAGATCCTACATCATACTATTCTTCTCATCGAGATCCGAGATGGAAAAGTGCCATGGATGAAGAGTACAGTTCTCTTCAAAAGAACAACACATGGGAGCTAGTTTCTCTTCCACCTGGAAGAAAATTAGTGAAGTGTAAATGGGTCTACTGTACTAAAGTTGCTGTTGATGGCACTATCAGCAAATATAAAGCAAGATTGGTGGCAAAAGGTTTCTCCCAAGTCCAAGGAGTGGACTACACTGAGACCTTTGCACCGGTTGCAAAGATGGATTCCATCCGCCTTGTTTTAGTTATTGCCGCATCCAAGCACTGGGAAGTGCACCACATGGATGTGAAGAGTGCATTTTTACATGGAGACCTTGCTGAAGAGGTCTATATGCAGCAGCCAAAGGGTTACACATCAGATCCATCGTTGGTTTGTAGATTGAAGAAATCTTTGTACGGGTTAAAACAAGCCCCAAGAGCTTGGTATGCAAAGATGGACTCCTTCCTTCTTTCTCAGAATTTCCAAAGGTGCAAATCTGATCCGAATGTGTATCTTCAGCGAGTTAAAAGTAATTTGTTGGTTATTGTACTTTATGTTGATGATCTGCTCATTACTAGTAGCACACTTACTTCAATAAACAAGCTAAAATCTGCCTTAAATCTAGCTTTTGACATGAGCAATTTGGGCTTGCTGAGTCATTTTTTGGGCTTGGAGATAGCTCAAAATTTTGATGGGATCACTATGTCTCAGCAAAAATATGCTTCCGACCTGTTATTGAAGTTTAATATGGCTGAATGTAAGGCAGCCCCATTCCCATTCCTCTCAGGAATCAGTCTTGAGGAGGGAGATTCCACACCGCTTGCAGATTGCAGTATGTATGGACAGTTGATTAGTTCACTACTTTATTTGACACACTCACGGCGTGATATCTCATATGCCGTGAGTGCCGTGTCAAGATATATGTAGCAGCCACATGAGCTTCATTGGCGAGCAGCCAAGCGGATCTTGCAGTATGTGCAAGGTACGAGACAGTTTGGCATACATTATGCTGCAGACTCTGAGCTAGATTTCATTGGTTTTACTGATTTAGATTGGGCAGGTGATAGCATTGATCAGAAGTCGACTTCCGGTTATGTTTTCATGATTGGTCATGGTGCTATTTGCTAGTCCAGCAAAAAGCAAGCAGCCATTGCACTTTCTTCAACAGAGGCAGAGTATCGAGGGGCAGTCAACGCCTACATTCAGGCAGTTTGGTTGTAGGGTATTCTTTCCGAGTTTGGTTTTGGTGGCACTACTTCGACTGTCCTATTTTGTGACAATCAAAGTGATATCAAGATCTCCACAGATCCAGTTCAGCGGCAGAGGACCAAACACATTGAGATTCATATGCATTACATTCGACAGTTGGTGCATGACCGCACCATCATTCTGCAATATTGCCCTACTGATGAGCAAATTGCAGACATCTTCACCAAGAGCTTCACTGAGAAGAAGTTCTCTTACCTCCGTTCACTGTTGGGGGTGAGTTCCATCATGGTGGAGATAGATTGATTCATTATTATGCTTTAGCTTGAGGGGGGGCTTTCTTCCCACTGGGTTTTCCCTCTTTCCTCACTTAGTTTATTTTCAGCATTTTTTGGATTATTGTATTGGGGTGACCTTTGGTCTTAGTTACCAGGGCCCCACATTATTTTTGTTGGCACATCATAGTCTAGCTTGAGGGGGGTTGTTCGGATATCCACATCATCTTTTTCAGGATCTTGCATGCAATTAGGGTTTGCATGCACCTGCATGCACTTGCATGCATCCCAGTCACCAGTTTGATGCCTCCAGCACCTTAGCCACCTCATTCTAGCACCCGGGAGCCACTTACTACAGAGTTTTAGCCCTCCCAGGCTGAAAGGCACCCACTTCTCACCTACTGCCAGAGAAGGGCGCACTTGTTCACCTACCACTGTAGTTCCACTTCAGTTACACTCAGTTAGCTCCGATTCTCCCTGATTTGAGGCTAGTTTCACTCCCGACTGACTGTTTCACTTTCGTTGGACCTCCAGATTGACTAGATGATTTGTTCTGACTTCAGTTAGCCTCCCATGTGCCCCCACTGAGACTCCCTCTCCTTAATCAGTGCTACACACTTCAGTTACACTTATTACACTCAGTTAGACTCAGATTGACACCTGGATGACTGGTTCTTGTGCATTGATGACCACCACCGATTGATGATGAGGACTCCTAGTTGGAGTCAAGCTGCTCCATTCAGTGATTCGAATGACCTTCTTAGGCAATTCAAATTTCTCATTGACAGACATTGTATTCTATTGTAATTCATTCACCCTTTCTGGGATATTGAGCACTGCTGCATGTTTTGCACAGTTTTACACCATATTTTCTATATTCATCTGTTGTGATTGATTTACTTGTTCATTAGATCTGCTGTGACTAATTTTACAACATAGCTCAATAAATTTAGAAATTTATTATTCATCTCTTTCATGTTCATAGTTCCCACCTTTAAATCATAGAATTTCTTGGATTTTTCTTCATGGTATTGTTCAAATAAGAACTTCTTCTTGAAGTACCTTTTAAAAGTGCTCCAATTGACATCCTTGTCTATGATGCCCTTCACCCTTTTGATGTCCTGCCACCAAATATCTGCCTTCCCAATCAAGTTGTATATTGCCATCTTTGCCTTCAATGATTATGAATAATCATAAATTTGGAAGTACTTCTTCATGCCGAACAACCATGCTTCTGTTGTCTCTCCTTTCTCAATTTCACCATTGAAGGTTGGGGCTTTGATTTTCTTAAACTCCCCAGAAATCTGTTCATACTGTTTGTGACTTTTTCTTTTGGGTTTGTAATCTCCTTCATTGCTATCACTTGAATAATTACGTTTCTTTTTGTGTTTTCATTGGTAGCTTTTGATGATGTTGAAATGTTGTTCACATCATCAGTTTTCATTTTCTTACCCCTGTCTCTATGAGGTAAGTCTTCAATTTTGGAGGTGTTTTCAACCCTTATATCATGTTCATCAGTTGGGCACTAATTGAACAGTACTTGGTTAAGTTCCTCTTGTGCTTTTAGAATTTTCTCATTGTCTTGTTTTACAGATCTAATTTATGCTTTTAACTCTTGAAATGCACGTAACAATTTTGACGAATTGTCATTTAATTCACCATGAACTTCTCCTTCATAATGTTGTCCTGTGCTATGACTGTTTGGTTGAAATATGTCCTCTATTTGTTCAGCTAATCCTTCCATACCTGTAGCTTAGAAACAATTTATGTATAACACAAATATTTTAAATTGAATTAATAAGATTTATGCTGTAATAAAATTTTCTGTTGCATGTTCTTTGGACCTGTTCAGGCCTAGAGTTCGAACGTGAGCTCTGATACCACATGTAACATCCCGATAATTTGATAAAAAAATATTTAAAAAAAAAAAAACAACATTAAATGTTAAAAATTACGAAAGCCGAAATAATAAATGCTTAACAAGACAGCCTTGAATAAATAATTCATTAATATAGAAAACGATTTAATTACTGAGTCTCATAAATAAAAACATTTTAATGACAGTGACATGACACACTTCTTTTAACATGCTTACGATGTTAGTTATGCTTGTGTTAACTGTAAATCGAATATTATGCGAAAGAGTTTCATTAACAAGGTACTTATAGTTGCTTTGTGATGATGATGAAAGGGGTCCTACGAGGTACCCTGAGGCTTACTTAGCTATGTCAGCTAAATCTTGTGAACCTATTCTTCTTGCGTAGATTCGCAGGTAAGAGTAATGCGACAAATCAAGTGTTAAGAGTATATATGTTTTACAAATAGTCTTCAATTATTGGTAGAAAATCTAAGTTCTTCCTTGCTTCAGGTATGGATTTAAGTCTATCCTAGATGTATTGTTTCGATTATAATACAATTTGCAGCAGTTATTATGATTAATATTTAAACTACACTTATTATTGAATTCATTAAGATGAAATGCCTATTCTTATGAATTTCCAGAACATGTACTAGGTTATGTTCTCTAAGTGCTATTATGACACTATTATTATCATGAGAATTATTGTTACTATGTAAATATTTCGTACTTGTATAGAGCTTTATCGAAACCATAAATCCAATAGTGTGTCTGGAAAACATGAATGTTATGAAAAAAAAATTAAATTACAATCATATTATTTATGAGTTTCTAGATGTATGAACAAACATACTATTGAACTAGCATTCCCTAAAGTCCTATCTTTACACTTATAATGGTTCCACTATAGGATTTTCACGATTTATAGAGATTGACCTTTTAAATAAAATGGGCTATTCTTTGTGAACATAAAAATACTATACATATAATGGGACTCTAACTATAGGATACAACAAGTCTCAACTTATGAAATATATATAGATAACATATACAAACCCAACCTTTGCATTATCAAACTCAAAAGGTGTATAATGATCATTGTAACCCTAAGTCTGATCGTTGACAAGTGAAATGATGGAGTTTTAAAGTTTGGAGTACGAAACATATTGCATTGTTCCAAAGGTTGGCTTGACATTTAAGTCGTTTGTCTAAAGCATTGAATGCAGTAATATGTGGATGCCTTCGTGGATGAAAAACACGTGAAAGTTTTCACACTTTAAACTTGAATTGTCAAGTTGTAGCAGGCTTGATCTGTAGTCTTCCGAGTTGGGAACGTTGTAGTTGGAACAATAAATAGGGTTTTTAAAGTAGAGATTGCCCATATTCCAACTAGCCTAGTTGGCAGCAATCGCCACCATTGATCTGTGGATTCTTGAGATTGTAATGGAACCCTAACTACACTCTCCTTCAACATCGAGAAAAGGTCTTTTGTATTCATTTCATTCTGGTAAAAACTTTGGGTGAGGCCGACAAGGTGAGAGGTTCTAGGGTTTGGTGGTTAAGAGCTTTCCCAAGCTAGAACCCATGACCTGTGAGCGTTTAGACTATGAATGTTTATCATATTAAGAAATTGATTCTGTAGTGTAAGTTGCAATAGTTAATATGTTGAAAGATTGAATCTGTAGCTGGTTTTACTGCATAAGTTGTGAGGGTGTCTGTCCAAAGTTTTTGAAATATTCAAACCAGCTTTCGATTTTCTTGCAGTGGTAAAATTTTGACCTTAAATATGGAACCTTCTCTTCCAAATGTTGGATGGATAGCTTCTTCGGTTATATTTGCAGAAGTGCTTCACAAAAATGCAGGTAAGGACGTTTCTTTACAAACCACTATCATTTCAAGCATTTAAAAATCATTTATAAGTTCTAATTTAACCATTGCAGGTTTGCTTGTCAAGTTTACTCTCGTCGAAGGAATATTTTACATGAGGTTTAATGGAAGAGCCCTACGCATCCACCGGTAAGCATCGGCGGTTCCTTACCTCGTGGTATCTCCTAGTTCAGTTGTGGTTGACGCTAGATGTTTGGCAAAGTGTTGATGTTTGGTTTCTGGCACATCTTTTGTTCATTGTTTGTAAACTTTGGGAACCATAGTGGAAGGCCCAGCTGCTAAGATTCTTAGCTAGCTTAGTTATTACAATGGCTACTATAAATTTTGGTTGGAAATACCTTGTTTAAAAATGTAATTTATAAGGGATAAACCCTCGTTCCTTTGAATGGATCATACAGTTCTTAAAACTGCAAATGTTTACTGTGTAATGTTTGGAATCCAATTTGTCGTTGTAGAATAAATAGTAACTGTTTTGGTAACCAGTTTTGTGTCGTTGGTTGACTCATAAATGTGAAAAATAGGAATTACGTGCTATGTAAGTTTAAATGAAAAACGAAATACTGTGTTGAGTTTATGGTGGAAATTAGATACTGTATGTTTTTAAATAGCTACAGTTTTCAATATTACGTTTTGCAATAAAATATCTACCCTATAGGTTTTGATAATAGAAAAGTCTAACTAGCAAGAATACTGTCTTTTTAATGAAGGGCCAAGTGCCGAAAGTTACCTGGTTTTCTTGAAATGAAAAACTTGAATGTTTGAGTTAGAGTTAAATTAATGATGATATTCGTTTTCTGGTGTTTAAGGCATAAAACAAAAATTGTTTAAGATAATAATTAAAACTCTCACTCAGCACACGTCTTGTAATATAGCTAATAGAAGTATAGTAGTTTGGATAACCAAAAAGTATTTTAGTATTAACAGTACTGTAAGATACTAGAAATCAAATCAAGAATTTATTTATTCTGCAGAAAATTTAAATATAGCAGACTATTAAAGTACTGGAAATAATACTAAGTTTAACCCATGGAAAAAGTTGAGGAAAGGAATGGAATGAGAAATAAAATGCTTATTTTGATTTTTGTATAAGAATATTTTTGCAACTGTTAAATTTCTAAAAACAATAATGAAAGAAGTAAATGAAAACATGACATTTTTATGTTGAACATTAGATTGCAAATCAGAAAGAACATTTAGTAAAAGTTTGCAGACTTAGACTGATGCAGAGATGGAATATTTTATTTTTATTACTAAGTAAGGGAATCTATTATGAGTCTGATTTATGTGGTAACTATTATGTTTATTAGTTTTTAAACAGAAAGAATTAATAAATCAACATTAAGAGAAATCATTACAGAGTTATTCTATCCATTCAATTGGTAATCTGCCTATCAATCATCTTTCTTAATTCACTTCTCTATACTGGAGTACGATGCAAAAACAACATGGGGAACAATATAGAGATGGTTAATAAATATATCATTTTCATTCAGAATTCATACTTAGGTCAGAAAATAAAACAATTTCTTACTAATAAATGCAAAATTTATTTGACTAAAAATAACAAAAGAAAAATAGAACCTGATAATTTGTAGGAGAAACAAACCACCCAAGGAGCCCGTTCCACCCAACCTGCTCCTAAAGACAGCCAACTTACTTGCCTTAGGACCCCCGATCCTATTCACCGAACCACCAGGAAGAAGAGTATGCAGAAGCCTTAGTTCATCAACTTGCAGTAGAATATAGATTATCCAGTCATAAAGACTCATCAGTCAAAAAGACCCGCACCAGCACCTCTGGTTTTCCTTCTCAGAATAACTAGCAGACTCACAATTGCACTCTCACATAGCCTCCCTATTCGAATCTCTCAATGATCACCTGATACACTTGAGGAAATATTTCTACAGAAAATATTTTAGGCGTTTCCTGCTCAATTCGAATTGCCTTATCTAGGCTGCCTAGGACTTTTAGTGGTTAACTGGTCATTAATGAGCTTCCTGCTCTCTTCCACCCACCTGGGGGATAATGCCACAAATTTAGGGGTAGTTGTCCCATAACCAATAGCTAGTGGTGGAGTGCAAATGCTTCCATCTATCCCATGCCTTCTAACAGCTTCCATTCCTCCTAGTGGGTCAGTGAACACTCATTTAACAGTTCCCTTGGGTGTTTGTCTCCTATTTTAATTTATTTAATAATAATAATCAATAATTACAATCATCCTTGACCAAACTTGGACACAATTACAAATCTTTGTAATTATAATTTAACATAAAGTATTTTGCAAATAAAATAAATATTCTCAAAATTTTGGTAGGTGACATGACGCTTTAGAGCCTTCTGCTTCTTTTTATGTTGCTGAGCTTCCTGGCTCCTACCTTTTTCCTTCCGATGACTCTTCAACAATTGGTGTTGGAATTTGATTACTTTTTTCGGAGTCACTGTCAATGATCATAGGTCCTTCGACCTTCCACTCATATATCCATTCCTTCATGATGAGGTCTATATCTACTCAATCCATGTGATAGTTCACATGGAACCATTCTGTGTCCTTTTTTCTGCGCCTTTGTTGAAATGTAAATGGAGTGCATGTTAGTGCAAAAATTGAAAGTGTGAATATATTTAGATGTTACCTGCTTGGCTATGTGTCGTGTGCAAATAATGACATCACACAGTTGCTCATAGTATGTGTGGAATACTTCATTCGATGCGTGCTATCTCTCTGGGATCAAATTCGCCCAGAGATTTGCATATCTGGATCTTCTACAATCCTTGATAGTAGTGTTGAGGCCAACATAGTATTTTTGGTCCTTCCATCCCACAAGCACGATCAAAACCATCAATCAACTATAGTGGAAGTTGTTTCCTTGCATCTGCATGTCACACACATTTTCTAGAAATTCACTCAATATGTATTGGAACCAGTTAAATCTTCAGCCCATCGCGGCCTTCACCCCAAGGAGCACCGCTCGGGCTGGTACTTCAGTAGGTCTTGCCTTCCGTAAAATTTTCCCTGCTAGCAGTTGTGTTACAAACCATGAAGCATCATCGGCTATATCATCCATGATGAATCCTACTTTTCATTTCGGGATGTTGTGTGTTGACTTTATCTGCATGACAACCTCCTTGTCCCTGCTGTTGTCTTGAAAGAATTGCTTAGGGTCCTCTCCTTGCTTGCTTAACCCTGTGATGCGATAGATGAGGTCGATGTGACTGAGTGACATTCCTATCCAGCCAAAGATAACCTTGGTATGTGAGTGAGATGAGTGTGCAAGCCACTACATTCAGTTCTAGGCTTCGATCGAAGTGCGAGAGCCTCAACAAGTTCAGCAACCTTGACTCCACTACTTCATATAACTAATTCTGTGTGACCAGCATGGAATTGCCTTTCACATCATTTTCCAGCACATATACTGATCTAGCTGAAATTGTTGGTACCTCGGTTCGACGGGGTCCTTTTGCATTTGGAGTAGGTCATGGTCCTCGAACTTACATTCTGCGATTTTACCTAAGAAATGTTTCTCTGGTTTCCCATGCTTGGATATTGGTGGAAGCGATATCTCATACTTCGCGTTCCTAGACAACTTAATGGCTGATGCATCCTGTGCACGCGGGGAGATATATTGAGGTGTCAGAGTAAGTAGGATTTCTTTATAGCTGAGTGGCACTTCTGGCAGTGTGGAGCTCATCATCTTTGGCTTTGTCTTCTCCACTACTAGTTCCTTTCCCTTGGCTTGCATGATTTTGGAATGTTGTGGTGATTGGCATGAACCTTGACCTTGTTCTATAACAACCTTCTTAATGGGGGTTCTCATCAACCCTTCAATCCCTCAGTGCTTAAACACCCTCACACCTGCGCGACTGTGAACTCTTGATAAATCGTAGAGATTTTAGACATAAACTGGAATTTCTTTTGCAGACTCATGGGATAACTGGACACTCACTGAAAATAGAGTTAGTCTATGGCTCGCAGAAAAATTTCAGCGTTTCGGTAATGCCCGTGAGTTCAAATGTAGGGGTATTTATAGGCGCATTTAAGCCTTAGCCGTGCCAATCAATGGCTATAAAAGAATTAAATTCCATATCCGTTGGCCAAATACACTGAGGATTTGGGTCCTTTCCTTCACTAATTCCTTCATAACGGTTATTTCTGTGTTAAATGCTCAAGCAGTTGTCGACAAAATCACTGTATAACGGCTAGTTTTCTGACCGACATTGTAACGGCTAGTTTGTTGGAGTGTTGTATCAATCTGTGTGGCGGTTCATCACTACTCCAACGCAGTTACTTCACGGTGCTATGCTTCTTGGTTCTGAACTTTGCGTCTTCTCTTCTTCATTGGCTATGCGTAGCTCTATTGTGATCTTCGTGCTGTGTGATTCTTCTTTCCTTTTTTATTCGATGTTTCATTCTACTGAGGGTGCTGCGAAGTAGGGCTATCCCGATAGGGTTTTAGCCTACTTTCATTGACCAATCTAGGTAGATTGTCTCCAGCTAATGTGGCTAACTAAGAGGAATTGTTCTTGATATGGTGATCATGCCATGATTTTTCTTTGTCTTTCTGCAATTGCTGGTGAAAGCTTGCGATGAAGCAATCTTCCTCCAATCCAACCAAGTGTAGAATCCTTTCCTCTATTGTTTGTTCTACCACAGATCTCCTCTCATTCTAAAATGCAGCTATTCTCAAGCTGGGTACAATGTACTCCATCGACATGACAACTTCCTGTCCATAGGCCAATCTGAAAGGTGTATGGCCTGTCAACTTCTTACAAGTAGACATATATGCCCATAACACAGCTGGAATGCCCAGATCCCAATCATCCCTCTTTACATTTCATACCTTTGTCAGCGCATTCTCCGACACCTTGTTGAAAGCTTCAACAGTTCCATTGGCTTGAGGATGGTACGGTGTACTCCTTTGATGATAAATGTGGAACTCTTCAGTAAGGACTTCAATAGTTCTGTTCAAAAAATGGGTCCCTTGATCACTCATAAAAATATTCGGGCATCCAAATCTAGTGAGGATGTTCTCAAAGATGAGCTGTGCGGCAGTAACTGTGCTAAAGTCCTTCACTGGTTTAGCTTCTGCCCATCTGGTGAGATAATTGGTCACAGTGATAATGTATCTCGCACCGGTTCTTTTTCTCGGTGGGCTAATTGGTCCCACAAAATCAATGGACCATTTCTCAAATGCTTGAAGTGTCAACTGTGGATTCAATGGCATTTCATCTCTTTGTGACGGTCTTCCTATCCTCTGATAGACATCACAGCTCTGACAATGTTCCATTGAATCGTTATGAATTGTAGGCCACCATAGCCCTGCTTTCAATATCTTCTACACAGCGGCTCTTCCTGCGTAGTGGCTTCCCAATACACCTGAATGTGCATCAGCCAATATGAATGGCTTCTCATGCTCCAACACACATCTACGCAACACTTTGTCTGGTCCCAACTTATATAATTGACCTATGATTATAGTGAATTCTGTCGCTCTGACTACAAGTTGCTTCTTCTGCTGCATAGTGAACTCTGTGGGTGCCAGTCTCGTAGTCAAAAAGTCTACAATATCCTTGTAATAATCATCAGTAATCTGTATTACAAACAACTGCACATCAAGCAGATTGTCTTCAAGGTTTGGGGGCTCTTCACCTGACTCAATCCTTGAGAGATGGTCAGGTCCTAGGTTCAATCTGCCTGGCTTAACCACAATTTCAAAATCACACTCCTGGAAGAGTAGTAACCATCTGCAGATTCTCCCCCCAACGCTGGCTTATTGACCAGATATTTCAAAGCGGAATGGTTAGTATACATGGAGAAGTGCGCACCTAGCAAATAGTGCCTCAGTTTCTGCAGTGCATATACCATAGCTAATCCCTCTCTTTCAATGGTCATATAGTTCTTTTTAGCTGATGAGAGCTTTATGCTCGAAAATGCAATGGGGTGATCAATGCCTCCCTCTCCTAGCTGTGCGAGCACCACTCTAAGTGCAATGGACGAAGCATCAACATGTACAAGGAATGGCTTATCCCAATCTGGAAATACTAGGATCGGTGCAGTTACCATCTTTTCTTTCAGCATGTCCAATCCCTTCTCACATTCTGCATTGCAAATGAACTGTGCTTGTTTCTTTAGTAGTTTCTCCATTGGCGCAGTTATCTATGTATAACCCTTAATGAAATTTCTGTAATAACCTGTATGTCCTAGTGTCGTGCGAAGTTACTTCATTGAGTTTGGTTCAAGTAAATTCACAAACACTGCGATCTTCGCAGGATCAACCATCAAACCTTGTCTGCACACGATGTGTCCTAGTAGAATACCATAAGGCACACAAAAAATACATTTCTTTAAATTCAATGAAATTTGATGTTGTCTGCACTTAGCTAACATCATTCTCAAGTTTTCAAAATGGTTTTTCAGCAAACCAAAGGCAGTCTAATCATCAAAATAAACCTATAAGAACTTATGGATAAAGTCCTTGACTGCAACCACAACAACTCTGGAAAACATGGCAGGTGCATTCTTCACCCAAAAGGAATCATCATATGCTGGTATGATCCCCATTCAGTAGAAAATGTTGTCTTATTCCCGTCTGCGTCATGTACCCAAATTTTGCTATGGTCCATGGGGCAATTTTTGCCTAAGTCACCTAGGCAATAATTATTTAAATAATAAGCTAGTATGGAAACTACCTTATGGAAGATGCCTAAGGTTGTATTTGGGAATTAAATGGACAAGGAGGGCCCCCCATGTAGTTAATAACCCCATGACTAAGTCTAAGTGATTAATTAAATGAGAATTTAATTAATGGGGTATTTGTGAGGCAATTATACCATATTGGTTGATTAATTATTAAGTAATTAATTAAACTTTGAATTTTGGAGTAATATTGAGTTTGTAATATTTTTATTAATAATTTTGGCTAATAAATGTTTCCAAGTGGATAATGAACGCCAGGAAATTCGAATTGCTAAGTGAGCCAAACTTTTCTAAGTGATGAAACTCAGAAAATCAAGGAATTACTTGGAGTAGAAGTCAAGTAAGCACTAGAGTCCAAAAATGTTTCCAAAAATGAGAAAAGAGGAATATTTCAGGAAAAACAACATAAATCCAGAAAGCATGAAAGTATGAAAAGCAGGAAAGTTCAGAAAAGAAGGAAAGTCAGAAAAAGAGGAAAAAAGAAGGAAAGCCAAAGCAAAGCAAGCAAGCAAAGCAAGGAAAGTATGTCCATTCATGGGTGACCTATTGTCATAGGTCACCAAGCTAAGTAACTTGCTCAATAGGTCAACATGAATTCTATTTAAGAAGGTTTCCAACTTCATTCAAGAACTTTTGTCATTTGCAATTTTGGTTTGAGATCTCTGAGCTACTCAACTGTTGAGTGATGTGCCTCAACAATTTATCTTGGGAGATGTGCCCCAAGCCTTTGTGAGTTGTATAGGAGTGTTATGCAGGTGCAGCAGATAGTATTATAGCCAATGAAATTCAGTATGGAGTAGCAATGAAGATCTATTCTCATATTGGAGACAAGGCTTCCATTGGAGGTGTTTTACAGTAAGTTTTTGAGGAGGAAGCACCATAGATGAAGATGTATATGGGAAGGTGTTCTTAAAATCTTATGTGAGGCTTATCAGTGGTTATTTGCAGACATAAGAGGCTTCCATATTCCAGAATATCAAGTTCAGATCGAACTCCATCTCTTCTCTCTCTTCTACTCTACTTGCTGCTGGATTGGAGGTGATTCTCCTAATAGAGGAGTATTGATGATCCTAGCTCCCATTGAAGGTCATTACACTAATAATGCAGCCAATTCAGCCATCTAACAAGTATGTGGAATGATAATTACTTCCAGTTCAGATCCACTATAATTCTCTCCTTCTCTACTCTGTTCTCTAGCTCATGTAAGAAGAAATTAGCTTGTGAGGCATTGTCCATTGTAAAGAAAGCATTAGGAGTTAAGAGAATTGTTATGAACTATATATTTGATGTTCAATGGTTCTAATAATTCATATCAAATCTAATATAATCATCGGAACAGATTTTGTATTTCATTAAGACAGTTTATCAAGACAAAATCCAAGACTAGCTAGTTTGATGCCTAAATTCGACTAGTGTTGCCATTTTTGCTATAAAATTCATTCTGTGCACTCTTTTTTTGATCCATCAGTTGGAGAAGGTCCTCGACACATCCTAGTATCCATATCAGTCCAAAAAATTAGAGTTTAAAATCCTTTCATCCTTCCTTGGAAAGTTAAGAGAAAGACTAGCTCCACAATGTCGGAAGAGACCAAAAGCCCCAATTCTCTGAAAACTCTCCCAAGACTGATCTTTTGTTATTATGAGCATAACCAGCAACCCATTGACTTTTATAAATCTTGTTATCCTTCCTGATATAGTTTGTATATGCAGATGTACCCAGGAAGCATTGCGGTAGGCTTCAACAGTAGCTGATGTCCGAAACATAAATGGTCTTCGTGCTTTGTACAAAGGATCAAAATTCCCATTGTATAAGTTGCTGCTGCACATTATCCCATATAAATTCCAGAACTGAAATTTCTTCCTACCAAACTCAGTTTCAAGTCTCCTTACCCATCACTGACTTCCTGCTCTGTTCGGTGAATTGATAAAAAAATGGATAAGTAAATTTAATTTAAAATTCTGAACTTGAGTTAATATCTGGTTTAATTATTTGCTAGGATATTACAGTGGTATCAAAGCACTTTCCTTGGCTCATCCTGTGGAAAGTAAATCTCAGTGGAAAGGTACCTCAGCAGTATCTTCAAGTTGCAGTTGTGGAATTAGTTCCATTCATGGATGATTTAGAGTTTGAGTTGCATGAAGAAGAAGGTTATTTTTATGAAGAATATGATGATGAATTTGTTGAGCGGTATGAAGACTATTGTAGACAGTATGAGGAAGAAGAATTCCAAGAAGTACCCTCTACAAGTGAGACCCATGAAATCATGATTGGCAGAAGAGGCTATGGTTATTCCCATAGTGATATGTAGGAAAAGGTTGCATGTTCCAAAGCCAAATATCAACCTACTTCTGAAGAGTACCTAAAAGAAGCAAGAGCTTTAGTGGATGCATGTTATTTACACCTCACAAGAATGTTTGGATCCTCTTCCAAAAGAGCCTCCAAGAATCCTGACCCAAAGACAACCAAGGAGAAACAAGACCCAAAACTCAATCATGAGATTGTTGACAAAATAGAAGAAGAATCTACTGCAAGATTCTATGATGAGGATCTCAAGATCATCTCAGATGAGATTGGTACTGTTAGGGGTGTTGAACCATATTTCAGATCAGATCTAAAAGAAAAACATAAATCAGATCCAAAGACAGCACATGAGCTTCACAAGGTAGTAGAAATTGACCACACATCAGTTAGATGTGAACTAGTAGAATCAGTGGTAGAACCAGGCACCATAACCCCACCCATTGAAGAGAGAAGCATGATGCAAAGGAATCCACCACTTTTAGATTTTTGTACTAAATTGTGTCATGATGATGTTGCAGCCACATCAGAAGACAATTACTGCATAAGGGATTCCGTGGATGTTGAGTTTCATATCCTTGGTGATAAGGGTGAATGTAGTGACCAGACTGAATCACTAGAAATGTGTTTACACGATGCCCACATGGTTTGAAGAGAACCTATTGAGGAATGTTTTAAGTGTGAGGAAGCATCTAATGATGTGTATTCTCATATATATGTGGGAGACATGGAAGTACCCATTCGTGATGGTGTTGTGGATGCAAGATCTATGGAGAAAGAAGAAGGTCTTACAACAACAGAAATTGAAAATGAGAGATTGGTGGAAGACCAAACCACCAACACACCATCACAAGGAGGAGAAAACATACCACATGGGAATTTTTTCAATTCTGATTTTTATATGCCTATGTGTCAGCATGATGGGGCAACCACTTCAAAGGAGAATATGAGCTTGGTTGAACCCCCAGGGGTTGAGACTCCTTAATTGGGGAGGGCTGAAAATTGGAGAGAAAGACTTACTGGTGCACCAGAGATGAACGAGCACCCCAGTTGCAGCCAAATATCTGATATTCATGATGTGAAATATGAATATCTTGTAGCCCCAAAATATGGATCAGCTTTTGTAACTTCAACAAAATCAGCTGAAGTTGATCCTAGGAAGCTAGAAGAAGAGAAGGTTCATATGCCAGAACCTCATTTCCTTGAAGGGATACTGAAGATGAATGAATGCAAAATTCAAGAAGCCCTTCAAACCCTCAATGACACCCATGCCTTAATGAATAAACTCTGTTGGAATTTGGGGGAGCAGTCTTCCATGAGAGACATGGAAGAGCTTCAGAAAGCCATGGCAAGCATAAACGGTAGATTCTTGAACCTGCTTTCTGATAGAGATAGTTTGTTGGAGCTTGTAGAATTGTTTCATGGTACATCCTTGAGGGATGATGAAGAGATAAAAAAGCTCAATTATGAATTAATGGCCACCCAAGATTCTTTGAGAAGCACTCAAAGTGCCCTCCAAGAATCCAAGACAGAAATATTGCAGCTTCATGAAAAGTTGCAAAGATCCTCCCTACCCTCCTACACACCATTCAGTCAATTTCATTGGGATGAAAGCCTTCATGATCATAAGGAGGTGCCTCATGAGATGGTGTATCATGAGGATCATTCATTTTTATATGTGCTTGAAGAGTGTGCAGAACAGTTTGATGAGAACCAAGCACTTGACTTTTTTCCAAGGGAACTTGAGCTGTTCCTTGAAGACAAACACTCTCCCATGGAGGAGTAGGATGAGAGCACCCAATTTGGGCCAGCCAATAATGGATAAGTTGCAGCCATAAGTATGATCACTAAAGGTTGCATACATGCAAAGAAGGTTCACAGTTCTTTCCCACATGTCCTAGATTCAGCAACACCAATGGGGAATGAACATTGGGTGAAGAAATTATCCTAGTTTGTGTCACATGTTCAGCAGGAGGATCATGATCTGTCCCCATGGGAGATTGATCCTATTGCAGAAGAGATGGCTGATTATAGCTCATATAAATCAGTAAGAAGGATCTCTAATTCACCCACCAGATGGATGGATAGAGGCCTCACTAGAAAAGAAAATCTAGAAGGTAAAAAGTTCACTTGTTTCTGCAATAAATTTCTTATTATAACTGACATTGTCTTGAATTGTGAGCAGAAGCAAAAGTATATTTTGCAGCCATTTGATGTCACCCATCCACATATGGATTGGGTGAAAGATTACCTGACAAGCATGAAACTTCCTTGCAAATTTTTGTATACTTATGGTCAAGGGAAGGAAGCTAAGCAGGCAAGTTGCCCAATTAGATTAACAGAACATTATACAAGCAGAAGTTGGCCTATGTCGAGGGAATCCACATGCTTGGAGGTCGGGAAAATGCAGTTGATACTTTGGGATCCTGGCATTCATGGGAGTGACAGATTTCCAAAGATGACAGAATTTTTTTTGTTTTTGTAGGAGAAACAATGGGATCCAGGAATCCTACCCAAGTTATCCTAGCTGGGTTGAAAATTTTGCTCATTGCTGGTTAAATTGCAGATATTAATTGCAGTGCAGTTTTTCTTCATATTTTTTGAAGGCTCGAGTTTAATTTTCAGACTGTACAATGGATGGGGACAATTATAATCAGAGTGGTGCAACAGAAGCTTGGTGGAATCTTGACATTGCTTGAGGACAATCAATCTTAGGAAGGGAGGACTGTCATGTCCCCAAATTTTGCTATGGTCCATGGGGTAATTTTTGCCAAGTCACCTAGGCAATAATTATTTAAATAATGAGAAAGTATGGAAACTACCTTATGGAAGATGCCTAAGGTTGTATTTGGGAATTAAATGGACAAGGAGGGCCCCCCATGTAGTTATTAACCCCATGACTAAGTCTAAGTGAATAATTAAATGAGAATTTAATTAATGGGGTATTTGTGAGGCAATTATACCATATTGGTTGATTAATTATTAAGTAATTAATTAAACTCTGAATTTTGGAGTAATATTGAGTTTGTAATATTTTTGTTAATAATTTTGGCTAATAAATGTTGCCAAGTGGATAATGAAGGCCAGAAAATTCCAATTGGTAAGTGAGCCAAACTTTCCTAAGTGATGAAACTTAGAAAATCAAGGAATTACTTGGAGTAGAAGTCAAGTAAGCACTAGAGTCCAAAAATGTTGCCAAAAATGAGAAAAGAGGAATATTTCAGGAAAAACAGCATAAATCTAGAAAGCAGGAAAGTACGAAAAGCAGGAAAGTTCAGAAAAGAAGGAAAGTCAGAAAAAGAGGAAAAAATAAGGAAAGCCAAAGCAAAGCAAGCAACCAAAGCAAGGAAATTATGTCCATTCATGGGTGACATATTCTCACAGGTCACCAAGCTAATTAACTTGCTCAATAGGTCAACATGAATTCTATTTAAGAAGGTTTCCAACTTCATTCAAGAACTTTTGTCATTTGCAATTTTGGTTTGAGAGCTTTGAGCTACTCAACTGTTGAGTGATGTGCTTCAACAATTTCTTTTCGGAGATGTGCCCCAAGCCTTTGTGAGTTGTATAGGAGTGTTATGCAGGTGTAGCAGATAGTATTACAGGCAATGGCATTCATTATGGAGCAGCAATGAAGGTCTATTCTCATATTGGAGAGGAGGCTTCCATTGGAGGTGTTTTACAGTCAGTTTTTTAGGAGGAAGCACCATAGATGAAGATGTATATGGGAACGTGTTCTCAGAATATTCTGTGAGGCCTATAAATTGTTATTCGCAGACATAAGAGGATACCATATTCTAGAATATCAAGTTCAGATCGAACTCCCTCTCTTCTCTCTCTTCTACTCTACTTGTGATTGGATTGGAGGTGATTCTCCTAAAAGAGGAGTACTGATGATCCTAGCTCCCATTGAAGGTCATTACACTCAGAATGCAGCCAATTCAACCATATAACAAGTAGATGGACTGATAATTATTTCCAGTTCAGATCCATAGTAATTCTCTCTTTCTCTACTCTGTTCTCTAGCTCATGTAAGAAGAAATTAGCCTATGAGGCATTGTCCATTGTAAAGCAAGCATTAGGAGTTAAGAGAACTGTTATGAACTCTATATATGATGTTTAATGGTTCTAATAATTCATATCATATCTAATATAATCATCAGAACAGAGTTTGTATTTCATTAAGACAGTTTATCATGATAAAATCCAAGACTAGCTAGTTTGATGCCTAAATTCGACTAGTTTTGCCATTTTTGCTATAAAATTCATTCTATGCACTGTTTTTTTGATCCCTCTATTGGAGAAGGTCCTTGAAACATCCTAGTATCCATATCAGTCCAAAAATCATAGTTTGAAACCCTTTTGACCTTTCTTGGAAAGTTAAGAGAAAGACTATCTCCACAATACCGGAAGAGACCAAAAGCCCCAATTCTCTGCAAACTCTCCCAAGACTGATCTTTTGTTATTCTAAGCATAACCAGAAATCCATTGATAGTTATAAACCTTTTTATCCTTCTCGATCTAGTTTGTATATGCGGATGTACCCAGGAAGCATTACGGTAGGCTTCAGCGGTAGCTGATGTCCGAAACATAAATGGTCTCTGTGCTTTGTACAAAGGATCCAAATTCCCACTGTCTAAGTTGTTGCTACACATTATCCCATATAAATTACAGAACTGAAAGTTCTTCCTACCAAACTCAGTTTCAAGTCTCCTTACCCGTCACTGACTTCCTGCTCTGTTCATTGAATTGATAAAAAAATGGATAAGTAAATTTAATTTAAAATTCTGAACTTGAGTTAATATCTGGGTTAAATATTTTCTAGGATATTACAGTCTGCTGGATCAATCCCAATCTGATGATATCCATAGAATCCATCGGTGAATGAGTAGGCCTCATTTCCTCTCGCATTTTCTAACACTTTATCTGTAAAAGGAGTAGGAAATGGGTCATGCAGCCAAGCATCATTCAGCTTCCTTGGATCTACATAGATTCTTATTTCACCTTTAGTATTTTTATCTTGGATAACCATCGGGCTTATCCATTCTAATTCTTCAATAGGATCGATGATCCTTGCATCAAGCATCTTATCAATTTTTGCCCTAACTCTTTCTTTGTATCTGGGGTTCATTCTATAAGGCCTTTGCTTTATGGGCTTAGCACCTGGCTTGAGAGGTATTTTCATAACTCCGAAGTCACCCAAAATTTCTTTCATTTCAGAAAACTTCATCGGAAACAAATCCTGATATTCATGTAGAAGGTCTACGATCTACACAACCATCGCATCATCCCAGTAGTCTCCAATGGACGCAAACTTCGGCTCTTCTCTTGTTCCAATGTTCACTTTTCTTATCTTTACAGGGCCGCTCATATCTGGAATTTCAAGTGGATGTCCCTTTACATCATGTGCTCCTTTGGACTCAGGTATATTGATGTTGTGTGGATCCTCCTCATCACTCTGTTCTTGTTCTTCTTCATTTTCAGCTAGATTATAGCATTCAAAGGCATGTTCTATTTCCCTTGTCCATTTTAGCTGTAGGTTCATAGGTACTTTCACATCTTCAAATATCTTCTCTTTGAGGACCTCAAATGCCTCTTTTATACTTGGGAATTCCTCTATGAATATTCTTTCCTTAATAAACTGCAGAGTTTCGTTTATGCTTGAAATTTCATCTTCAAAGCTAAAGGTTCTGTGGAAGTTTTCATTTCATATAGACCAATCTGTAGTTCCTCTGCAAAGCTCCGTGTCTAGATACCAATCTTCTAGAATCTTCTCCAATGTGTGCACAAACAGATAAACCCATTATGTCTATGGTCTCCTTTCCCATGCTTATGAACAAGTTTCAATGTCATCCCTCGGATTCGTCTGTCCATTATACTTTGTAAATGCCAGCGCAACTTTATCTGTGAATTTGATTTGCATCATATGTTTGCACTGATCCCATGTAGTCAAAGTCTGCTTATGCGCAGCTGACCATCTTTCAGGTGTAGCACGCAGTTCCATATCTAATGTTTGTATGCGATGTTCAGCTTCAACTGATATAGTATATTCTTGAATAAATGAATAAACATTAGTCGAACCATCATAGGCGGGGATTGGACTTACCTCGGTTCCAATCTAGTGTAGTGACTTTGTGATCTGCGTGCATCTTCTTGCAGATACTTCATGCATATGGCTTTTCCAATTCTCTAGTCATGTGTCGGAGTCTGAGATGCAAGAACTATCACATCGCCAACTAAGTGCTCCATCCATCGTAGGATTAATGTAGTCATCTTGATTTGCCATCATCTTGTAAATGCGATCAAGGTCTTATGATCTGGATTCTTCCTGAATCAGCTCTGTGTATCTTTCTTTTTGAAAAGGGTCCAATGCTGCTATGACCCTAATATCCTGCCCTTCAAAGATCATCTTCTTAGTCATTAGGTTTATGATGGCGAGGTTATCCATCGCCCAGTCTATAGCCAATAGTGCTAGATAAGGCTGAATATCATTCACAATTTCAATAACCTCGAAGTCTGCATGACTTTGCACTCCATCGATGTCAACAATAATATTGCCTAATCTCCCAAAAGGTATGACTTTCTGCTGATTTGATAACCTCAACTGTATAGGTGACCATAGCAACTTTGGTCTCCCCATCTGCTGCCATGTCTACTTAGTCAAGACATTTACCTCTGACCCTAAGTCAAGGATGATTTCATCCATCTCATAATCTCCTATCTGCGCACTAAGCCTTATTTCTATTCCTGTTCTTTTGTGGCTCTTGATATTATGAACTGCACTCTGGGTAGTATCCGTCTCACTGCATGGTTCATACCGGTTAAACAATTTTTGTAATTCCACTACAATGTCTGCACTCTTCATTAATTTCATGCAGCTCCGTAGGAACTACACAACAGAGGTTCTTGTCGCTGCTGCATTGCACATTTTTTCATAAGCTGTTGGCATATCTTGGATATGCGGTATTTCACTTTGAAACGGGGTTCTTGGCGACATGGGTGCTAGCTCTTTGAATATGTCTTTTGCTTCTATAAATACTTCTTTGTTTTTCTCCAGGTTAAAAGTAGGTGTCTTCCTGTTAATTTTTTAGCATTAATTCAACACACTCTAGGATCTTTACTAAGAGAATAACATGTACAACATATCAATTATAACAATGCATATCAATCACACCAAGCAATCACATGAGACAATAGACACACGGAGTTTCATTGGGGAAAACCATAAAGGTGAAAAACCCCACAACTTCCTCAGAGATAGAAAGAGCAATGATACAACCAAAGTACAAGAGATAGTCTTCTCCTAGCAGCTACTCCTCCTCCTCAACTAGTGCACCACTTTCCGAGTGATGTAGGAGGGAATAATAAGGTGAACAAATAGAGATCTCCTGCTCTCTATTTATACTTGTTCTGACTTGCCTAATACACTAGTAGGGATGACTTCTCTAGAAGAGTCTAATAACCCATGGCTACATTAATCTGGGCTGACCCCACACTTGGTGGTCTAATAACCCATCACAACAAGTTACGACACTTGTGACACTTGTCAATACAAATGATGACACTTCCGTATAGAGGAATAATAACATCTCTATAGGAGGACAATATACATGGGTGAAATACATTCCAAAGTTACATATACATCAACACTCCCTCTTAACTAGGAAGGTATTTCTCGACACAGATCTACTAGCACAAGTCTTCTTCTTCGGATCATCATCAGCGAATCACCGTCCTCAAATCATCGTCATCGTCACTACTATTGCTATCTCAATCAATCTCTAATCTACTCGTCATAGGAAGTTCTACAGAGCCAGTCCTTTTTCACACTGGATGTAGGCCCACCACCTGTAGGTCTTTATCATCACTGGCCATACTGTGGAATCCTCAGGACTGATTATGTGCATCAACAAAACCTCGAAAGAGCATCCCAGGACTGATTAGGAGCTTACTGCTCAACCTATCAGATCTCCCAGGATATTTTACATGTTGACCTTCACAAAACCTACTCAGAGCATCCTAGGATGTTACGAGCACACTTCTCTACCTATCTGGATCTGGATAGAGCATCCCAGGCTGTTACGAGCACACCGTTCTACCTGTTTGGATTTTAAAGGATCTTTTCTATGTGAACTTTCGCAAAACCTACTCAAAGCATCCCAGGATGTTATGAGCACACCCCTCTACTTGTCTGGATCTCGATAGAGCATCCCAGGATGTTACAAGCACACCGTTATACCTATCCGGATTTTAAAGGATCGTTTCTATGCAAAACCATAGCAAAACTTACTGAGAGCATCCTAGGATGTTATGATCACACCACTCTACATATCTAGATTTTAAAGGGTCTTTTCTATGCTACCTATAGCAAAACCTACTTAGAGCATCCCATGATGTTACAAGCACATCGCTCTACGTGTCTGGATATCGATAGAGAATCCCAGGATGTTACGAGCACACCACTCTACCTGTCAGGATTTTAAAGGACCTTTTCTATGCTACCTACACAACATGTCCATGACCATAGAGTATCAACCCGATACTCACCATACATCATCTTGATGTACATCATCAAATGATAAACCTGATTATCATCATAGCATCAACCTGATGCATATCATCTAGAGCAACATCCTAAAGCTCATCATCTGTGATCATCCTGATCACCATCGTAGCATCAACCTGATGCATATCATCTGGAGCAACATCCTGAAGCTCATCATCTGTGATCTGTTAAGATTCAATATGCTAAGACAAAAATAACAGTATTACATTCCATTTAACAATAATAACATATACAGGATCACTGAAGAAACAACAAGCATAGCATAAACACAAGAGACACAGATTTATCCTGGGAAACCCTCATGGGGTAGAAAACCTAGTAAATCTTCCTCAATATAGATGACCACCAATATACAAAGATGCAAACCAAAGACATGAACTCCTCCTCCACCATAGCAGACCTCTCCTCCACAAGTGCACTACTCTCAAGTGAGTGAGTGTGTCAAATGAGGAACACACCTCCTCTATTTATACACTACTCTGACATATCTTTTACACAAGTACATGTAGGATCGTATTTAACCATTAGGTTAAATACCCTGTTATAACTGACTGGGCCGACCCCACTAGGGTGGTCTAACAACCATTTGACCCACATAACACATACAGGGCCGACCCCCACTAGGGAAGTCTAATAACCCATGTTACCACATTCCGACGGAGGAATAAACATCTCCGGATATACAATAAGATCTTTACGGAGGAATGAAACATCTCCAGAATAATAAAGTACCAATATAATATTCTTTGAAGTTACAATATTTCAACATGATCATCTTGATCACCATCATAGCATCAACCTGATGCATATCATCTGGAGCAACATCCTGAAGCTCGTCATCTGTGATCATCCTGATCAATCAATATATCCATTTGATGCATACAAAGTATCTACCTGATACATATCATCATACATGATCTACCTGATCATACAATGCATCCACCTGATACATATACAAAAATACATGATCCACCTGATCATACAATGTATCCACCTGGTACATAAATACATGATCCACCTGATCATATCAAGCATCCAACATGATGCGTATACAAATATATCAAGCATCCAACATGATGCATATACAAATATATCAAGCATCCAACATGATGCATATACAAATACATGATCAAACTGATCAAAGCATCCAACTGATGCATATACAGAGCAGTAACTGGAGCATCGTTCTGATGCTCATCATTTAGCACTTACATCTATAACCATGGGAGGGATCCTCCTCTCACCATGCTTGGAATGGCTCCTGCAAATGTGTCCATCACTTCTTCCTCGAAGTGTCATCAATCTGAAGAACACCAAGCCTCTCTCTGAAGTACTCAAACTTCACTCTGGCTAGTGGTTTCGTCAACACATCTACAACCTGCTCATCCATCGCAACATACAGGAGCTTCACTGCTCCTCTCTGCACCATATCCTTGGTATAGTGATATTTGATCTCAATGTGCTTCAACCTGTCATGGAACACCGGGCTCTCAGATAGCTTCACACAACTCTGGTTGTCACAAAAGATACTAGTAGCCTCCAGCGGGAGATCAAATAACTCGGATAGTAGCTTTTGGAGCCATACTGTCTCACAACTAGTCGAACATATGCAACATATTCTGCCTCGGCTGTACTAAGGGCTACATAGGACTTCTTCCTGCTAAACCAATATATCACACTTGATCCCATACTGAAGCAACACCCAGATATGCTCTTCCTATCTGCAGCATTGCCTGCCCAGTATGAATCAACATAATCCTATAGGTTAAACTTTTGATTTGGATCATACTTGATCCCATAATCAATTGTACCCTTCAGGTACCTCAAAATATGCTTTATAGCAACCAGCTGAACACCTCTGGGATCCGTCAGGAACTGGCTCAATGTGTTCACTGTAAAGCAAATATCTGGTCTAATGTTCATCAGGTACATCAAGGACCCAATCATCTGACGATACACAATGACATGACCACGATCAAGATGAAGCATCACACAGAAGCTTCAGGTTCGATGCCATAGGTGTGGCCATGTCCTTGTAGTCCATCATCCTGAACCTCTTTAGGATTTATACTGCATACTTCCCTTGTCCAAGGAATATCCCATCTGCACTCTGCCATACCTCCATGCCTAGAAAATAGTGCATCATCCCCAAGTCCTTCATCTCGAACTCGGAAACAAGCTTCCTCTTGGTATCGGCAATCAACCCATCCTCACCTGTTACACACAGATCATCCACATACAAAATTAGTATCATGGGATTTCCTTCCTCAACCTTGTAATAAAGGTTGGAATCTGCTTTACTCTTGGTAAAGCCCAAACTGGATAGACGCTATCTATCCTACCATACCAAGTTCTAGGAGCTTGCTTCAAACCATACAAGGCTTTCTTCAGTCTGCACACATATGACCCCCTGTCATGTGTCTCAAAACCAAGTGGCTGCTCCACTTACACTTCCTCCTCGACTACACCATTCAAGAAAGCTATCTTGACATCCATCTAGTGTATCTTCCATTTCATCACTGCAGCCAGGGCAAGTACTGATCTGATGGAAGTGTACCTAGCTACAGGAGCAAAAGTCTCTTCATAGTCTATCCCCTCTTTCTGGGAGAATCCATGAGCTACAAATCTCGCTTTGTATTTCTCTATGCTACAATCTGCAACATGCTTGATCTTGTAGATCCATTTGGAAGTCACAATCGACTTCCCTTCAGGTCTTGGGACTACATCCCAAACATCATTCTTCATGATCGACTGGTATTCCTCGACCATGGCATCCTTCCATTCTTTCTTTTCCGCTACTTCTTCATAACTAGAAGGTTCTTTGTTCATAATATCACAGAGTAAGGAAACATAACTGGTATGTGATTTAGTCCTCTTCCTTTCTCTGTGTTCTTCTTCTGGAATACCATATCTTTCTACATCTTGAATGAGCTCTCTAGCCCATGTAGGCTTCCTCTTGTGATAGTTATTATCACGGGGTGGATATACAGGTCTTTGTGGATCTTCAACTTCACGATTTGCTTCTGGAATTGCTTCATTCATATGGTGTCTTGAAATCTGGTTTCCTTTGGTTCTTCATGATGTTCAACATGTGCCTTCTTTGATTTTATGTAAGCTGAGTCCTCATCAAATTTTACATCCTTGCTGACATCAATCTTCTTAAACCCTGGAATGTATATTATGTAAGCCTTCGAGCTTTTACTTTACCCCACAAATATACCCTTCTTTCCTGAAGGATCTAGCTTTGTCCTTTTTTCCTTTGGAACATGTGTATATACTAGACAACCAAATATTCTGAGATGGTTGACTTCAGGTTTCTTAATAGAGAATGCCTCTTCTGGTGTCTTGTTGTCCAAAATCTTGTGAGGTGTTCTGTTCTGCACATATACAGATGTCCTAGCTGCTTCTGGCCAAAGATGCATAGGAAGATCTTGGTCATGCAGCATTTTCCGTGCTGCTTCCATGATTGTTCTATTCTTCCTTTGTGCAATTCCATTCTATTGTGGATTGTAGGGAGTAGTCAACTCCCTCTTAATCCTTGAATCACTGCATAACTTCTTGAAATCACCTGAAGTGAATTCTCCACCATTATCGGATATGAATGTCTTGATCTTTTTATCAGTTTGATTTTCCATCAAGGCTTTGAACTCCTTGAACTTATCAAACACTTCATCTTTGTTCTTCAAGAAATAAACCCAATTCTTCCTAGAGAAATCATCAATGAAAGAGACATAGTATACATACCCACTTAGAGAACTGGATGACATCGGACTGCATACATCAGAGTGGATAATCTCCAAGATTCCTTTTCCTTTGCTTTCACTGCTTGGAAATGCCTTCTTAATGTTCTTTCCTTTTGCACATCCTTTGCAAACACCTTCATGCTTTGTCCTGATTTCAGGAATACCTTCTACAGCTTTGCTTGCAATTGGTAGTGCTCTATAGTGCACATGTGCAAGCCTTCTATGCCAAAGTTCACTTGGATTCATGGATTCATACACCATGGCATGTTCAGGTTGCTCCTTCAATTTGTACAATCCTCCCTCTTGCTCTCCAATCACTACTACATCATCTATAGTTTTACCCTTTGGCTACATTAGGACTTGGCCA